>SJYW01055861.1:874909-914539 GCA_006410735.1 Raphicerus campestris | reverse complement strand
TTTTTTCATAGCCACCATCCAGGTTAAAGGATTTGTTTCATCTTAATCATCACAGCAGCATTTTTAATGGCTTTCTTATTTGTACATATCTGTATATCCAACCTCTCCATATACTGCTGTTATATTTCTTTTTCTACAGTATTATGTCCAGAGGCTGTTTTTCAAATAATCTGAAGCAATGTGGTTTCATTTATACATCACCCTCAAAATTAACGAGTCAAAATAGCTAAGTCACCTACCTTTATACAGAAAAAGACTGCAAGGATTCATTTTAAAATATTAACAATGGAGACTTCCCTGGTGGTCCAGTGGCTAAGGATCCACCTTGCAATGCAGGGGATGCAGGTTCCATCCTTTATCTGGGAACTAGGATCCCACATGTCATTGGGCAGCTAAGCCTGCACATACAACTAGAGAGCCTTAACACGCTGCAACTAGAGAAAGCCCGCCCACTGCATTTTTAATTAAAAAAATAAGTAAATAAAATAAGCAATAATTAAAATTAATTAAACTTACTAATTAAATAAAATAGTAAATAAGTGAAATAAAATATCAACCACAGCCATCTCTAGGTGTGGATTATGAGCATTTAAATGTTTTCATATATGTATGTGTATATATATATTAATATATTTGGTTTCTTTTTCAAGTTCTCTTTATTTGAACACATATTATTTTAGCAATCAGAAAAAAAAATATTTTAAGCAACACCTATCCCTTCCCTTGTCTGATAAACTGAGCACAAACTCCCCCGGCAGTCCCAGCCTTCTTCCATCCTAATCTTCCCCTCCACCCTTACCCTCATCAGCTTCATACTACACACTCTGTGCTTCCACCAAGCTGGACCACTTACTATTCTCCAAACAGTCAACTCCACCCTGCAATCGCACCTTTTCCTTACTGCTCCCTCTGCTCAGAATAGCCCATCCTTCATCTTCGCCTGGCACATTCCTACCCACATTTCAAGTGCCCCACCTTTATGAAGCTTCATCATCCCTCCAGTGGTGAGTCTGTCCTGCCTGGAATCCCAACCAAGGAAGTCAACATGCTCTTCCTTGCGTATTATAATTTTTCTTGTGCCACCCTCATCCCAAACACTAAATTCTTGGTTTCTCAGTGGCAGGTCTCTCTTTTCATCTTCACAGCCTTCACAGCACCTAGAAACACATCTTACAAAATATAAGGACTTTGTAAATTTTGGTTAAACAATTGAATGAGGTCATCTATTGAGTTTTCATTCCTAATCCTGAGCAAACGATTTTGAAAATGGAAATCCATGTTTTCTTATATGATTATTTGCATATGTGCATTTTAGACTTTAACAGAAAGTAATGGGGTGGTCATGGCCTGTCAATTTCTCATCAGACAGATAAAATGGGGACTTTCCTGGCTGGCCAGTGGTTAAGACTTCCCCTTCCAATGCAGGGCTGTGGGTTTGATCCCTGGCTGGGGGGCTAAGATCCCACATACAAGGCCAAAAATCCAAAACATAAAACGGAAGCATTATTGTAATAAATTCAATAAAGACTTTTAAAATGGCCCACATCAGAAAAAAATATCCTTAAAAACAAGGAGAGAAAGATAAGGTGAGAACAAGTATGTTTCAGAATCCAATCCCAGAACGGTCTGGCACACCCTGGAATCAAATATATTACTATTTCTGCAGCAAAATACACAAATAGTCACACTGAACAGAATAAAGAAAGGCAATAAAGAGCCTCCCAGTTAAGTTCAGATTAGGTTTCACTGTATAGTTAGTAAGGAAGTAGGTCACCCAGTTGTCTGACTCTTTGCAACCCCATGGACTGTAGCCCACCAAGCTCTTCTGTCTGTGGGATTCTCCAGGCCAGAATACTGGAGTGGGTAGCCTTTCCCTTCTCCAGGGGATCTTCCCAACCCAGGGATTGAACCCAGTTTTCCCACATTGCAGGCAGATTCTTTACAATCTGAGCCACCAGTGAAACCCAAGAATTTAGTTGGACAAAAAATTAAAAAAGAACTGGTTGCCGAGGAATTTTTGACTACAGCTTTGTGAACCAGGGGCTGTGAATGGGCAGACCTCATTCACCGAGTGCCCACCATGCACTGGCCCCTACAGTGCAAAGTGGCTGCGAAAGTCTCCATCTCCATATCACAGGTGATTAAAAATCTCAAAATGTGTAAGAATCTCCATCCCAAGTCATATAGTCAATAAAAGTACAGCTGGGGTTTGAAACCAGAGTCTTCTCACTCCAGTACCCACTTGTTTATAGTAACAAAAATGCCAAGTACGTGATATCTTCTGAATTTGAAAACATACCGATCTCTGAACACAGGATTCAAAATTTATTGCTTAGGTCTGCAAACATTTATTCTTTAATAAATGGTTAAAAAAAAAAATGTACTGAAAAGTAAATTCCCATGATTGGCTGTTGACTATCCGTGATGAGTAGGAGATAGTGATGGGTAGGAGACAGGAGAATGTCCCTTTTCTCAAAGAAGGAATCTCACTTTGGTCTCACATGTTACTGTGGAACCAGAGAAAGGTCCAGCCTAGAGTGTTACATCACTTGTGAAGAATTCATGATGGTTGGTCTCCGAGAAGGCCACAGCTCCTTCACGTACCACTTCCCCGATTGTGATCTCGCCTACTGGGCCCCATACTGATGTGTGTCACATTCAGCAGGTGTTATAAATGCATGAGTGAGAAAGGAATTTGGCCCATGGGCCTATTTTATGTTTTATTCACTATCACTGCCACCCAGAGAGCAAGGTCTTTCTTACCCAATAGGTTTCCATGACATCACACCCTGAGACGGTACAGTCTAAAATATTTGAAGTCTTGAAATGAGAGGTGAGAGAGTTAATTCAGGGATGACCCTGAGTCAGGAATACTCCACTTGTTGTAGCAGGCTTCACTCCCCCTCACACTAGCCAGCAAACTTCTCAAACTAGTTTTCTATTACACTCTCATCTCAATCCCTCTTGTCTTCCTCCTGCCAAGACTTTTCACCCTTAGACTCCCCTCTCCCTGTTTTTGTCCTGCCTCCCCTCTCAGCGTCAGCGACTGGTGTTTCCTCTTTGTCTGCAATGCATGCCTGGCCCTTGCTGTGCATTCAACACTCTGAGCCGTGGCTCCCCAGATGCCAACTCAGGAACCTGGAGCCCCCAGCTCAGGACAAGCCTCCTGGGTTATGTCACAGGAGCCACTGTACTTGTTGAGTAAATTTTACAAGTTTGTATTTACAATGCTGCCAGATTAACACAGGTGAAGTTTCAGATGGATGCAGAATCAACTCTTCTCTGCATCAGGGTCTCCTACGGACTATAACTTCCTCTGTGACAGCCTTTGCTGCAGAACAGACCTTCTCTCAGGCCCACAGACCCATCCCTGTGATCCAGGCAAACTCAGCTTCAGTCAGGAGATGGCATAGTGCCCCATCAAAGCAGGTGTCGCCTTACTATTTCTGGCCAAGACCTCAGTCGGCCATTCAGTGCACCCTTTGGGCCAGCCACACATCATCTGCACTTGAGAGTCTGGGGTCCCCACTGTGTCCTCAGTTTCCCTTACTTATTCCTGCTGAAGCTCCTCACTGGTAAGAGATTCTGTTCATCTCTATCCAAATACTTCATGCCGTAGGTTTTAACAGGTCAGATTTCTAATAAATGTCAAAGAGCAGATATAATAACCTGTTGTTTTCATGGAATAACCTCCTAGAAACTTGGGACCAATATGAAAGCTCCCTTCTGGCTATTGATCTGTCTTTCTCGCCACATTAACCTTCTCAATGCTCCTGGCTGAATTCTTCTTATGTGTTTTGACTTCTGAAACCACTTCCTACCCCAGAAAATGACTCTTTCAAAAAAAATAATTGGGAATGTGGAAAAGGGTGACAGTGTCACCAACGTGGGTTTCTGTAGCAATGATTCTGATCATTGGTGTCTTGGGATGTGTCAAGTTTCTCAGGTGAATGAAAAAGTGGGGATGAACCATGGGACAGAGGGGTGGACAGAGTAACCATCTGAATATCTCCTTAGGATTCATGGGCCTGTGCAAGGGGAAGACGGAGGCAAACGGCACACCAGCAAGCAAACCAGCCAGCAGCAAGAACCAGAGTCAAAATGATGTAAGAGGAAGGTGTGCCCTACAGCGAAAGGCCTACAGAAGCTCAAGAAGGACTTCCCTGGTGGTCCAGTGGCTGGGACTCTGTGCTCCCAGTGCAGNATCTGAATATCTCCTTAGGATTCATGGGCCTGTGCAAGGGGAAGACGGGGCAAACGGCACACCGGCAAGCAAACCAGCCAGCAGCAAGAACCGGAGTCAAAATGATGTAAGAGGAAGGTGTGCCTACAGCGAAAGGCCTACAGAAGCTCAAGAAGGACTTCCCTGGTGGTCCAGTGGCTGGGACTCTGTGCTCCCAGTGCAGGGGCTCAGGTTCAGTCCCTGGTCACAAGCTAGATCCTGTTTGTTGCAACTAAGATCTGGTGCAGCCAAATAAGTAAATAAAAATAAAATATTTTTTTAAAAAAAGCTCAAAGAGAGGACAGAGACACATCAGGAAGGAATCTTGGCTGAGCTTTCCCTGTACCCAAGGCCCTCAGGAGGGAGCAGAAGGAGTGGGTGGCACAGAAGACTTTGTTTATCCCCAAGAGGAAGGGCAAGATGAGACCACGGCAGGGAGGGGAATCTTGTCAGCTGGACCTTCACGGCTGAACCTCAAATCAGGAATAGTAAGGGGACACAGGCAACTTAAATCGCCCTTCCTTCACTCATTCATTCAGGAAATATGACTGAATGACTGATTNTCAAAATAAAATATTTTTTTTAAAAAAGCTCAAAGAGAGGACAGAGACACATCAGGAAGGAATCTTGGCTGAGCTTTCCCTGTACCCAGGGCCCTCAGGAGGGAGCAGAAGGAGTGGGTGGCACAGAAGACTTTGTTTATCCCCAAGAGGAAGGGCAAGATGAGACCAGGGCAGGGAGGGGAATCTTGTCAGCTGGACCTTCACGGCTGAACCTCAAATCAGGAATAGTAAGGGGACACAGGCAACTTAAATCGCCCTTCCTTCACTCATTCATTCAGGAAATATGACTGAATGACTGATTGGACTCGATCCTGTCAGGGTTCCAGACATACGTCATGAACAAAATAACCCCTGACTTCAGAGGCAAATTGGGGAAACAGACAGTAAGTAAGGTTGAGATGACCAACCTTGATGACAAGTGCTGTGCAGGCTCTGAGAAGGGCAGGACAGAGACAGGAGGGAGGGCGGGGGCCTCACCCAGGCCAGGTCCCATCCTGCCACCCAGGTCCAGATCTAGGACTTGACCGTGGTGGCTGTACCCAGTGGGCAACAGCGCAAGTCCAGTGCGTTGAAAGGAGCCACGTTGAAAGGAACACTTTAATGGAGGTAGAGTTCCATTCTTGTGAGTACCAAAACCAATGGACTGCCACACTCCCTGCAGGCAGAGGTCCCAACCCCAGCACCGCTGGAGACATCCACAGTAACAGAAAGGACACAACATCAAGATGGAGACATTCCACCCTGCTGGGCCCCTCTCTCTGTATCCCTGCAGGCACTCCTGGTGGAAGACCTGAAACCAGAATGCACTGGGAAGGTGGCTGCCTCCAGCTCTCCTTGGTGCTAACTCTGGGCTCCAGCACGTTAGAACATAGCACAACAGGGGTTCTGAAGGAGCAGCTGTCACCCCTGGGGAGTGAGCGCATCCTAGCATCATCCTCAGATGGGGAGAGGTGAGCTCCAGGGAACAGGCAGGGACCACCCAGGGACTTGTGACCACCCTTTCTCTCCCCCTCTGCCATCCCCTGTGGACACGGGTCTCAGAGCAGGCTGACAGCCCTGGGATGTGCACTCTGGGGTGAGGAAGTAAGAAAGGGGGACAAAGAATAGGGCCCCAATTGCTTTAGACACAGACAATGCAGGAGAAAAGACAGTGAGCTAAGAAACTGCGTCATCATCTCTGGTCAACAAAGAAGGAAAAGCTGGACTCCACTCTCTTCTTATAAACTGAAAGTGAGAGAGGTGGTAGAAGGAGTGAAAACACCTCTTTTAGAAAAAAGAGGAATCACCAGGACCTGAGTGTCCAGCTTTGGGTGAGATTCACTCTCTTGCCCAAGGATGATCATTAGAGCATCTTCTCCCAGGGCCTCAATTTTCCCATTTAAGAAAGGGAGATGAGTCCTACACGCACTTTTCTAAGTTGGTACTGAGGGGAGAGGAATCCATAGATGAAGGAATCAAGACATTAAGTGAAACCAAAATAAGAAATCAAGGACCTGTTTATAACTGTGAAATAGTAATTATAGATGCACACATGGGTACTGTTTATAGTATATCATGTAGGTTTATGGAGAAATGAAAAAATATGGCAAAGAAACACTTTAATGGAGGTAGAATTCCATTCTTGTGAATACCAAAACCAATGGACTGTAGCCTGCCAGGTTCCTCTGTCTGTGGGGTTTCCAGGCAAGAATACTGGAGTGAGTATCCATTCCCTTCTCCAGGGGATCTTCCCAACTCAGGGATCAAACCCAGGTCTCCTGCACTGCAGGCAGACGGTTTACTATCTGATCCACCAGGGACGCCCGTAGAAATTCCATTCCTCTGAATACCAAAAACAAAGGCATTTTGTATTGCTTTACCAGCAAGATTAGCTTCCCTGACTTCTTCACCAATCCAAGGACATACATCCCCTCCAGTACCTAAGGACTGAGGGAATTACATACATTTCCCTTGTTCTTGATCTCTCACAGCAATAACACCTTTACTATGTGCTTCCCACAGGCACTGTCTCATCTCATTCACTCAACAACCCCATGAAGGAGCTGTTAGTGGTGTCTTCATTTCCCCGCTGACAGTACAAAGGAAGCCTTACTATAGGATACACCTAGTAGATAGGACTTGGATTTGAGCCCCCAAAGAGGAGTGAACAAGTAATCTTTGATTTGTGTACTTCATGCTTTTATAGATACGACCTTGCACACACTCTACATGGACACGCCTAACTCACCTTTCACAAAGCCAAGTTCATATATCTATGGATCTATGAACATTTCAAGTATCTCATATAGCGTCCTATTAGATATGGTTCAATTTTGTCTGTGCAATTGCTTAAGTATTTTAATGGGAAAATAATAAAAATCAAAAGTGGAAAACTGAAAAATGATGATGCCTATGATAAAACAAGTATCAATCTATAAGTGTAATCAAATAAACCAATATTGGAAATCATTAGGCACAGTAAGAGTGGGGCATTTTTCACTATAATCCAAAGCTGTTTGATTCTATGTTCAAACATAAGAGAAAAGAACAAAATTAAATAACATTTTTGAAGTCCTAAAAGGCAAAATCTAATCAGGTATATTAGCTGATACATCAGCTAGAAATAGTTTGAGAGCAAAGAGTGTCTCTTTTTGGTGGAATTCATCAATAGCAGTATAAAAGGAAGAAGACATCACACTAAAGATGTGATGAGATGAACTCAGGAAAGGCCAGAACCAACTAATTGGATTCAGTGACTAAGCTAAGCTTATTCTGTTCCCAGATCTCCTCATATATAGCTGAAGTCCTGTCATCCAAGCGGTGTGTTAACTTCTATTACTTGGGCGAAGTGCTACGCAGATGGAGCCCAACAGGAAGGAGCAGGTGCCCAGAATTGCACATTGTGAAAAGAACACCCCACCTACTCCTTGACTTCACAAGTGTTAGAAACCAAAAGCATAGCTAAGGAGAAGTAAGAGGAGTACACTTCCATAAGATCATGCAACAAAGAGGCGAGGGGTCGGGGCGGGGAGGCATCTGATAACATTTTATGAAGGGAAAGTGTAGGCGTATTGGCTGTTAAGGCCATGATGGAAAGATGACATAAGGTGCAGGGTGAAGGCAAGATCATGAGTTGTGCCCATGGGGAGCCTTCTCTGTGCTTGCTACCCTCCAACCAAAGATTGTAGAGCACCCTCAGCCCCACCCTCAGAAACAGAGATACCACTGAGAAGTCATTTAGGGATGTCCCGCTCTGTTTCATCACAAAAACAGAGTAGGTTCTCAATCTTGGTACTTAACTTACTCTGAACTTTTCTTTCTCCAGTTTTCTTCAATCACATCCCTAGTGATATACTTCTCTTATTCCAAGATTCCTTGAACTTTCCTGGCAGAACCAAAAGGAACTATTTTGTTTTCCATGATTAGGTTTTTACATATATCCAGAAGATACAGTTTGGTTACACCTGATATCACATTCTATGTACATCCAATGAGACAGCTTCAAGTTGTAGGTAATAATGAAATAGTTGATTCATCAAAAGGAACCATATTTTGGAGTCCATTGTTGATAATTAGAAGTCCCAGCAAGGCTTCCTATTCTTGCCTTTTCTTCTTTATTTTCCATCCATCATTCAAAACTCTTCTATTTTACATTTAGTTTCTCTTCTCTTGATCTCCTATATCACCCTTTTTGCTCTTCAACCCAATATAACCTGATCTAGAATAGATCTTCCCACTGAAAGATTTGGTTTAGAGAGTATGTTCCCCATAGCTCTGTGAGGGAAATATTCCAAGCTTACTGAACATCTATTTGCATAATTTACATAAGAATTTTGGGGTAAAAAAAGAGTACCTGTATGGTAAAAACTGATTCTAGGATAGAATTCCTTGAAGTTGTGTCTAAGCTCTGAAAGAAAGAATCCAAAGGAAGAATTTAAAGGAAATATAACAGGCTGAATCTGTGAAATGCTTATCATTGCCTTTTTCTAGAATTCTCATTCTTTTGCCCAGTCTATGGCATTGATGCTAGAGCTGCAAATACCTCATTAAGTTCATGAGCACTTAAATGTGTGGATGGGCAAAATTATCATACTTTTAATGTTCAAATGATAATGTATAATAAAAATAGAGAGGGCTTTGAACCCCTAAATCATTTATAAGGAGTTCACAACATATTTTATATGTATCTAAACGTTATGAGTGATCCTTCTGAGGCTAAAGAAATGGTTGTAGAGAAAAACTGAGGTAAAGTGGAGAATTTGGGGGACAGGGGATTGTTTAAAGAAACTGGATCTAGAAAGTAATCACACACACACACAAAAAACACACAAGAAGAGCTGAATAAACTGGAGGTACTGTGATAATCATCCTGAAAAAAAAAATACCAAAGATAGGACAAGAGGAAGAAAAAAAAACAACAACGGAGAAATACTACCTGTGAGATCCTGATTTATGCCAAGGTAAGACACTTGGCAAATTGAACATAAGTAACCATTCTGAGTGCCCAGATTCTAAAGAGATGTTGCTCAAAAGTCCAAGGAAATGTCTGAGGGCAGAGCTCACAAATGGGTTTGCAGCTGCAGCAAGAAAAACATATTATTTTTCTCATGGATTTGGGAAGAGGGGGAGAAGGCTAGAAAAAGAGTGAAGGACAAACAGAGAGAAGCAACATTAACAGGTAAACAAGCTTTTCCTGAACATGAGGGTGAGTGATGTCCTAACTAAAAATAAATAAATAAACAATGACCCCAAGCCACGCTAAAGGGGAAATGAAAGCAGGGAGCCCACCAGTGACCTCTTTGAGCTTATACTTAGTAAAGATGAGGTACCTATAGTTTATCTCAGGTGCATGTAGACTCTGTCTACATTTTCCTTAAGCTGCTTTGCCTGTGAGAAGATTCTGAGCTTTGTGCACTTGCTGAGGTTTAGTGGATAGTTGGATAAACCATAAACAAGAAAAGTGGAGAAAAGTCAGGAGTTATAATACATTGTTTTAGAAAAAGGACACCATCCGCTGATGTCTTTCCCCTTTCTAAAGTACAGGCAATAGACAAATGTGCCAAAGTTGATGGAATGAAAATCTGCCTGGAAGAGAATCTTGAATTTGGGGCTCAGAAAGAGTGTGGTCAGTTTCTAGCCTTCTTGGAGGGAAATATATAGTAGGTAGGTAAATGTGAAACCAAGGATAGTTATCAGATCCATTAAACTGTAACCTGCTTAGTAAATAATGAGCTGCGAGCTGCCTTCACCGATCAATCTCACTTTAACTGTTGCTACAAAAACCTTGCATGTCCTTCAGGCATCAGATAGCCTAAACAATAAGCTGTTTGTCCAAGTTGTTTTCCTGGAACTTGCAGTCAGCTGTCCAGTTCCAGCTTGGCTGGCTGAAGCTGGTTGGAACCACTGACCNGTGTCACATTCAGCAGGTGTTATAAATGCATGAGTGAGAAAGGAATTTGGCCCATGGGCCTATTTTATGTTTTATTCACTATCACTGCCACCCAGAGAGCAAGGTCTTTCTTACCCAATAGGTTTCCATGACATCACACCCTGAGACGGTACAGTCTAAAATATTTGAAGTCTTGAAATGAGAGGTGAGAGAGTTAATTCAGGGATGACCCTGAGTCAGGAATACTCCACTTGTTGTAGCAGGCTTCACTCCCCCTCACACTAGCCAGCAAACTTCTCAAACTAGTTTTCTATTACACTCTCATCTCAATCCCTCTTGTCTTCCTCCTGCCAAGACTTTTCACCCTTAGACTCCCCTCTCCCTGTTTTTGTCCTGCCTCCCCTCTCAGCGTCAGCGACTGGTGTTTCCTCTTTGTCTGCAATGCATGCCTGGCCCTTGCTGTGCATTCAACACTCTGAGCCGTGGCTCCCCAGATGCCAACTCAGGAACCTGGAGCCCCCAGCTCAGGACAAGCCTCCTGGGTTATGTCACAGGAGCCACTGTACTTGTTGAGTAAATTTTACAAGTTTGTATTTACAATGCTGCCAGATTAACACAGGTGAAGTTTCAGATGGATGCAGAATCAACTCTTCTCTGCATCAGGGTCTCCTACGGACTATAACTTCCTCTGTGACAGCCTTTGCTGCAGAACAGACCTTCTCTCAGGCCCACAGACCCATCCCTGTGATCCAGGCAAACTCAGCTTCAGTCAGGAGATGGCATAGTGCCCCATCAAAGCAGGTGTCGCCTTACTATTTCTGGCCAAGACCTCAGTCGGCCATTCAGTGCACCCTTTGGGCCAGCCACACATCATCTGCACTTGAGAGTCTGGGGTCCCCACTGTGTCCTCAGTTTCCCTTACTTATTCCTGCTGAAGCTCCTCACTGGTAAGAGATTCTGTTCATCTCTATCCAAATACTTCATGCCGTAGGTTTTAACAGGTCAGATTTCTAATAAATGTCAAAGAGCAGATATAATAACCTGTTGTTTTCATGGAATAACCTCCTAGAAACTTGGGACCAATATGAAAGCTCCCTTCTGGCTATTGATCTGTCTTTCTCGCCACATTAACCTTCTCAATGCTCCTGGCTGAATTCTTCTTATGTGTTTTGACTTCTGAAACCACTTCCTACCCCAGAAAATGACTCTTTCAAAAAAAAAAATAATTGGGAATGTGGAGAAGGGTGACAGTGTCACCAATGTGGGTTTCTGTAGCAATGATTCTGATCATTGGTGTCTTGGGATGTGTCAAGTTTCTCAGGTGAATGAAAAAGTGGGGATGAACCATGGGACAGAGGGGTGGACAGAGTAACCACCTGAATATCTCCTTAGGATTCATGGGCCTGTGCAAGGGGAAGACGGGGCAAACGGCACACCGGCAAGCAAACCAGCCAGCAGCAAGAACCGGAGTCAAAATGATGTAAGAGGAAGGTGTGCCTACAGCGAAAGGCCTACAGAAGCTCAAGAAGGACTTCCCTGGTGGTCCAGTGGCTGGGACTCTGTGCTCCCAGTGCAGGGGCTCAGGTTCAGTCCCTGGTCACAAGCTAGATCCTGTTTGTTGCAACTAAGATCTGGTGCAGCCAAATAAGTAAATAAAAATAAAATATTTTTTTAAAAAAAGCTCAAAGAGAGGACAGAGACACATCAGGAAGGAATCTTGGCTGAGCTTTCCCTGTACCCAAGGCCCTCAGGAGGGAGCAGAAGGAGTGGGTGGCACAGAAGACTTTGTTTATCCCCAAGAGGAAGGGCAAGATGAGACCACGGCAGGGAGGGGAATCTTGTCAGCTGGACCTTCACGGCTGAACCTCAAATCAGGAATAGTAAGGGGACACAGGCAACTTAAATCGCCCTTCCTTCACTCATTCATTCAGGAAATATGACTGAATGAATGATTGGACTCGATCCTGTCAGGGTTCCAGACATACGTCATGAACAAAATAACCCCTGACTTCAGAGGCAAATTGGGGAAACAGACAGTAAGTAAGGTTGAGATGACCAACCTTGATGACAAGTGCTGTGCAGGCTCTGAGAAGGGCAGGACAGAGACAGGAGGGAGGGCGGGGGCCTCACCCAGGCCAGGTCCCATCCTGCCACCCAGGTCCAGATGCAGGACTTGACCGTGGTGGCTGTACCCAGTGGGCAACAGCGCAAGTCCAGTGCGTTGAAAGGAGCCACGTTGAAAGGAACACTTTAATGGAGGTAGAGTTCCATTCTTGTGAGTACCAAAACCAATGGACTGCCACACTCCCTGCAGGCAGAGGTCCCAACCCCAGCACCGCTGGAGACATCCACAGTAACAGAAAGGACACAACATCAAGATGGAGACATTCCACCCTGCTGGGCCCCTCTCTCTGTATCCCTGCAGGCACTCCTGGTGGAAGACCTGAAACCAGAATGCACTGGGAAGGTGGCTGCCTCCAGCTCTCCTTGGTGCTAACTCTGGGCTCCAGCACGTTAGAACATAGCACAACAGGGGTTCTGAAGGAGCAGCTGTCACCCCTGGGGAGTGAGCGCATCCTAGCATCATCCTCAGCTGGGGAGAGGTGAGCTCCAGGGAACAGGCAGGGACCACCCAGGGACTTGTGACCACCCTTTCTCTCCCCCTCTGCCATCCCCTGTGGACACGGGTCTCAGAGCAGGCTGACAGCCCTGGGATGTGCACTCTGGGGTGAGGAAGTAAGAAAGGGGGACAAAGAATAGGGCCCCAATTGCTTTAGACACAGACAATGCAGGAGAAAAGACAGTGAGCTAAGAAACTGCGTCATCATCTCTGGTCAACAAAGAAGGAAAAGCTGGACTCCACTCTCTTCTTATAAACTGAAAGTGAGAGAGGTGGTAGAAGGAGTGAAAACACCTCTTTTAGAAAAAAGAGGAATCACCAGGACCTGAGTGTCCAGCTTTGGGTGAGATTCACTCTCTTGCCCAAGGATGATCATTAGAGCATCTTCTCCCAGGGCCTCAATTTTCCCATTTAAGAAAGGGAGATAAGTCCTACACGCACTTTTCTAAGTTGGTACTGAGGGGAGAGGAATCCATAGATGAAGGAATCAAGACATTAAGTGAAACCAAAATAAGAAATCAAGGACCTGTTTATAACTGTGAAATAGTAATTATATACGCACACATGGGTACTGTTTATAGTATATCATGTAGGTTTATGGAGAAATGAAAAAATATGGCAAAGAAACACTTTAATGGAGGTAGAATTCCATTCTTGTGAATACCAAAACCAATGGACTGTAGCCTGCCAGGTTCCTCTGTCTGTGGGGTTTCCAGGCAAGAATACTGGAGTGAGTATCCATTCCCTTCTCCAGGGGATCGTCCCAACTCAGGGATCAAACCCAGGTCTCCTGCACTGCAGGCAGACGGTTTACTATCTGATCCACCAGGGACGCCCGTAGAAATTCCATTCCTCTGAATACCAAAAACAAAGGCATTTTGTATTGCTTTACCAGCAAGATTAGCTTCCCTGACTTCTTCACCAATCCAAGGACATACATCCCCTCCAGTACCTAAGGACTGAGGGAATTACATACATTTCCCTTGTTCTTGATCTCTCACAGCAATAACACCTTTACTATGTGCTTCCCACAGGCACTGTCTCATCTCATTCACTCAACAACCCCATGAAGGAGCTGTTAGTGGTGTCTTCATTTCCCTGCTGACAGTACAAAGGAAGCCTTACTATAGGATACACCTAGTAGATAGGACTTGGATTTGAGCCCCCAAAGAGGAGTGAACAAGTAATCTTTGATTTGTGTACTTCATGCTTTTATAGATACGACCTTGCACACACTCTACATGGACACGCCTAACTCACCTTTCACAAAGCCAAGTTCATATATCTATGGATCTATGAACATTTCAAGTATCTCATATAGCGTCCTATTAGATATGGTTCAATTTTGTCTGTGCAATTGCTTAAGTATTTTAATGGGAAAATAATAAAAATCAAAAGTGGAAAACTGAAAAATGATGATGCCTATGATAAAACAAGTATCAATCTATAAGTGTAATCAAATAAACCAATATTGGAAATCATTAGGCACAGTAAGAGTGGGGCATTTTTCACTATAATCCAAAGCTGTTTGATTCTATGTTCAAACATAAGAGAAAAGAACAAAATTAAATAACATTTTTGAAGTCCTAAAAGGCAAAATCTAATCAGGTATATTAGCTGATACATCAGCTAGAAATAGTTTGAGAGCAAAGAGTGTCTCTTTTTGGTGGAATTCATCAATAGCAGTATAAAAGGAAGAAGACATCACACTAAAGATGTGATGAGATGAACTCAGGAAAGGCCAGAACCAACTAATTGGATTCAGTGACTAAGCTAAGCTTATTCTGTTCCCAGATCTCCTCATATATAGCTGAAGTCCTGTCATCCAAGCGGTGTGTTAACTTCTATTACTTGGGCGAAGTGCTACGCAGATGGAGCCCAACAGGAAGGAGCAGGTGCCCAGAATTGCACATTGTGAAAAGAACACCCCACCTACTCCTTGACTTCACAAGTGTTAGAAACCAAAAGCATAGCTAAGGAGAAGTAAGAGGAGTACACTTCCATAAGATCATGCAACAAAGAGGCGAGGGGTCGGGGCGGGGAGGCATCTGATAACATTTTATGAAGGGAAAGTGTAGGCGTATTGGCTGTTAAGGCCATGATGGAAAGATGACATAAGGTGCAGGGTGAAGGCAAGATCATGAGTTGTGCCCATGGGGAGCCTTCTCTGTGCTTGCTACCCTCCAACCAAAGATTGTAGAGCACCCTCAGCCCCACCCTCAGAAACAGAGATACCACTGAGAAGTCATTTAGGGATGTCCCGCTCTGTTTCATCACAAAAACAGAGTAGGTTCTCAATCTTGGTACTTAACTTACTCTGAACTTTTCTTTCTCCAGTTTTCTTCAATCACATCCCTAGTGATATACTTCTCTTATTCCAAGATTCCTTGAACTTTCCTGGCAGAACCAAAAGGAACTATTTTGTTTTCCATGATTAGGTTTTTACATATATCCAGAAAATACAGTTTGGTTACACCTGATATCACATTCTATGTACATCCAATGAGACAGCTTCAAGTTGTAGGTAATAATGAAATAGTTGATTCATCAAAAGGAACCATATTTTGGAGTCCATTGTTGATAATTAGAATTCCCAGCAAGGCTTCCTATTCTTGCCTTTTCTTCTTTATTTTCCATCCATCATTCAAAACTCTTCTATTTTACATTTAGTTTCTCTTCTCTTGATCTCCTATATCACCCTTTTTGCTCTTCAACCCAATATAACCTGATCTAGAATAGATCTTCCCACTGAAAGATTTGGTTTAGAGAGTATGTTCCCCATAGCTCTGTGAGGGAAATATTCCAAGCTTACTGAACATCTATTTGCATAATTTACATAAGAATTTTGGGGTAAAAAAAGAGTACCTGTATGGTAAAAACTGATTCTAGGATAGAATTCCTTGAAGTTGTGTCTAAGCTCTGAAAGAAAGAATCCAAAGGAAGAATTTAAAGGAAATATAACAGGCTGAATCTGTGAAATGCTTATCATTGCCTTTTTCTAGAATTCTCATTCTTTTGCCCAGTCTATGGCATTGATGCTAGAGCTGCAAATACCTCATTAAGTTCATGAGCACTTAAATGTGTGGATGGGCAAAATTATCATACTTTTAATGTTCAAATGATAATGTATAATAAAAATAGAGAGGGCTTTGAACCCTTAAATCATTTATAAGGAGTTCACAACATATTTTATATGTATCTAAACGCTATGAGTGATCCTTCTGAGGCTAAAGAAATGGTTGTAGAGAAAAACTGAGGTAAAGTGGAGAATTTGGGGGACAGGGGATTGTTTAAAGAAACTGGATCTAGAAAGTAATCACACACACACACAAAAAACACACAAGAAGAGCTGAATAAACTGGAGGTACTGTGATAATCATCCTGAAAAAAAAAATACCAAAGATAGGACAAGAGGAAAAAAACAAAAAAACAACGGAGAAATACTACCTGTGAGATCCTGATTTATGCCAAGGTAAGACACTTGGCAAATTGAACATAAGTAACCATTCTGAGTGCCCAGATTCTAAAGAGATGTTGCTCAAAAGTCCAAGGAAATGTCTGAGGGCAGAGCTCACAAATGGGTTTGCAGCTGCAGCAAGAAAAACATATTATTTTNGCAAATCGAACATAAGTAACCATTCTGAGTGCCCAGATTCTAAAGAGATGTTGCTCAAAAGTCCAAGGAAATGTCTGAGGGCAGAGCTCACAAATGGGTTTGCAGCTGCAGCAAGAAAAACATATTATTTTTCTCATGGATTTGGGAAGAGGGGGAGAAGGCTAGAAAAAGAGTGAAGGACAAACAGAGAGAAGCAACATTAACAGGTAAACAAGCTTTTCCTGAACATGAGGGTGAGTGATGTCCTAACTAAAAATAAATAAATAAACAATGACCCCAAGCCACGCTAAAGGGGAAATGAAAGCAGGGAGCCCACCAGTGACCTCTTTGAGCTTATACTTAGTAAAGATGAGGTACCTATAATTTATCTCAGGTGCATGTAGACTCTGTCTACATTTTCCTTAAGCTGCTTTGCCTGTGAGAAGATTCTGAGCTTTGTGCACTTGCTGAGGTTTAGTGGATAGTTGGATAAACCATAAACAAGAAAAGTGGAGAAAAGTCAGGAGTTATAATACATTGTTTTAGAAAAAGGACACCATCCGCTGATGTCTTTCCCCTTTCTAAAGTACAGGCAATAGACAAATGTGCCAAAGTTGATGGAATGAAAATCTGCCTGGAAGAGAATCTTGAATTTGGGGCTCAGAAAGAGTGTGGTCAGTTTCTAGCCTTCTTGGAGGGAAATATATAGTAGGTAGGTAAATGTGAAACCAAGGATAGTTATCAGATCCATTAAACTGTAACCTGCTTAGTAAATAATGAGCTGCGAGCTGCCTTCACCGATCAATCTCACTTTAACTGTTGCTACAAAAACCTTGCATGTCCTTCAGGCATCAGATAGCCTAAACAATAAGCTGTTTGTCCAAGTTGTTTTCCTGGAACTTGCAGTCAGCTGTCCAGTTCAAGCTTGGCTGGCTGAAGCTGGTTGGAACCACTGACCCTTAAGCTGGGCATGCTTGGGAGCCCGTCTTGGTGACCTTTTGACTTAAGAGGGTCAGCAACTCCACCCTCATAACATGTTAATACCATCATTTTCTGAACATGCATCCCACAAAGAAGCTTGTAGCTTATTTGCACCTGTACAGAATGACAGTTACGAAACAGAGTCCTATGACTAGTTTATAATTAAGATTAACGCCTAGATTTCTGTTTTTGTTCCTCCCATTCCTTTTATTCCCTTTTGTCCTAGGCCCTATTTGGTCACATGTTTGCCTAATCAATAAGGAGTAATGAAGGTCGAGTGTCTTGAGCCACTGATTTCTGATAAGTATCACGGTTTACGTGATGTTCTGGGTTAGCTTTCAGGGCAAAGTGACTTTCACAGATTAAGTAGGGTCAAATGTCAGGACAGAGGCCACCAGACCAAAAGCACGTAACAGGTTAAAGAAACAGCATAAGATGATGACTAATCACCAGCTTCTTTGTTCTTCCCCTTAAAAAGCTCTTGACTCAAAGATCAAAATGGAATGAATCTGAGACTGCCACTCCCTCTCTTGGTGCCCTATGACAAAATCCTTACTTTGTATGGAGAACAGTATGCTGCCGCTGCTGCTAAGTCACTTCAGTCGTGTCCGACTCTGTGCGACCCCATAGACGGCAGCCCACCAGGCTCCCCCATCCCTGGGATTCTCCAGGCAAGAACACTGGAGTGGGTTGCCATTTCCTTCTCCAATGCATGAAAGTGAAAAGTGAAAGTGAAGTCTCTCAGTCATGTCTGACTCCTTAGAGGCTCCTTAAAAGAACTAAAAATAAAACTACCATATGACCCAGCAATCCCACTCCTGGGCATATACCCAGAGAAAATCATAATTCAAAAAGACAAACACACTCCAATATTCCCAGTAGCACTATTTAGAATAGCCAGCACATGGAAGAAACCTAAATGTCCATCAATAGAAGCGTGAATAAAGAAGGTGTGCTACATATATATAATGGACTAATACTCACCCATAAAAAGGAACAAAATTGGGTCATCTGTAGGGATGTGAATGGACCTAGAGACTGTCGTGCAGGGTGAAGTAAGTCAGAAAGAGAAAAACAAATATTGTACATTAATCCATATTTATGGAATCTAGAAAAATGGTATAGATTATCTTATTTGTGAAGTGGAAGTAGAGACATAGACATAGAGGCAAATATATGGATACCAAGGGAGAAAAGCAGGGGGAGGAATTGGGAGATTGGGATTAACATATATACACTATTGATACTAGGTATAAAATAGTTAACGAATGAGAACCAGCATACTGTGTAGAACAGGAAACTACTCAGTGCTCTGTGGTGACCTAAATGGGAAGGAGATCCAGAAAAGAGGGGACACATATATACGTGCAGATGGTTCTCTTTGCTGTAGAGCAGACACTAACACAGCATCGTAAAGCAACTACACTCCAAGAAAAATTAACTGTAAAATATCCACCCTTCCTTCCCTTCAAACTCCTGCTATCAAGAGTCCGGCTTTCTGTGCCATGGGTACACAAGCTCTTTGCTTGATTTCCATCATCTCATTTATTTCTTATTTCCACTCACCTTTCCCCACACTCTCCATCCTCAGCTCTAAATCATATCATGCGCGCCTCACTTTCAGGGAAGTGGATTTCAGATTTGTCCTCCCATCTCCTCTCTTGGTTGCCTTGTGAATAAACTCTTTCTCTCTGAAAATCTGAGTCTCAGCATTTGACTTNTATCATGTGCGCCTCACCTTCAGGGAAGTGGATTTCAGATTTGTCCTCCCATCTCCTCTCTTGGTTGCCTTGTGAATAAACTCTTTCTCTCTGAAAATCTGAGTCTCAGCATTTGACTTGCTGCACTTCAGACAAATGTGACTCGCTCAGCTGTAAGTATTATGGCTGAGCATTACCTTAGGAAGTAGGAGGTGGGGGCAGTGGCCAGTGGTTGAGGAGCGGCGGAGATGGGCCCATAAACGGGTACAGTCTCTGTGCTCCGTCTCTCATGAGACTAATGACTCTCCCTTCGTGTACACTTAGAGCCTAAAGAACAAGTGGAGGCAATGATCCCCTCTTAGATGGAACACATCATTGCATATTTACTCCTTCTGAAGTAACAATCCTCCCCCAGTGACCACCCTTCCATCTAGACATCTGTGCACATAAGCACATTTAATTCCACCTTCTCCCTGGAGCCCTGGGTCTTTACCCACATGGGCTGGTTTAAGCCCAAGACTGAGACATGAGATGTTCTTTCCTCCACAATCCGTGAGGCAACCTTGAGCTCACAGAAGCAGCATCACTGCCTCAAAACTGATTTGGGGTTCTTATTAATCCTCAAATCAAATTCACAAGACTCACTCTGGTGGACGCTCTATGATAACTGCCTCCTTACCAGTCTCTGATCCAGCAACATCCCTCATTCATGTTCCTGTTCCTTGTCACCAGCAGAATCTCCATTCCTGTTCAAGCCAATCAGCTTATCTTCTTTATTATCATAGGTTCTTTCCTTCCTTGGAATGACCATTTAATTGCATCCTCCTCCTCGAAATTCTTCATCACAACATCTTCCCTCACCTCACATTCTACCATGCATAAAAGAATTTCCAGTCTCTTTCTATCATCATAAAAATCCTAACAATTGATGTCATTTCATTTTGATCCTCCATTTAACACTTAGGGGTTTAGATTACATAAGAGTCAAACCCACTTTAACATTGTATAGAGGTGATACAAGGAAGGAAGGAGGAATGAAGAAAATGCAATTAGCAGGAAATTATAAATTGATGAAAATTAATAAAGAAGCTAGTGCATTGTTCTTAGATATCCAGAAAGTTAAATTAGCTTGTAATGAGAATAAAGTGCTTATTAAGAATTTTCCCTATCCCAACTAATCCATAGATAGACCCTCCTGAGGGGCAGGCCTCTGCAGATCTTCACTAAGCTCTCAGTTACCAGCCCATGGTCCTATTTCTAAAAGAGTAAAGCATCCTTATCACCATATGTTACACATTCTGACAGTGAAATCGCTGCCAAGAAGTTATGCTTTCCCAAAGGGGTGCTAAACACCTATGGCAGCAAAATGTGTACATCTGCCTGTAACTTTATCATAAATAATTGAACATTATTTAGGAAATACACTTAGAAATAAATGGAAGGTGGACTTTCCTGGTGGCTCAGACAGTAAACAATCTGCCTGCAATTCAGGAGACCCAGGTTTGTTCCCTGGGTTGGGAAGATCCTCTGGTCTTGCCTGGAGAATTCCATGGACAGAGGACCCTGATGAGCTACAGCCCATGGGGTCGCAAAGAGTCGGACACGACTGAGCAACTAACACTTTCATCAGCAATCCCACTGCTGGGCATACACACCGAGGAAACCAGAGCTGAAAGAGACACATGTACCCCAATGTTCATTGCAGCATTGTTTGTAATAGCCAGGACATGGAAACAACCTCTATGTCCATCAGCAGATGAATGGATGAGAAAGCTGTGGTACATATACACAATGGAGTATTACTCAGCCCTTAAAAAGAATAAATTTGACTCAGTTCTAATGAGATGGATGAAACTGGAGCCGATTGTTAAACAGAGTGAAGTAAACCAGAAAGACAAACACCAATACAGTATTCTGACACATATATATGGAATTTAGAAAGATAGTAATGATGACCCTGTATGTGAGACAACAAAAGAGACACAGAGGTATAGAACAGACTTTTGGCCTCTGAGGTAGAGGGAGAGGGTGGGATGATTTGGGAGAATGGCATGAAACATGTATACTATCATGTTAGAAATGAAGCGCCAGTTTATGTTCGATACAGGATGCTTGGGGCTGGTGCACGGGGATGATTCAGGGAGATGATATAGGGTGGGAGGTGGGAGGAGGTTTCAGGATTGGAAGCTCGTGTACACCTGTGGCTGATTCATGTCAATGTATGGCAAAACCAATACAGTATTGTAACGTAGAATAAAGTAAAAATAAAATTAAAAAAAATAAAAATAAAATAAAATTAAAAAAAAAAAGAATTTAAGGCAATAACAGCTTTGGTTCAAGATCTCAACTCTGATCTTAACTCCTCTAACACACTCATCTCTCCTCTTGTAGGGGCTGAAATGAAGAATTAGCTGATAAGGACTTTTTTCTCTCCACAGAGGAGCTATGCATAAACCATTGTCTCCAAACTCCCCAAGTTATTTTTCATCCCTTACAGTCCTCGGGCTTTTTTTTGTCACACTAACATCACAGTAGATCTTCTTTTGTCCCACACCTTGTATAAAAATTTACTAAAAAAGGATTGTACACACATATAAAACATAAAACTATAAAACTCATAGAAAAAGTATAGGAGAAAGTTTTTCAGGAGCTAGGGCTAGGCATAACGAGGCCTCAGACTTGACACTAAAAATAAAATCCATAAAGAGAAAACTGGATAAATTGGATTTAATTAAAATTTAAACTTTTGCTCTGGAAAAGAATTTGTTAAGAGGATGAAAAGTTAAGCCATAGACTAGAAAAAGATATTTATAAACTACACATCCCCAAGAAAGGCTATAATCTAGAATATATACAGAACTCTCAAATCCAGCAATAGAAATATCAAAAAAAAAAAAAATCCAATTAGAGAGTTAGAAAATTATGAAAATGTATTTAGTCAAAAATGATATAAAGATAGAAAAAAGCATATGAAAAGATGTTCAACAATATTCATTGTTGGGAAAATAGAGTCACAATGAGATATAACCCATCAGAGATTTACTTATCAGAATATCAAATAAAAATAGTGACAACACTATATGCTGGTAAGGATGCGATGAAACTGAGTCATTCATACATTGCTGGTGGGAAGGTAAAAAGGCACAACCATTATGAAGTAAAATAAGGGTTAGAGCACAAGGATTCAACTTTTACATCATAAGGGTTGAACACAAGCCCTGGCACACCGTGACAGCTGATCTGATAACCAGGTCAGCTACTAAACGACCAACGGGTGCACTGCACAGGACAAAGGGATGGTTCACACTTTGTCAGAAAGAGCAAAATTTCATCACGCTGCCCGGAACAATGCACAGTTTAAAACTTACAAATGGTTTATTTCTGGAATCTCCCACTTAATATTTTTAGACCAACATGTTAACCACACAGACCATGGGCAACAAATCATAAAAAGCAAAACTGTACTTGGGGTGTGGGGAAGGGGGTTACTGTATAGTTTTCTAAGATGTTTCCATCTACAAAAACTGGGTTAAGAGTATATGGGATCCTCTGTACTATTGCTTATAAATTCTTGTGACTCTACTATTATCTCAAACACATATATATTAAAGAGAGAATTCCTTGGAGGTACAGTGGTTAAGAGTCCATGTTGTCACTGCCAAGAGCCCAGGTTTGATCCCTGGTCAGGGAATTAAGATCCTGCATGTCTCGCGTGCCACTCAGGGCAGCGAAAAAAGTCATTAGAGAATAAATAAGAGCATCTGCACATAAAGCAGGATGATATGTTTTTCCAGAACACATACAGAAAGCAGACACAGCAGATTAAACTGACTGCTTGCTGGTAGGAGAGATAGGGAGAATGGAGGGGGAAATGAGCATTAAAGATCTATCTTGTTAATAGGCAAAAAGGTTCTATATTTTAAAAAATACTTTTAATTCAGTGGGTTCACATTGGCTCATTACAGGCTACCTGACTAGCCAGGAGTAGCCTGTGGCACAAGACCTGTAGCTCCTTATTGAACACATTCAAAGTCATAAGTGAAGGGTCACAGACTAAACGAGATCACTCTTTGCAGATATGATATCCACGGAGTTCCAGACATACTCACGCGGGCATGTGCATGTGCTCAGGCGTGTCAACTCTCTGCAGCCATGGACAGTCATGCACAGGCTCCTCTGCCCATAGGATTATCCTGGCCAGAATACTGGACTGGGTTGCCATTTTCTCCTCCAGGGATCTTCCTGATCCAGAGATCAAACAGCATCTTTCACATCTCCTGCATTGGTGGACAGATTCTTTACCACTGAGCCACCTGGGAAGCCCAGATATACTCATAGATATCTTATAATTGGCTCAGGTAAGTATGAAATATATATATACATTTTGGCTCCCGGTGTCAAGTATTTACACAACCACTAATGTAATTTGAGTCATCATGTCACCAGAGTAACCAGTAAGTTTGCATTTCCCATGTCTGAGGCGGTTACGCTAACTGGCTTATTTTAGTTGTTTAGATAATTAATTTGTAAAGGGTGGCACTGGTGGTGAAGAACCCACCTGCCAATGCAGGAGACACAGGAGACATGGGTTCAATCCCCAGGTTGGGAAGATCCCCTGGAAAAGAAAATGGCTAGCCACTCCAGTACTCTTGCCTGGAGAATTCCGCACACAGAGGAGCCTGGCAGGCTGCTGTCTATGAGTCACATAGAATTAGACAGGACTAATTAAGTATTGCCATTAAATAATAAATCAGGTTAAGCTTAATAAACTAATATTATTTTTAATTTTTAATTGAAGTATTGTTTTCAGTTCAGTTCAGTTACTCAGTTGTGTCTGACTCTGCAACCCCATGAATTGCAGACACCAGGCCTCCCTGTCCATCACCAACTCCCGGAGTTCACTCAAATTCAGGTCCATCGAGTCGGTGATGGCATTCAGCCATCTCATCCTCTGTCACCCCCTTCTCCTCCTACCATCGATCTTTCCCATCATCAGGGTATTTTGCAATGAATAGGTCCTTCACATCAGGTGGCCAAAGTATTAGAGCTTCAGCTTCAGTCCTTCCAATGAACATTCAGGGTTAATTTACTTTATGAGTGACTGGTTTGATCTCCTTGCTGTCCAAGGGACTCTCAAGAGTCTTCTCCAGCACTGCAATTTGAAAGCATCAATTCTTCAGCACTCAGCTTTCTTTATAGTCCAGCTTTCACATCCATACATGACTATGGGAAAAATCATAGTTTTGACTATATGTACCTCTGTCAGTAAAGTGATGTCTCTGGTTTTTAATATGCTGTCTAGGTTTGTCATAGCTTTTCTTCCAAGGAGCAAGCCTCTTTTAATTGCATGGCTGCAGTCACTGCCCACAGTGATATGGAGCTCAAGAAAATAAAATCTGCACTGTTTCCATTTTTCCCCCATCTACTTGCCATGAAGTGATGGAACCAGATGCCATGATCTTAGTTTTCTGAATGTTGAGTTTCAAGCCAACTTTTTCACTCTCCTCTTTCACCTTCATCAAGATGCTCTTTAGTTCCTCTTTGCTTTCTGCCATTAAGATGGTATCACCTACATATCTGAGGTTGTTGATATTTCTTTCTACAATAAAGTAACTCAATAATACATATATACATTGTCTTTTATAATCTCTTTTGTTATGGTTTATCACAGGATAACAAATACAGTTTCCTGTGCTATACAGTAGAACCGTGTTGTTTATAAACCAATATTATTGTTATGTCTTAGTTCTCATTTAAATTTTCTGTAAAAGCATTAGATCTAAAGAAAGAAGAGGATTGTTTTCTGCTAAGGATTTTTAGCAGAAATCCTTAAATTTTTAGGATTTTAAAAGTAGATATTTTAAGTAAGAAACTATGGAGGAAATTGCTTGCAAGCTTCAGACCTAGAGCTCTGAGAAGACTATCAATCCTTTTCTAGGTGTATGAGAAAACAAAGTTTAACAAACTCAGGCCCATTTGATCTTTAAGAATGTATTCAGTTAACAAACTTCGATTCAGCAACTCTATATGCCAAGAAGGACATCAGATACTGGTGAAATACATAAATCAGACATAACCTCTATCCTCAAAGAGCTCAAAATCGAGTACAGAAGACAAGTGAACAGAAAATTATGATTTAATGTGGAATAAATAAAGATGTGAGCAAAATCCTGGTAAAAGTGAGCAAAGAGTAGGTGGTAACCTGTTCTGAGGGAGTTGAGCAGGAAGTGATATTCAGTTTGAATATCACTAAAATGAAAAAAGTGTTTGAGTGACAGAGAGGAAAATTAGTGCATTTGAGATCGGGGACAGGTATATGGCCGACTTTGAAGACACGACAAAAATAAAAAATAAAATGACATGTTTCTCAGCTAAGGATCTAAATCAGGGTTCTAGTTAGGGTTTTCTGGTTGCTATGCANTATGATATCCACAGAGTTCCAGACATACTCACGCGGGCATGTGCATGTGCTCAGGCGTGTCAACTCTCTGCAGCCATGGACAGTCATGCACAGGCTCCTCTGCCCATAGGATTATCCTGGCCAGAATACTGGACTGGGTTGCCATTTTCTCCTCCAGGGATCTTCCTGATCCAGAGATCAAACAGCATCTTTCACATCTCCTGCATTGGTGGACAGATTCTTTACCACTGAGCCACCTGGGAAGCCCAGATATACTCATAGATATCTTATAATTGGCTCAGGTAAGTATGAAATATATATATACATTTTGGCTCCCGGTGTCAAGTATTTACACAACCACTAATGTAATTTGAGTCATCATGTCACCAGAGTAACCAGTAAGTTTGCATTTCCCATGTCTGAGGCGGTTACGCTAACTGGCTTATTTTAGTTGTTTAGATAATTAATTTGTAAAGGGTGGCACTGGTGGTGAAGAACCCACCTGCCAATGCAGGAGACACAGGAGACATGGGTTCAATCCCCAGGTTGGGAAGATCCCCTGGAAAAGAAAATGGCTAGCCACTCCAGTACTCTTGCCTGGAGAATTCCGCACACAGAGGAGCCTGGCAGGCTGCTGTCTATGAGTCACATAAAATTAGACAGGACTAATTAAGTATTGCCATTAAATAATAAATCAGGTTAAGCTTAATAAACTAATATTATTTTTAATTTTTAATTGAAGTATTGTTTTCAGTTCAGTTCAGTTACTCAGTTGTGTCTGACTCTGCAACCCCATGAATTGCAGACACCAGGCCTCCCTGTCCATCACCAACTCCCGGAGTTCACTCAAATTCAGGTCCATCGAGTCGGTGATGGCATTCAGCCATCTCATCCTCTGTCACCCCCTTCTCCTCCTACCATCGATCTTTCCCATCATCAGGGTATTTTGCAATGAATAGGTCCTTCACATCAGGTGGCCAAAGTATTAGAGCTTCAGCTTCAGTCCTTCCAATGAACATTCAGGGTTAATTTACTTTATGAGTGACTGGTTTGATCTCCTTGCTGTCCAAGGGACTCTCAAGAGTCTTCTCCAGCACTGCAATTTGAAAGCATCAATTCTTCAGCACTCAGCTTTCTTTATAGTCCAGCTTTCACATCCATACATGACTATGGGAAAAATCATAGTTTTGACTATATGTACCTCTGTCAGTAAAGTGATGTCTCTGGTTTTTAATATGCTGTCTAGGTTTGTCATAGCTTTTCTTCCAAGGAGCAAGCCTCTTTTAATTGCATGGCTGCAGTCACTGCCCACAGTGATATGGAGCTCAAGAAAATAAAATCTGCACTGTTTCCATTTTTCCCCCATCTACTTGCCATGAAGTGATGGAACCAGATGCCATGATCTTAGTTTTCTGAATGTTGAGTTTCAAGCCAACTTTTTCACTCTCCTCTTTCACCTTCATCAAGATGCTCTTTAGTTCCTCTTTGCTTTCTGCCATTAAGATGGTATCACCTACATATCTGAGGTTGTTGATATTTCTTTCTACAATAAAGTAACTCAATAATACATATATACATTGTCTTTTATAATCTCTTTTGTTATGGTTTATCACAGGATAACAAATACAGTTTCCTGTGCTATACAGTAGAACCGTGTTGTTTATAAACCAATATTATTGTTATGTCTTAGTTCTCATTTAAATTTTCTGTAAAAGCATTAGATCTAAAGAAAGAAGAGGATTGTTTTCTGCTAAGGATTTTTAGCAGAAATCCTTAAATTTTTAGGATTTTAAAAGTAGATATTTTAAGTAAGAAACTATGGAGGAAATTGCTTGCAAGCTTCAGACCTAGAGCTCTGAGAAGACTATCAATCCTTTTCTAGGTGTATGAGAAAACAAAGTTTAACAAACTCAGGCCCATTTGATCTTTAAGAATGTATTCAGTTAACAAACTTCGATTCAGCAACTCTATATGCCAAGAAGGACATCAGATACTGGTGAAATACATAAATCAGACATAACCTCTATCCTCAAAGAGCTCAAAATCGAGTACAGAAGACAAGTGAACAGAAAATTATGATTTAATGTGGAATAAATAAAGATGTGAGCAAAATCCTGGTAAAAGTGAGCAAAGAGTAGGTGGTAACCTGTTCTGAGGGAGTTGAGCAGAAAGTGATATTCAGTTTGAATATCACTAAAATGAAAAAAGTGTTTGAGTGACAGAGAGGAAAATTAGTGCATTTGAGATCGGGGACAGGTATATGGCCGACTTTGAAGACACGACAAAAATAAAAAATAAAATGACATGTTTCTCAGCTAAGGATCTAAATCAGGGTTCTAGTTAGGGTTTTCTGGTTGCTATGCAGTCTCGGGAAAGCTCTCAGCAAGGCAAGGAATCCAGGCATCCCTGGAGGCTGGCCATCTTTCCCTCTCTAAGTCCCCCACGTCAGTCTTCTGCGTCTCTACCTGCTGTTGCAACCTCTTCCCTTTCCTGACCAATTGCCTCTGAGCTTCATAATCTTCATGACCATAAACTCATGATGACCACTGCACGCCCCTCTAATCCTAACTTTCAAGTCATCCATATTTGGATGCCTTCAAATTCCTGACACAGAAAATCTAATTGGCCCACTCTGTTTTCAGACACGTCCACTGAACATCATGAAGATGTCACGTGGTAATGATGACCCAGAAGACCCAGCATCTCATGTGGATGAAGGAGGCATAGTCTCCTTTTCAATACTGAGGTGCCTTGCTGACTGTTCTGGATTCACATTTCCAGGTTGAGGGGTTCCATCATTTCAGTGTTTTGCAACCCTGGCTACATGTTACAACAATACTAAGATGTATTTTAAAATACTGATGCCAAGGCACTGTCCCCCAAAATTCTTATGTAATGAATTGGTCTCGGAGTAAGGTTCCCCAACTGATTTTCTTATGTACACATATCAAGAAACAGAACCTTTGTGCACTGATGGGAAGGAGATAATAAGCTTCCTGGGCCAGTGACTAATAAAATTCTTACAGCTTTGCTCATTGTCATCAGCCACATACCCAGGGGCTCTCGGACAACATCCAGCTGTTCTTTCAATCTCTCAGGCACATATTGTCAAAAACAGACAGTATGACCTCAAGGAAAGGAAACAGTATGTTTTCTGTAACAGCATCTCTCCCTTTGGAAACACAGACGTGACAGATTATAGAACAGGGAATAAGCTGATGAAGAAGACAGGACAGTGTGTGATGGGCTAACTCTCACTGGACTTCCTGTACTCTGTTAACTGGTGGTGACATGACATTAGCCATTCATGGCTTATGCAGAGATCCTGGGTCACCTGATCTTGACAAGCATGCTTCCTCCCCACCACCTTACCTCCCTCTTTGGCTCAGAAACAGTTCCTTCAAGGCTCAGTGAGGGACATCTATCTCATTCTAGCCCCAAACAAGGTCATAAAAGTAAAGAAATAGGTTGCCCTCTCTCCATCTGGATCATCCACCTGGTTGAAAAACACTATGGGGGGAGGAGCAGGTATGCTTCCTGGGGTGCCACTGTCAGGAGTTTGAGAAACAGTGCCTTCCTCAATAACTAGGGGCGTGACACAGTCCTGTCAAGGCTATTCCAGGACTGGCAGTCACAAGGTTAATTTTCTGTCTCAAAGGCTCATGTCTCCTGAATCTTCCAAAAACAACACTGTGGACTAACCCAATGTCCCAAGGTTTCTTGGCTCAGCCCAGCAGCCGGATATTTATTCTGGTCTTGGACTTTCAGTGTCAACATATGGAAGTGAGACAATGCAGCAGACACACAGTTCTGCAGAAGGACCCCAACTTACGTTAACAACTCCAATGCACAGAACCATGCTCAGGCGCATCAGACTTGATCACTCAGCTAACGCAGGAAGTCACAGACGTGTGCTTGAACTTCATTCCCCACTCCCTGTCTCATGACTCATCGTCAACACTTAAGCAAATGTGTGTCAGAGGGGAATATGGCGAGCAATTGAAGCTGTCTACATCTCCTTTCTCACCTCCTTAGATACCATCCTATCCATCCAGAGACGTAATGCCTTAGCTATGGAGGAGGCAGTGTACTTCCTTCAGGAGTGACCCAGCTCATCCAACTGCTCTTCTCTCCACCTAGTGGAAGAAAGGGAAGGGAAGGCACCTCCTGCCATAGGAGTGAACCCACACAGTGAAGGCAGGAAGTAGGGCTCAGACATTTCAATGAAAAGAAAGATTTGTCTCAAGTTCTCATCCCTGCCACTAGATCAACATTGGCCACCATGGAGGAAAGCTAAGAATCCTATTTCGATACACCTCTCCCTTTCAGCCTTCTCGTATTCCTTTATTTGCCAGAGGTCATGTCATTTATCCAATTCCAGGAGTTGGCAGTTGCCACTGTGATGACAGGCATGCCACCCTGTTCTCTCCTTTCGACCTTCCCAAGATCTCCCCGAGACTGAGGAAGTTCATCAGATGAGATAGCAATCACTTCCCTCTGCCGGAAGGTTGCAGCTGGGCCATGCTCAGGGTAATTCTAGGAACTGAACGCAGACAATATCCTGAGATAATATTTAGCTTTCCCCAGAGCCTAGGCAGATTGTATAGTTAGAGGACAGACTGCCTGATGCTGAAGCTGAAACTCCAATACTTTGGCCACCTGATGGGAAGAACGAACTCTTTGGAAAAGACCCTGATGCTGGGAAAGACTGAAGGCAGGAGGAGAAGGAAGACAGAGAATGGGATGGTTTGATAGCATCACTGACTCAATGGACCTGAGTTTGAGTAAGCTCTGGGAGTTAGTGATAGACAAGGAGTCCTGGCATGCTGCAGGCCATGGAGTCCCAAAGAGTCGGACACAACTGAGAGTCTGAACAACAACTGAGGCATAGCCGATCAACGATGTTGTGGTAGTTTCAAGTGAACAGTGAAAGGATTCAACCGTACATGTACATGCATCCGTTCTCCCCTAAATGCTCCTCCCATCCAGGCTGGCACACAACATTGAGAAGAGTTAGTGCTATTCACTAGGTCCTTGTTTGTTATCCATTGTAAATATAATAGTGTGTACATGAGCCTCCCAAAGTCCCTAACTATCCCTCCCCTCAGCAACCATAAGTTTGTTTTCTAAGTCAGTGAGTTTCTACCTGTTTTGAAGTAAGTTGATTTGTATCATTTCTTTTTAGATTCTACCTATAAAGGATGCCATACCATAGTTTCCCTTCTCTGTCTGACTTACTTCATTTTGTAAAACACTCTCTAGGCCTAGCCATGTTGCTGCAGATGGCATTATTTCATTCTTTTTAATGGCTAAATATTATTAAATCTTCTTTATCCACCCCTCTGTCAATGGACATTTAGGTTGCTTCCATGTTTTGGCCATGTAAACTGTGCTTCAAAGAATGTTGAGGTACATGTATCCCTTCCGATCATGTTCTCTGGATATATGCCCAGGAATGGGATTGCAAGGTCATATGGTAGCTCTATTTTTGGTTTAAGGAACCTCCATACTGTTCTCCATAGTGGCTGTACCAATTTACATTTCCACCTCCACTGTAGGAGGGGTTCCTTTCGCTCCACATCCTCTTCAACGTTTATTTGTGGATTTTTTGATGATAGTCATTCTGACTGGTGTGAAGTGATATCTCATTGTAGTTTTGATCTGCATTTCTCTAAACCCTAGCAATGCTGAACATTTTTTTATGTGCCTATTGGCCATCTATGTGATTTCTTTAGAGAAATGGGAAAGTCTTTGTTTATGATGTCAGGGAAAACGAGAAAGTCCTAATAAAAGTGGTCCTTCTCTTTTTGCCTGGTGTTTGTTACTGTTGTGGGTTGGTTGTTGTTGTTTTTGTGTGTTGTTGTTGTTGTTCCATTCATTTATTTCAAAGAGAAGGAAAGCAAACAAGTGGACCAATTTTGCCATCTTGAGCTGAAAGGCCATGCTAGCAAAGACCCTAATGGAGTTGTAAAGGATAACAGCCCAAAGGAAAAGAACAATTCTGGGATTGGATTATTTTAGCACTTCCCTGGCACTGCCTCACTTTTAGCCAATTGAGGTTCCTGGAAATTATCCATGAGCTAGAGGACATAGTGAGCTAGAAGCTGTGACAGAGGGGAATGGGGCTTGCCCTGGTTTGCTTGGGAATGAAGAGCTTCCCCAGGACACAAGACTTTCAGTGCCTGGACTAAGAAAGTTCTGGGGAAAACAGGATGAACATGTCACCCTCAGTGAGGGTGGAATAGAGAAATTGGGTAGCAATGCCATAGCTCTTATACTATTTCTCCAAATTCCCTCAGAATTCATCCAGAGGTGGGAAGCAGACATTTAAAGGGAAAGTGTGGGTAAATTCTCTCTGTGTGAAACTAAGATGATCAAAACTTGTGTTCACTGGGAGGTTTGACCAACAACGTTTCACTGATGGAATCAGAGCCCCAGAGACCTAATCAGGGGTAGGGTCTGGAGAAGGAGGATAGAAAAAGGACCCAGCCATATATATGCATGTATCCATTCTCCCCTAAATTCCCCTCACATCCAGGCTGCCATATAACATTGAGTAGAGTTCCCTGTGCTAGGTCCTTGCTGGTTATTCATTTTAAATATAGCAGTGTGTACACGTCAATCCCAANACATGTATCCATTCTCCCCTAAATTCCCCTCCCATCCAGGCTGCCATATAACATTGAGTAGAGTTCCCTGTGCTAGGTCCTTGCTGGTTATTCATTTTAAATATAGCAGTGTGTACACGTCAATCCCAAGCTGCATAACTATCCCTTCCATTGTTAATCAGCTATATTCCAATATAAAATAAAAAGTAAACAAACAAACAAACAAAAACTAAAAGAAAGTGTCTAAACTGTAATCCCTACAGATTCCACAAGGCAGAAGACAGGGTTGGGTAAGGAGGACAAGGGGCTTGGATTGCTACAGTGCCAGGCTGGCAAATGGAAATCTGGGAATAATGGTTTCACACAACTGAAGTGGTTAAAATGGTAAGGAAGCCAAGACAGGTGGATTAAAATAACCTTTGACACAAGGCCATTATTTAGTGTGTAAAACCAGGAAGAACAGCCTGTCTCCTGTCCTGGCACATTTTCATGACATGAGCCATCCTGAAGATATTGTTGCTTTTTCCTGTAGAGGCAGAATCTGCCTAACAGGGCATGTTGAAAGCTTAAGAGTCCCCTGTAGGTAATTCCAAACCACCCCTTCCTTCCAGCCCTTTAGAAACCCCTCAGGGCAAAGCCAGCTTTTCCTCATGAGCTTAGCTGAGCTGCTGGGTTAGACTTTAGTCTAAGGGAACACAGGTTGGCCACCAAGACTAAACTGGAATTTTAAACTGTGAGAGGCAGCATGCTATAATGAGAAGAGGCTGGTTTTTGCAATTAAAGAGACCCAGACATTAATCTAGTCTGTCCACTTCCTACCTGTGTCATCTTTGATATACTGACTTGTAACACTGGTTTAAAAATACATATCTCAAGGTGGGAGGTGGGAGGGAGATTCAAGAAGGAGAAGGGGACATATGTACACCTATGGTTAATTCATATTGATGTATGACAGAAATCAAAACAATATTGTAAAACAATCATCAGTCAATTAAAAATAAATAAATATAATATTTTAAAACATGCATGTCTCATATGTGGCTTTGTGGAACAGAGACACAACCATATGAAAATGTCAAGTTGATGCTAATATGTAAGGAAGGGAACCTCCCTTCTGCCTCCATAGAGTTGCCCAACTCCTTGAACGTGTGTGACGGTGGAGTGTGATTGTGGGGGTATGGCTGTGCATGTGTATGTGTTTAATTGTGTATATGTGTGTGAGACAGTGTATTTGTGTGTGGCTGTATCTGTGTGCATGTTGCTCTGCACACAATACACTCGCTAGGAACCACAAGACTCCCACGGTACGTGGAAAGGATCAACACTTTTCTGGACCTGAAAGACAGTGTATTTATGTGCATATGTGTATAGTTGTGTGTGTGTAATGGTGGGGGATAACTGCTTAAGTGTGACTGTGTGGGGCTGTGGGTGTGGAGGTGGCTGTGTATGTGTGTGTGTGTGACTATATGTGTGACTGTGTACAGATGTGGCTGTGGGGGGGACTGTGTATGTGTATGACTGTGTGTGATTATGTGCGTCTGTGCTGTGTGCGATTGTGCCTGTGTGTGACTGTGTGTGTGTGTATATTCAGAGGATGCCCTGGCTTAGCATCTGAATGGGGAGCAGAAACCCGTTCTTCCTCCTCATCATTCCTCAGCAGCCATCTGTCCACTAGTTGCTGCAGCTCTGAGACCAAGGCCAGACAAGCTCAACTTCTCCACTGCCACTCAGACTCTCAGCTCAAAATCACACTGGTGGCTCCCACCCTGTTGTGAAAAGGGCTGGAACACATTTCTTTCCCACTCCAGAGGGACAGGAAGACCCTCCACCTCTGAGACATACTGCTTCAGAGCCCTCTCTCTGTCATAGTTGGCCCACAGATCAGAAGTCATCCCCCAAACCCCAGAGACTCAGTTCCCCTTGATGACAGGTGCCAGAAACCCTCCTCCTTCCATCCGCCTTGAGCCCTGTCTCTCAGTCCTCACCTCTGTCCTCTGTGTGCACTTTGCTCCACACACAACACACTCATCAGAAACTATGAGACTCCTACAGTACATGGAAAAGATGAACACGTTTTTGGAACTGCAAGGTCGAAGAAACTCTTTTTTGTGTATATTTTTAAATTAAAATTTATCTAAATTGGAGGCTACTTTACAATATATTGGTTCTGCCACACATCAACGTGAATCCACCATGGGCGTACACGTGTTCCCCATCCTGAACCCCCTTCCCACCTCCCTCCCTGTACCATCCCTCCAGGTCATCCCAGTGCACCAGCCCTAAGCATCCTATATTGAACCTGGACTGGTGATTCATTTCTTATATGATATTACACATGTTTCCATGCTATTCCCCCAAATCATCCCACCCTCTCCCTCTCCCACAGAATCCGAAAGACTGTTTTATACATCTGTATCTCTTTTGCTGCCTTGCATACAAGGTTATCATTATCATCTTTCTAAATTCCATATATATGCGTTAGTATACGCTATTAGTGTTTTTCTTTCTGGCTTACTTCACTCTGTATAATCAGCTCCAGTTTCATCCACCTAATTAGAACTGATTCAAATGTANCCTCGTGGCTGTGCAGGTGGGAAGTGGATAAGATACATGACAAGAAACAGCCTGCCTCACCAATTTCTGGACAATCAAACCTTTGTTCCAAGGTTGTTGACCCAGGATGCCTGGAAGGAGCCAGACTCTAGAAGGGAAGAGAGGTGGAAGGATGAATGTGAAATAAATACACACCTACCAGAGGTGGAGAGCCAGTCCTTTAAACAGGGTTACTGGAAGGTTCCATTCTTCCGGACAGGCTGGGAGGGGAGGCAATTTTACAGCTTTCTTGGTTTCTTGGTTTCTGCCTTTGCACATGACAGGCTCTCTTAGGTCTTAATTTCTTCTCATTGTTCTCCTCCTTGAGCGTGAATAAATGCTAGGGAAGATTGCTTACCAACCCAGAGGGATCTAAAGGGCATGGTGCACCGATTTCTCAGCAAACACCCCTGGGAGATCCCAAAAAGCTGCCGGGTTACACTGAAATGATCAAGATTGTCATCTATTTAACAGTTTCTGTTCTCTGCCCTCTGTAAAAACAAGAAGAGAGAGATAAATTCCTCACCCCCTAAGACTCATATCCTATTGGAGGATAAATCATAAAGAAATACCTAGTAAAATGCTGGGGAATAAGTGTGATGGATAAAAATAAAGCATAGAAAAGGGTAAAGAGGCTGGAAGTGATCATTTAAACAAAGTTTTGGATGGAAGAGCTCCCTCAGAGTGAAAATTTCAGCAGAATGAACCAGTCATTCACATAACTAAGGGAGAGGTTGTTGTGCAGGACAGAGGCTCCTAGGCAAGAATTTGCTTTGGTTTGTTGAAAGAAGAGCAAGAAGACCAAGGCAAATGAAGCAGAATAAGGAAGAAGAAGAGCAATAGGTGTTGAGATTGGAAAATTCTCCAATAACAAGATCTCCTAGGTGTCTCTGGCAAGGAGCTTGAAGACTTANCAAGAAGACCAAGGCAAATGAAGCAGAATAAGGAAGAAGAAGAGCAATAGGTGTTGAGATTGGAAAATTCTCCAATAACAAGATCTCCTAGGTGTCTCTGGCAAGGAGCTTGAAGACTTATATTAAATACTTTCCACTTTTTCCTGATTAACCCAACAGGAACAGCATTTGAATGGAAGCAAGCATTATTCCAAGTAGAGGTCAAGAAGACTTAGTCATCCCAAATTGAAATGCAACATTTTTGACAGTTTCAATTGCTTTCTAAAAGTGACATATCCAATCTGTGCATGGGTCGGTACCCTGTTCTCATACAACACCAAGCATGTTGTTCAGTCACTCAGTTGTGTCGGACTCTTTGTGACCCCATGAACTGTGGCACACCAGCCTCCCTGTCCTTCACCATCTTCCAGAGTTTGCTCAGACTCATGTGCATTGGATCAGTGATGCCATCCAACTGTCACATCTTCTGCCATCCCCCTCTCTTCATGCCTTCCATCTTTCCCAGCATCAGAGTCTTTTCCAGTGAGTTGACCCTTCACATCAGTGGCCAAAGTATTGGAACTTCAGCTTCGGTATCAGTCCTTCCAATGAATATTCAGGGTTTATTTCCTTTAGGAATGGTTTGATCTCCTGAAAGTCCAAGGGACTCTCAAGAGTCTTCTCCAACACCACAGTTTGAAAGCATAAATTATTCAGTGCTCAGCCTTCTTTATGATCCAGCTCTCACATCCATATATGACTACTGGAAAAACCAGAGCTTTGACTATACAGACCTTTGTCAGCAAAATGATGTCTCTGCTTTTTAATTCACTGTCTAGGTTGATCACAACGTTTTTTCCAAGGAGCAAGCCTCTTTTAATTTAATAACTAAAGTCACCATCTCCAGTGATTTTGGAGCCCAAGAAAAAGTCTGCCACTCTTTCCATTGTTTCCCATCTATTTGCCATGAAGTGACGGGACTGCCAAATATGCAGCATCCTGAAATGTCAATGTCACACTCAGGAAAATATAAATCCTTGAAGCAAAACAGTTCCTGAACTTAGTCAATATCTGTACAGATTGAATAAATCTATGCAGGTCAGGCTGTGTTGAGAATCATGGCCTATCCTCCCCTAGGAAATCTATAAGAAGAAATCTTGCAAATTCTAACAAAATATTCATAGAAGCACAAACTTCTAATGACAAACAAGCAACCACTCCTGATTTTGTTACCAAGGGATATCTCTGCATTATTCAGGCACACTGCTGTGCAGCTGGAATCCTGTAACTACTTGACCACACACTCAAACCTGAGAAAGTCTCCAAAAGACTTTTTGCCTAATAACTATTCTGGTTCTAATGTGAGATAATCTTGACATACTTTCTTCATGAAAATTATGACACTGGTATACATTCATGTGATGAAACTATGAGTTTCCATTAAAATAAGGATAAATAACATTTTTGAATATTTAATATGAAAAGTAAAGAAATTAGAACAGAATTATACTAGTAGTTAGAGACAGAAGGAGGCTTTAAACTCAAGTCTACCTGATTCAAAACCGGTGTTCTTGACTACTCTGACACTTTGTCTAATTCCAAATGAATAAGAATATATTAATATAATATATTAATAAAAGATTATATAGATATTCCACAATCAAGTGTATACAGACAGGCAATAATCTTATGATAATCGCCTCATTTCTATTCATCCCTGAGTAAATACAAATAAAAACTACCAGGAGATTCAATTGCACACATTCTAGAATAATTAGGGGAAAAAAATATGACAAAATTGTGTTGGTGAGGATGTGGAGCAACTGACCTTCATATGCATTGCTGGTGGAATGAATACTGAAAAAGTTTTTTGGCAATAGCTAACTTCTATGCTGAGTACATCAGGGGAAATGCCAGGCTGGATGAATCAGAAGCTGGAATCAAGATTGCTGACAGAAATATCAACAACCTCAGATATGCAGATGACACCGTTCTAATGCCAGAAAGTGAAAAGTAACTAAGGCACCTCCTGATGAGGGAAAAAGAGGAAAGTGAAAAAGCTGACTTAAAATTCAACATTCAAGAAACAAAGATCAAGGCATCGGTCAAATCACTTCATGCAAATAGATGGGGAAAAAGTGGAAACAGTGACAGATTTTATCTTCTTGGGTTGAAGATGGTTCAGATGGAGACTGCACCCATGAAATTAAAAGACACTTGCTCCTTGGAAGAAAAGCTATGACAAACTTAGACAGGACATTAAAAGGCAGAGATCTCACTTTGCTGACAAAGATCCATAAGTCAAAGCCAGGGTTTTTTCAGTAGTCAGGTATGGATGTGAGAGATGGATCACAAAGAAGGCTGAGCACTGAAGAACTGATACCTTTGAATTGGTGCTGGAAAAGACTCTTGTGAGTCCCTTGGACATAAAGGAGATCAAACCGTTCAATCCTAAAGAAAATCCAAACCTGAATATTCATTGGAAGGACTGGTGCTGAAGCTGAAGCTCTAACACTTGGCCACTTAATGTGAAGAGCCAATTTGTTGGAAAAGACCTTGATGCTAGGAAAGATTGAGGGCAGGAGGAGAAGGCGGTGACAGAGGATGAGATGGTTGGATGGCATCACCAACTCAATGGACATGAGTTTGAACAAGCTCTAGGTGGTGGTGAAGGATAGGGAAGCCTGGCGTGCTGCCGTCCATGGTGTCGCAAAGAGTCAGACACAACTTAGTGACTGACCAACAACAAAGCTGAACATCTGGATACCCTCTGAATCTAGATGTTTCAGACTGGTCTATTCCATTCCCAAATAAATTATGCAGTTTAACACTTGTTTCAAAAACTTGAATTTTTAAAGTTTGATTGCTATTTTGGAAAATATCAAATGAGAATTTCACATTTCCTTATAGACAGTTTCATCAGCAAGAAGCACAAAGTGAAGTAGAAACTGTACCCAGCTGAATCAATCCACACAAGAAAACACAAAACACACTCACATATCTCAAAGATCTACTAGCTATCCAGTTCTCTGGGTGTGTTACCCTACAAAGATGTATTTCAATATCCCTTTGTATTTGCAAAATTTTCTATATAAATAAATACACAGTCAACATCCCAAACATATCTAAATAGCCTGGCTCAAAATGCCAAGCAATGCAAACAAACAAAAAAAGCCAGTGCTATTTACATCTGAGAACTTTACAAAGAAATTGCCAAATTCTGCAGAAGTGGCCCCTTTTAGTGCTACTAGTTGCTAGCTTGATGACTTCAACTATCACTACAATTTTCAAAACATTCAGTTTCAGGAGAAACTATGCATGTATACAGATGAGAGAGCCACAAAAGAATTTCCAGGATTGATACTAAAGTTAATTGAAGAAGGAGGCTACAAATTGGATCAAAAATTACAATTTTGAAAGTGCAAACAATACATGCTGGAGAGGGTGTGGAGAAAAGGGAACCCTCTTACACTGTTGGTGGGAATACAAACTAGTACAGCCAATATGGAGAACAATGTGGAGATTCCTTAAAAAACTGGAAATAGAACTGCCATATGACCCAGCAATCCCACTGCTGAGCATACACACCAAGAAAACCAGAATTGAAAGAGATGCATGTACCCCAATGTTCACTGAAGCACTGTTTACAATAGCCAGGACATGGAAGCAACCTAGATGCCCATCAGCAGATGAACGGATAAGGAAGTTGTGGTACATATACACAATGGAGTATTACTTAGCTATAAAAAAGAACACACTGGAGTCAGTTCTAACGAGGTGGATGAAACTGGAGTCTATTATATACAGAGTGAAATAAATCAGAAAGAGAAACACCAATACAGTATATTAACACATATATATGGAATTTAGAAAGATGGTAATAATGACCCTATATGCAAGACAGCAAAAAAGACACAGGTGTAAAGAACAGACTTTTGGACAATGTGAGAGAAGGTGAGGGTGGGATGATTTGAGAGAACAGCTCTGAAATGTGTATATCACCATATGTAAGACAGTTGACCAGTGCAAGTTCGATGTATGAAGCATGGCACTCAAAGCCGGGGCTCTGGGACAACCCAGAGGGATGG
>SJYW01055861.1:841596-856592 GCA_006410735.1 Raphicerus campestris | reverse complement strand
AAAATTAATTAAAAAGTAAACTTGTGATACAGCTATATATGTGTGTTTCTTTATGGGCACACTAGCTGAAAGGCAATATACTTAAATATAAGCAAGTCACATTTTATTTTCTAGAGATTATATTATACAGTGGCTGTCATCGTGAAGCTTGAGTAGAGACCTTAAACTATACACTACCATTTGGCAACAAATCACAGCTGTTCTGTTGGACATCCAAGGGACTAGGAATTTTCTGTGATGGTTATTCAAGTAGTGAAAATCCTGATTCGTAAAGATCGTTGTTGCGCACTTCATAAGTCATGTCCGACTCTTTGCGACCGCATGAGCTGCAGCATGCCAGGCTTCCCCGTCCTTCATGATCTCCCAGAGTTTGCTCAGACTCACATCCATTGAGCTGGCGATGACATCTAATGGTCTCATCCTATGCTGTCCCTTTCTCCTCCTGCCATTGATCTTTCCCAGAATCAGGATCTTTCCCATTGAGTCAGTTCTTCATATCAGGTGGCCAAAGTACTGGAGCTTCAGCTTCACCATCAGTCCTTTCAGCGAATATTCAGGGTTGATTTCCTTTAGGACTGACTGGTCCAACTCTCACATCCATATATGACTACTGGAAAAACAAGACCTTTAACTATACGGACGTTGGTTGGCAAAGTGATGTCTCTGCTTTTTAATAATTTGTTTAGGTTTGTCATAGTTTTTCTTTCAAGGAGCAAGCATCTTTTAATTTCGTCTTTTAATTTTTTAANCGAATATTCAGGGTTGATTTCCTTTAGGACTGACTGGTCCAACTCTCACATCCATATATGACTACTGGAAAAACAAGACCTCTAACTGTACGGACGTTGGCTGGCAAAGTGATGTCTCTGCTTTTTAATAATTTGTTTAGGTTTGTCATAGTTTTTCTTTCAAGGAGAGAGCATCTTTTAATTTCGTCTTTTAATTTTTTAACTGCAGTCATCATCCTTAGTGATCTTAGAGCCCAAGAAAGTAGAATTTGTCACTGTTTGCACTTTTTCCTCTTCTATTTGAATGAAGTGACGGGACTGGATGACATTTGTTGCTGTTGTGTTGTTCAGTCACTCAGTCATGTCCAAGTCTTTGCACCCCATGGATGCAGCATGCCAGGCCTCCCTTGTCCTTCATCGTTTCCCAGAGTTTGTTCAAACTCATGTCCACTGAATTGGTGATGCCATTCAACCATCTCATCCTCTGTTGTCCCCTTCTTCTCCTGTTTCAATCTTTCCCAGCATCAGGTTCTTTTCTAATGAGTTAGATCGTCACATCAGGTGGCCAGTGTATTAGAGCTTCAGCTTCATCTTCAGTCCTTCCAATGAACACCCAGGACTGATCTCCTTTAGGACTGACTGGCTTGATCTCCTTGCAGTCCAGGGACTCTCAAGAGTATTCTCCAGCACCACAGTTCAAAAGCATCACTTCTTCAGTGCTCAGCCTTGTTTATGGTCCAACTCTTACATCCATACATAACTACTGGAAAAATCATGGCTTTGACTGTATGGACCTTTATCATCAAAGTAATGTCTCTGCTTCTTAATATGCTGTCTAGGTTTGTCATAGCTTTCCTTCCAAGGAGCAAGCAAGTTTTAATTTCATGACTGCAGTCACCATCTGCAGTGATTCTGGAGCCCCGGACAAAAAAGTCTTTCACTGTTCCGTTGTTTCCCAGCCTGGCATTTCGCATGATGTAGCTAAATATGTTAAATAAGCAGAGTGGCAATATATAGCCTTAACGTACTCCTCTCCCAATTTTGAACCAGTTTGTTGTTCCATGTTCAGTTCTAACTGTTGCTTCTTGTCTCTCAGGACACAGGTTAAATGACCTGGTATTTCCATCTCTTTGAGAATTTTCCACAATTTGTTTTGATTCACAGTCAAAGGCTTTTGTATAGTCAATGAAGCAGAAGTAGACGTTTTCCTGGAATTCCCTTGCTTTTCTATGGTACAGCAAATGGTGGCAATTTGATGTCTTGCTCTTCTGCCTTTTATAAACAAAGCTTGAATATCTGGAATTTCTCAGTTCATATACTACTGAAGCCCAGCTTGAAGGATTTTGCATATTACTTTGCTAGCATATGAAATGACTGCAATTGTACTGTAGTTTGAACATGCTTTTTAATTGCCCATTTTTAGGATTGGAATGAAAACTATTATTTTCCAGTCTTGTGTCCACTGTAGAGTTTTCCAAAGTTGCTGACATACTGAGTGCAGCACTTGAACAGCATCATCTTTTAGGATTTTAAATGGATCAGCTGGAATTCAATCACTTCCAATAGCTTTGTTCACTCTAATAATTCCTAAGGCCTGCTTGACTTCACCCTCCAGGATATCCGTCTCTAGGTGAGTGACCATGCTGGTTATCAAGTTATTAAGAACTTTTTGTACAGTTCTTCTGTGTATTCTTGCCACCTCTTCTTAATCTCTTCTGCTTCTGTTAGTCTTTACCATTTCTGTCCTTTATCATGTCCATCCTTGCATGAAATATTCCCTTGATATGTCCAGTTTCTTAAAGAGATCTCTTGTCTTTCCTAATCTGTTGTTTTCCTCTATTTCTTTACATTGTTCACTTAAGAAGCCTTTTTTATCATTCCTTGTTATTCTCTGGAACTCTGCCTTCAGTTGGGCATATCTTTCCCTTTCTCCTTTGCCTTTCGCTTCTCTTATTTTCTCAGTGATTTGTAAAGCGTCCTCAGAAAACCATGCTGCATTCTTGCATTTCTTTTTCTTATGGATTGTTTTCGTCACCACCTCCTGTAAAATGTTATGAACCTCTGTCCATAGTTTTACAGGCACTCTGCTATCATATTTAATCCCATAAATCTATTCATCACCTCCACTGTATAATCATAAGGGCTTTCATTTAGATCATACCTGGATTGTCTCTTGCTTCTCCCAACTTTCTTCAATTCAAGCCTGAATTTTGCAACAGGGAGCTCATGATCTGAGCTACAGTCAGCTCTAGGTCTTGTTTTTGCTAACTGTATAGAGCTTCTCCATCTTCAGCTGCAAAGCTTATAATCAATCTGATTTCAGTATTGACCATCTGGTGATGTCCATGTGTAGAGTTGTCTTTTGTGTTGTTGGAAAAGGGTATTTGTTATGACCAGTGTATTCTATCTTTGCCCTGCTTCATTTTGTACTCCAAGGCCAAGCTTGCCTGTTACTCCAGATAACCCTTGACTTTCTGCTTTTTCATTCCAATCACCTATTATGAAAAGCACATAAGTTTTTGGTGTTAGATCTAGAAGGCCTTGTAGGTCTTCACAGAATTCTTCAACTTCAGCTTCTTCGGCATCAGTGGCTAGGACATAGACTTGGATTACTGTGATGCTGAATAATTTGCCTTGAAAACAAACTGAGATCATTCTTTGTTTTTGAGACTGCGCCAAGCCCTGAATTTCAGACTCTTTTGTTGCCTCTGAGGGGTATTCCATTTCTTCTAAGGTATTCTTGCCCATAGTAGGAGATACAATGCTCATCTGAATTAAATTCACTCATACCTGTCTTAGTTCACTGATTTCTAAGACGTCAAGGTTCACTTAGGCCATCTCCTGCTTGTTCATGTCTAATTTACCTTGATTCATGAACCTAACATTCCAGGTTCCTATGCAGTGAAGTTCTTAATAGCATCAGACTTTGCTTTCACCACCAGACACGTCTACAACTGAGTACAACTGAGTGTCATTTCTGCTTTGGCTTAGCCTCTTCATTCTTTCTTTAGCTATTTCTTTGCTCTTCCCCAGTAGCATATTGGACATCATCCAACCTTGGGAGCTCATCTTCTGGTGCCATATCATTTTGCCTTTTCACAATACTCATGGGGTTCTCAAAGCAAGTATAGTGGAGTGGATTGCCATTCCCCGCTCCGGTGGACCACGTTTTGTCAGAACTCCGCACTATAACCCATCCATTTTGGGTGGCCCTGTACAGTGTGGTTCATAGCTTCATTGAGTTACATAAGACTCTTTGCCGTGACAATGCTGTGATCCATAAAGGGGGATAGATGAAGATATATTGTTGTAAATGTAATAAAAAAAAACTAAGTAAGGTCAGGGTAGATTTCTCTATAGAAACACCAGGATGTCCAAAGTATCCTGAGTAAAATCCCAAGAGTGAGAACATTTGAATTCACTGTTTGGGGGCTGAGAGGCCATTCAGCACAAAGCTGCTAGCTACCTGGAGAAGTTGAAGGAAACGGGCTGATGGCCCCAGCCACGACCATGTTTGTCAGTCCAATAGAGCACAAAGGCAGTGATGAGAGACAATATTTCAAGATCTCTAAAATTATAATGTAGTGCAAACATATCTATGTCTCTCTTCTTGATAAGATCATACATACTGCTAATACCACCATGGATTACTGATGACCTTTGTAACAGAAGTGCTCAGTTTCAATGAAGTCTAGCAAAAATAAAGATAAAACTTCCTTCAGTCTGAATACACAGACTCACTGAATACTATCCGCAGACCTTTCTGGGTTTATGGACCACAGAATAAAACTTCTGTGCTGAACACTAACTAGACAGAAGGCTCTTGACTCCACTGAAACTTACATATGCTGTACTCTGGGATCTTCATTTATTTAGCTTCTTCTTAATTTTGGCTGTGCTGGGTCTTCCTTGTGTGGCTTTTCTCTAGTTGCAGTGATCAGGGGCTACGCTCCAGTTGCAGGGAAAGGGATTCTTGTTGCAGTGAATTCTCTTGTTGGGGAGAATGGGCTGTAGAGCCACAGGCTCAATAGCTATGCTGCATGGGCTTAGTTTGCCCTGTGGGATGTGGCATCTTCCTGGCCCAGAGACAGAATCCATGTATTCTGCATTAGCAGGAGAATTGTTTACCACTGAGCCACCAAGGAAGCCCATATACTCTGGGATCTTAAGTTGTAAAGTGCTCTTGACTTGAAAAAGAAAAGGAAAACTAACTTCAAGATCTCAATCTCATTTGAAACCCCTTGCTAGGAGAAGGCAATGGCACCCCACTCTAGTACTCTTGTCTGGAAAATCCCATGGGCAGAAGGGCCTGGTGGGCTGCAGTGCATGGGGTCGCAAAGAGTTGGACACGACTAAACGACTTCACTCTCACTTTCATGAATTGGAAAAGAAAATGGCAACCCACTCCAGTGTTCTTGCCTGGAGAATCCCAGGGACAAGGGGAGCCTGGTGGGCTGCCATCTGTGGGGTCACACAGAGTTGGACACGANCACTCTCACTTTCATGAATTGGAAAAGGAAATGGCAACCCACTCCAGTGTTCTTGCCTGGAGAATCCCAGGGATAGGGGAGCCTGGTGGGCTGCCATCTGTGGGGTCGCACAGAGTTGGACACGACTGAAACGAGTTAGCAGCAGCAGCACGTAGCAGCCAGGGTTGGTGAGTAATTGCTCTCACCTCACAACTGAGGAAAACAAGAGTGAGACACATCACCCTAATTATGAATGGTCACTAATTATTGAAAGTCACAGAGTTTTAGAGGAACACAGCTGGAGCTCAGCCACAGTCTGGCAACAGGGCCTGGCATTGCCTTTCACGCCCAAGCAGCCANCACCTCACAACTGAGGAAAACAAGAGTGAGACACATCACCCTAATTATGAATGGTCACTAATTATTGAAAGTCACAGAGTTTTAGAGGAACACAGCTGGAGCTCAGCCACAGTCTGGCAACAGGGCCTGGCATTGCCTTTCATGCCCAAGCAGCCAGGCTGTGGTCACAGCCCAATTCCAGACAGCCTTGACTAGGGAAACAGGGCAAGCCTGATCCCCAGATGACCAACTGCCACAAGATGACTGATCTCAGCCCTGTGAGCTCACTTATCTCTTTCCTCCCAAGCCCTAGACCCATGCTGCTAAAGCAGGAACTCAAGGACATGAGGACAGAAGACCTCTGACCTAGAGGACATCGCACAGTTCACTCCTCCTGCCTCTGACCCACACCCACCCCTGCTTTTCAATCACTGAGTAGATCTTCCTCCTCCCCTGTCACCCTTTCTTGTCTTTCACTTTTCCATCCTCAAGCTAACACTGGGTCCTCTCTCCCCAGATTAAATCTTATCTTCTAAGCAACATTCCGATTGAAGGCAATTTTAATTATAAATTCACCTCCTGCCTCTGTAACAGTTTCCCAAAGAGATTCTTCTGGGATTTGCAAACCAACAGTAAGTACAGGAGATGACCAAGGGAAGAACTATCCTCCAGGGAGGGAAAAAACACAAACAGGGCTCCAGACCTGAATCGGAACCTCCATGAGGAAGGGCAGAGAGGAAGGGAGGGAAGAAGGGGTGGAGAGAATGTGGGGACTCTGCCCAACTTGAAAGGTGAAAGGTCTGGGAGAAAAGTTAATAAGAGACCTATATTTGTAAATGACTTGGGGAAACTGAATCCCAGGGGGGAAATCCTGGTGATGGCAGAAAAGTCAAGGCACTGGGGTTGGAGCGTTATCAGAGATGACCTTTGTCCTGCCTTGTCTCTTTCAGGTACTATAAGAGTAACAGCAGTGGTTGATGTTATTCGTCAACTAAATATCTGCCCGGATGACTGGGCAGTGATACCTATTAAAGCAAATCGCTTTTCTCTCACTAAGAGCCTACCATAGTCTGATCTAAATGGAAGCTTTTGTTTCTGCACACCCCAACCCTGCCAGCAGGGGATTTCCTCCAAGGAAAGCTGGTTGGGGTCAACTAGCTAACTTTAGCCTCTAAAATAAACTTCTCACAAGCTTCTCTGACTTCTGCTGTGTCTTTCCTACAAAATCTACCCCCAAAGAAATCTCAGAACAACCAGAATTTTTAGGGTTTTGCTCTTTCAAAAGACCTTTACTGAAGAGAGTTTTTGGGCTTTCCCTGTCCATGAAATACTCTGGCCACCCGATGCAAAGAGCTGACTCATTTAAAAAGACCCTGATGCTAGGAAAGACTGAAGGCAAGAGAAGGGGATGACAAAGGATGAGATGGTTGGATGATACCACCCACCAACTCAATGGACATGAGTTTGAATAAACTTCGGGAGTTGGTGATGGACAGGCAGGCCTGGCATGCTGCAGTCCATGGGGTTGCAAAGAGTTGGACACGACTGAGCGATTGCACTGAACTGAACTGAACTGTCCATGAAAGAGAAGATGGAAGAGAGAAGGGCTATTCTCATAGAAAGGGAAAGTGGTGGCCCTAAAACTCACAGCAAGTGATGGGCAGAATGTGGAGAGGAACCTCAAGGCCCCCTATTACCTGGCCCTCCTACATCCCACTGCTCCATACACCCTCCTCCCCCCAGGAACTGCTTCAGATCCCAGGAGATGGGAGTCACCCTGCCTCTTGCAGAGTCAGGGGCAGAATCTATGGACCCTGGGATAAACAATAGCATTCTGTTCTATTCGGTTGCTTCTATTCAGACAGTAGAAGATGGTAGACTAAACCATGTCTACTAGACAGTGGGCTGCACAAGAAGCCTAATATGCTGAAAGGCAGAGGGCACCCTGAGGGGCTCCACCAAAGAGGGTGAATGAGTCCTTCCTGAGAGAAGGGGAGTATGAGCCAGTGTCGGGGCACTCAGCGGGCAGTGGGCATTGTGGCCAATGGAATAGCAGGCGCCAAGAGGCAAGAGCAAGAAACAGCAGCAAAATCAGGGCCAGTAAGCACTTTAATATCAGGCAGTATTAAGAGCAAGTGAGGAAGGCTAGAAAGGGGGCCAACAAGGAGAAAGGAACAGAATCGCTGCATCTGGACAAGAAGGCAGAACCATAAATGAGTATCAGAATCCAGGGCAAGAAAACACAATTATTAGGAAAGATCACTTGATATACTAATTAGAATAGTACAGTGACTGCATGCTTAACATGTTACCACATGACTTATTATAAAACAACCTCAAGCTATATATACATGTACACACACGCATACACCCACACACATACATAGGCGTGAGTATTATTCTGTCATAGGGAAGAATGAAATCCTGCCATTTCCAACAACATGGGTGAAACTTGAGGACATTATGCTAAGTGAAATAAATAAGACAAAGAAAGAAAAATACTGCATATCACTTATATGTAAACTCTAAAAATGCTGAACTCAGAAAGTTGGGACAGAAAGCAGAGTAAGAAGATCCTGGACTCGCCTCCTCCCAGGGACACACCAAATGACAGCTATATATACAGAAGCTCACTCTGAGAATGACCTGGAGACGAGCAGAAAAGGTTTTCCATAGCTAAAGATAAGAAGGAAAAGCCACATGGAGAAGGATAGGAGGAACAGATGTACAGTCTGGTTGGGACCAGTCCTGGGGATCTAACCCATCGGTGGGAAGGATGTCACATGCAAGGAGTCTTACCTGAGGGCTCTGAACACACCAAGGCCTCCCAGCCCAGGAGATCTGCACCAGGTAGACAAGCTCCCATTCCATCTGGCTTTGAAAGCCAGGGAGCTGGGTGCCTGGGAGAGCCAGAGGGCTGTGGGAAGCTGAGACACTACTCTTCAAGAAAGCTCACTAAAATTCATTCCCTTGGAGAGTCAGCACCAATGCAGATGTTTCAAAATCTCTTACCTTGAGGAGACTCGTTGACTAATACTCAGGTGCCAGAGCGGCATGGCTCATGGAACTTCCGGGGGTGTAAAGACGCTGGCAGGTGCCACTTTGATGGCAGTTTTCTTATAGCTCAGCCTCTACTGAGCTGGTCCAGCACTAACGGGCACCATTTCTGACACTTGCCATTTAACTTACTTCCACTGCTTGTCCCACCCTGGGTTCACCTGTGGACCCAACACATCTGGCAATCTTCCAAAGCAGCACCCCAACCCTGCCAGCCCCAACAGACATCCTCAGCCAGCAGTGAAGCCCCACCAGACCTGGCAGCCACTCCGGGGCTACACCAGAGCCCCTCCAAAGCAGCCTGCCACCCTCCCAGTTCCAGCAGACACCATCAGCCAGCACTAGAGACCCTCCAGAGTAGACCACTGCTCCCCACATACCCAGTGACGAGGCTAAGTTGGCACCAGACTCCCTCCAATGTGGCCTCTCACCCCACTAGTCCCAGCAGGCATTTCTGAGCAATACCAGAGTCCCTCCAAAGCAGGCCACTGTTTCATTTTACCCGGTGGATACCCTCAGTTAGCAAAACAGGGCCCCTTCAAAGCCGACCCCTGCCCTGCCAGTCTTGATGGTCACCCTTCACTGGCAGCACCATCTGAAAGCAGCTTTGATCCCAGGGCCTGCCTGTACACAGCACAGCACCAGCAATGACTGCTGCCAAGCCTTAAAGGCCGCCGCAGCACGGCCAGTCCTTCACACCAGCACATCTGCGGTAAGCATGGTCCGGCCACAACATGAAGACAGGCAGTAGATCTAAATCATACCAAGCATCTTTTCTGATTAGAGACAGAAAGAATTAGAAAAAGAAGAACAAACGAATCCCAGAGTCAGCAGAAGAAAGGAAATAAGAAAGATCAGAGAGAAAATACATAAAACAGAGGTTTCAAAACCAATAGGAAAAGAATCGAACACCACAATCAAGTTGGATTTATTCCAAGTTTACAAGGATGGTTCAACATTCAGAAATCAATTAATGAGATACACTATGTTAACCTATATTAACGAAAGGAAGGAGAAATCACATAATCATCTTAATAGACCGAAAAAGTGTTCAGCAATATTCAACATATATACATGGTTTAGAAAAAATGTTATCGAAGTGGGTATAAAGAACATATCTTAACATAATGAAGGCCATTTATAACATACCCATACCCATACCCATACTATCATACTCAATAGTGAAAGGCTGAAACTTTTCTCTAAAAACAAGAACAACACAAAGATGTCCACCCTTGCTGCTTTTATTTAACATGATATTAGAAATCCTAACCACAGCATTCAGACAAGAAAAATAAGAAGCATCCTAATTGAAAATGAAGAAATAAAATGGTTAGTGTTTACAGAAGACTTGATACTACATGTTAACACCCAAAATCTACTAAAACTAATACATGAATTCAGCAAAGTTACAGTGGGTAAAATTAATAGTCACAAATCTATAGTGTTTCTATATGCTAACAATGATCTATTAGAAAGAAATTTTTAAAATAATCCCATTGACAATTGCATCTAAAGATAACAAAATACCTAGGAATAAACTTAACCAAAGCAGTGAAAGATCCATACTCTAAAAATTATAAAACAGTGATGAAAGTAACTGAAGATGACACAAATAAAAGATACACTTGGCTTATAAACTGGAAGAATTACTACTACTAAAATGTTCATATGACCCAAAACAATCCAGGGATTAAATGCAGCCCTTATCAACACACCAGGGCATTTTTCATGGAACTAGAAAAAAAAATAATCTTAAAATTTGTATGGAAGCACAAAAGATCCCAAATAGCCAAAGTCATCTTGAGAAAGAACAAAACTGAAGATATCATGATCACTGATTACAAGCTGCACTATAAAACACGGTTCTCCTGATAAAAAGGAAACAAAAGACACATAGATCAATGGAAGAGATTAGAGAACCTATAAATAAAACCACTCTTCTGTAGTCAGTTAATCCAAAACAAAGGAGGCAAAAATATAAAATGGAGTAGTCTACTATTTTCCTCCATAAATATTTCTGGGAAAACGGGACAGCTACTTACAAAAGAATCAGACTAGACCATTGTCTTATATATGAAATAAACTCAAAATGGATTAAGGACCTAATGTAAGACCTGAAACCATAAAACTCCTAGAAGAAAATATAAGCACAATGGTCTTTGACATCTGTCTTGGATTTTTTTTTTTTTTTGGATTTGTTTGCTCAGGCAAGAGAAATAAAAGCAAAAATAAACAAATAGGATTACCTCAAACTAAAAACATCTTGCACAACAAAGGAAACCACAATAAAATGAAAAGGCAAACTACTGAATGAAAGAAGATATTTGCAAATGGTATATCCAATGGGGTTAATATTCAAGCCAAATTTTATAGAAGAAACATATAGTTCAGTATAAAAAGATCTAATTTAAAAAAACAGCCAGAGTACCTGTATAGACATTTCTCCAAAGAAGACATGGAAACACCCAATATGAAAAGATTCTCAACAGCACTAATTTCCCGGGAAATGCAAATTTAAAACACAGAAAGATATCACCTCATATCTGTCAGAATGATCATCATCAAAAAAACAACAAATATTATGTTTTGGAAAGGGTGTGGAGAAAAGTTAACAGTCGTGCACTGTTGGTAAAAATATAAACTGATGCATCCAATGGTGCCAACCTACATTTAAATCTACCAATCTACACCAATCCGATAGGTGCAACCAAAATGGAAGACAGCATGCAGGTATCTCAAAAAAAAAATAATAATAACAAACTACTGTATGATTCAGCAAGTCCATTTTCAGATAACTACCCAGAGAAAGTAAAAACACTAATTTGAAAATATGCATGCAGCCCTATGTCTACTGGGCATGCTAAGTTTCTTCAGTCCTGGCTAATTCTTTGTGACTCTATGGACTGTAGCCAGCCAGGCTCCTCTGTCCATGGAATTCTCTAGGCAAGAACACTGGAGTGGATTGCCATGCCCTCCTCCAGGGGATCTTCCCGACCCAGGGATCAAAGCCACATCTCCTTCTTTGGCAGGTGGGTTCTTTCCTACTACAGCCAGCTGGGAAGCAAAATGTCCATTGTAGCATTATTTATAATAGCCAAGATATAGAAGAACCTTATTATTGTTGTTCAGTTGCTAAGCCATGTCCAACTCTTTGCAACCCCATGGACTACCCCATGGACTACAGCATACCAGGCTTCACTGTCCTTCACCATCTCTCGGAGTTTGCTCAAACTCATGTCCTTTGAGTCTGTGATACCATTCAACCATCTCATCCTCTATTGCCTATTTCTTCTTCTGCCCTAAGTCTTTCCAGTATCAGGGTCTTTTCCAATGAGTCAGCTCTTCATATGAGGTGGCCAAAATATTGGAGCTTCAGCTTCAGCATCAGACCTTCCTGTGGATATTCAGGGTTGATTTCCTTTAGGAGTAACTGGTTTGATCTTTCTGTCCAAGGGTCTCTCCAGAACCACAATTCAAAGGTATCAATTTTTTGGTCCTCAGTCTTTTTTTGGTCCAGCTCTCATGTCCAAACATGACTACTGGCAAAACCAATGTTTTGATTCTACTGATGGTTACAGTAACTAGTTAACTTTGGAATCAATCCTCACTAGGTAAGACTAAAGACTGAATATAATATTTATTAATATTTATTGATCTATATGGTTGAACCAGGTCTTATTTGGAGCACATGGGATCTTCAAACTTCATTGAAGCATGTGAGAAATTTAACTGTAGCATGCAAACTCCTACTTTTGGCATGTGGGAACTGGTTCCCCAGCCAGGGATCAAATCCAGGGCCTCTGCATTGGGATCACATAAACACAGAACCACCAGGGAAGTCTCAGCACGGAATATTCTTGAGAGAAGAAATTTAGGTGACTTATCCCATGGCTAGAGCATAACTGCTTTTCAACGAATGACAATTTGAAGCAACAAAAAAAAGGAAATGAGTAAATATATTAATGAATTAAGAAGTGGACAGTTTTGAGAAATGATCTACACATGAATCAGTACGAAGAAACATCAGATACAGTTTTCAAGACCACATGTATGTATCTAGGGAGATATATCTATTGAGATTACCTTAGCACAGATGTCAGGCTTTTTAGAAAGTTTCTAGACTTAAATATCGGAGAAGGCAATGGCACCCCACTCTAGTACTCTTGCCTGGAAAATCCCATGGATGGAGAGCCTAGAAGGCTGTGGTCCATGGGGTCGGTGAGGGTCGGACACGACTGAGCAACTTCACTTTCACTTTTCACTTTCATGCATTGCAGAAGGAAATGGCAACCTACTCCAGTGTTCTTACCTAGAGAATCCCAGGGACAGAGGAGCCTGGGAGGCTGTCGCCTATGGGGCTGCACAGAGTCGGACACGTCTGAAGTGACTTAGCAGCAGCAGACTTAAATATTGTTTAATATTTTTATTGCTGACCTAAGAAATTCTCACAAATGCAGTGACTTTAAATAACACAATATACTATCTTATAGTTAGACTGAACACATCTCCCTGCACTAAAATCAAGGCATCAGAAGAATGGTGTTCCTGTTAGAGGACCTAGAGAAAAATCATTCCCTAACTCATTTTAACTGTCAGAATTTACACAGCTGCCTGCATCTCAGAAGAACATCTAACCACAAAGACAACATCTAACCACAAAGACAAGAACTAGAACTTGAAGCAAAGCATTGAACTGCTCTACACAGCATTGAACTGGACCATAAATAAAGCTGAGCGCCGAAGAATTGATGCTTTTGAAGTGTGTTGGAGAAGACTCTTGAGAGTCCCTTGGGCTGAAAGGAGATCAAACCAGTCCATCCTAAAGGAAATCAGCCCTGAATATTCATTTGAAAGACTGATGCTGAAGCTGAAACTATAATACTTTGGCTACCTGATGTGAAGAACTGACTCATTGGAAAAGACCCTGATGCTGGGAAAGACTGAAGGCAGGAGGAAAAGGGGATGACGGAGGATGAGATGGTTGGATGGAACCACTGACTCGATAGACATGAGTCTGAACAAGCTTCAGGAGTTGATGATGGACAAGGAAGCCAGATGGGGTTCCCTGAGTTGCCAAGAGTTGGATACAGCTGAGCAACTGAACTGAACTGAACTGATCTCCCCTCCCCCTCCCCCACCACAGCCAAAAATAGTTCTCAGCTTTTAAGGACTCATGTACATAAATGGGGCCCACAGAGGTAATCCAGAATAATCTCCCCACCCCAAGTTTAACTATCTTAATTGCATCTGAAAAGTCCCTTTTTCCACATATACTAACAGTCACATTTTCCTTGGATTAGGACTGGGTATCTTTTTAAATAATTTTTTTCAAGTCTTTGTTGAATTTGTTACAGCATTGCTTCTGTTGTTTATGTTCTGATTTTTTTGGCCGGGAGGCATATGGAATCTTAGCTCCCCAGCTAAGGATCAAAGCAGAACCCACTGCATTGGAATGAAAAGTCTAACCACCGGACAACCAGGGAAGACACTGGATATGCTCTGCTGCTGCTGCTAAGTCGCTTCAGTCGTGTTCGACTCTGTGCGACCTTATAGACGGCAGCCCACCAGGGCCCCCCATCCCTGGGATTCTCCAGGCAAGAACACTGGAGTGGGTTGCCATTTCCTTCTCCAATGCATGAAAGTGAAAAGTGAAAGTGAAGTCACTGAGTCATGTCCGACCCTCAGCGACCCCACGGACTGCAGCCCACCAGCTTCCTTCTGCCTCTCAGAGATGGGTAGTGAAGAGTGCCACAGAAGTGACGTTAGAACCATTGGCTTACCCCAAAGAATTCTCTATACTTTTTTATCACTGTAGCTTTTATTCCCATGCAAATCAACTGTTTCCTCATATGTGATAGGATTATTAGCACTTTTACCTGAATTATTATTGACCTCTCTTTGCCCTTGGCCTTTGCCATTGTATATATAACTCTATTTTTGCTTTAATTATTAGAAGCTTTGCCCTTGTTTTAGAAATCTAGATTGAGAAACGCATGTCTCTGAGTTTCTCCCACAGTGTGCTTTCCTAGCATAGCAGATCTGCTGATTGACATGAGTCATCCTCAGTTTGCTTTGTGTAGCTTACTTTGCCACTAATAGATTCACAATATGTAAATGACTTCAAAAGCTTTGGCACATTCACTTTTATTTTGTTCCAGATTGGAGGCTATGTCTGTCTTAAAAAACAAAGACAAAGGAGGAAATTGACTGTTCTTCCAGTTGACCAAAATAAACAATGAAATTTACATTCCGAATCATGGTTGCCAGCTCAATAGGTTTTCATACTTTCAGAAAAAATTCAAGGCCTTAAAATATTCCTAAATATAATATATACTGAATACATGTTTTTGTTTAATTATGTGAATTAAGATGTACAGATGGCTACCCAGCAGATAACTGA
>SJYW01055861.1:824573-838827 GCA_006410735.1 Raphicerus campestris | reverse complement strand
AATATGTAAATGACTTCAAAAGCTTTGGCACATTCACTTTTATTTTGTTCCAGATTGGAGGCTATGTCTGTCTTAAAAAACAAAGACAAAGGAGGAAATTGACTGTTCTTCCAGTTGACCAAAATAAACAATGAAATTTACATTCCGAATCATGGTTGCCAGCTCAATAGGTTTTCATACTTTCAGAAAAAATTCAAGGCCTTAAAATATTCCTAAATATAATATATACTGAATACATGTTTTTGTTTAATTATGTGAATTAAGATGTACAGATGGCTACCCAGCAGATAACTGACTTTTTAAAAAAATGATAGCTCTGCTTCCAAATTGTAATAGCTAGTTTTGGCTTATGTTTTCATTTTGCTTCCTAAACCTCTTAGGCAGAAATTCTCCACTTCAGGAGAAAGTTTATTGAGTGGATGCAATAGGAATAATTTACGAAGGAAATTTGATTTTTGAGAGTCATTCTTATAGCAAAATGCATTTATCCATTTTGGAATAACAACATGTAACAGTATTTGGAGGTGGGGAGGCCTAGAGAGAACAAGTAACTGAGTAGTCTGGGAAGAACAAAAGCCAATGTTAAAATGTAAAGAAAAAAAGAAAAGTAAAATCTTAAATATGAGAAAGAAATTTTTTCTAAATCCAAGAGATAAAACTAGTAGGAATGCAGCAAGGAATATGGATGAATTAATGACAATAAATAGGATAAGAATCAGTTCATAAGATGGTTATGATAACTTAATTTCAGGGTTAATGGTCAAGGATGAGAAAAATAGGTTCATGGGAATCATGTGGAAGTATCTGAAAGGAATTAATTACTGCTCCATCAGAGATTGTGAGGTGAAGGATTTAAGGTATAAATGACTTCTACTGTTCAAGTTATATTCTTTTGTACTTCGAATCTATATCAAAATAAAGTGACTCCTCAAAATAGAAGCCAGTAAAAATTCTAGAAATGAAAATGACAATAAACAAAATTTAAAAATCCAGTGAACAGTTTCAATAGCAACTTAGACATAGGTAAGGGAAGATTTGTGAAACTGAAATAAATTGGAAAAAATTACAGTGAATTACAGAGAAAAGAAAGATGGATAACACAAAAAAAGACAATAAAAGGCAAATGGGATATGATGAAGAAGAATAGGATAAGTGGCTCAAAGAGAAGTGACAGTGAATAGGGAAGAAGTAATATTTGAATATATAATGCCTTCAAAATGTTCCAAAACTGACAAAAGACATCAAATCTCAAATTCAAAAAACTAGAACTTTAGCCAGGATAATGCAAAGAAAATCACATTTAGTTCATTACAGTGTGGGTCTACTGAGAACCAGAGATAAAGAGAACATTTAAAATGAAGTCAAGGGGGAAAAAAAGGCATTTAAACTTCAAATGCCTAACAATAAGAATAATAGCTGACTTTAAAACAGAAACAGTGGAAGCAAGGAAAATGTGGTACAATATCTTCAAAATTCTAAAAGACAAACTGCCAATCCAGAATTTTATTTTAGTAAAACCATAAGCAAAGTATATTTAAATATAAAGAGTTTTTAAGGAAAACTTGTATTCAAATTATTTACTTCAACTGATACAATGTTTTAACTCGTTAGTTTTCAGATTTTTTTCCTTATATAATTTATCTAAAAATGATATATAAGTGCTTAAAACTTTAAAATCTTATGAAGTTTCTTAAAGTACATTGTAAAGAAAAAAAGTAATAACCTTATTTGAACCAACAAAAGTAGTTACATATATATATAAACTTGAAAAAAAATTAACTATGTAAAAAATACAATATTGATTTAAATCAAATATTTATATTGTCAAATAGGTTGTTAAAACTAACTTCAGAAGAAAAAATTTAGTTGAAAGAGGAAAAATATGAATATATATACTTATATATAACATAAGCCTATCAAGAGGTACTTGACTTCACTCTTCATGAGAACAATGAAAATTTAAACTACAGTGGGATAATATTTTCACCTATCTAATTGATAAAATATAAAAACATTGATAACACTCGGTTGGTGAGACTATGGAAGAAAAGACATTTTCTAACATTTCTGACTGATATGCAAATGTAGTACACCACTATGTAGAAAAATTCTGCAATACTCACCAAGTTTACAAAGGTACTTCTCTTTGATATAGCAGATATACTTTTTGGAATTTACCCTACAGAAAAGAATTCAAAATGATCAATGAAAAATGTTATTGATTACAACACTATTTGTAATAGTAAAACTTTGGAAAGTAACATATTGTCTCTCAGTAAAAAGATAATAAATTATGGTTTGTATACACAGCTAAATATACAGCTTTACTTAGAATGAAGGACGTGTTATATACTATAATGAAAGGTCTCCATATCATAGTGTTAAATAGAAACAGTAAGGCAAAGCAGTGTGTGATAAATTTTGTGTCAGAAAATTAGGAATGCAGTATTACTGTATAAGAATTCAGTAGCTTAAAGAAACACTAGAAGGATATACAAAACTAATAATAAAAGTGTTTCTCTAANCAGAATTTTATTTTAGTAAAACCATAAGCAAAGTATATTTAAATATAAAGAGTTTTTAAGGAAAACTTGTATTCAAATTATTTACTTCAACTGATACAATGTTTTAACTCGTTAGTTTTCAGATTTTTTTCCTTATATAATTTATCTAAAAATGATATATAAGTGCTTAAAACTTTAAAATCTTATGAAGTTTCTTAAAGTACATTGTAAAGAAAAAAAGTAATAACCTTATTTGAACCAACAAAAGTAGTTACATATATATAAACTTGAAAAAAAATTAACTATGTAAAAAATACAATATTAATTTAAATCAAATATTTATATTGTCAAATAGGTTGTTAAAACTAACTTCAGAAGAAAAAATTTAGTTGAAAGAGGAAAAATATGAATATATATACTTATATATAACATAAGCCTATCAAGAGGTACTTGACTTCACTCTTCATGAGAACAATGAAAATTTAAACTACAGTGGGATAATATTTTCACCTATCTAATTGATAAAATATAAAAACATTGATAACACTTGGTTGGTGAGACTATGGAAGAAAAGACATTTTCTAACATTTCTGACTGATATGCAAATGTAGTACACCACTATGTAGAAAAATTCTGCAATACTCACCAAGTTTACAAAGGTACTTCTCTTTGATATAGCAGATATACTTTTTGGAATTTACCCTACAGAAAAGAATTCAAAATGATCAATGAAAAATGTTATTGATTACAACACTATTTGTAATAGTAAAACTTTGGAAAGTAACATATTGTCTCTCAGTAAAAAGATAATAAATTATGGTTTGTATACACAGCTAAATATACAGCTTTACTTAGAATGAAGGACGTGTTATATACTATAATGAAAGGTCTCCATATCATAGTGTTAAATAGAAACAGTAAGGCAAAGCAGTGTGTGATAAATTTTGTGTCAGAAAATTAGGAATGCAGTATTACTGTATAAGAATTCAGTAGCTTAAAGAAACACTAGAAGGATATACAAAACTAATAATAAAAGTGTTTCTCTAAAAAGTAAGAGTGATAAGTGAGTTGAAGCTTTAAATGTCAATGTCTGTCCTTTATTTCATTTTGATTGTTTATTCCCTGAGAATCTATTATTGAGTTAAAAGTAACATTTTAATAAATAATAAATTATTGGACGGGAAAGGAATAGGAAAAAAGAAATTTAATGACTAGAGAAAATAGGGGTCTTAATGTGAAGTNAGTTGACTCATTGGAAAAGACTCTGATGCTGGGAGGGATTGGGGGCAGGAGAAGAAGGGGACTACCAAGGATGAGATGGCTGGATGGCATCACTGACTCGATGGACGCAAGTCTGAGTGAACTCCAGGAGTTGGTGATGGACAGGGAGGCCTGGCGTGCTGCGATTCATGGGGTCACAAGAGTTGGACACGACTGAGCGACTGAACTGAACTGAACTGAATGACCTGTATAACCACTATGGTGTGATCACTCACCTAGAGCCAGACATCCTGGAGTGCGACGTCAAGTGGACCTTAGGAGTCATTAATACTAACAAATGTAGTGGAGATGATGGGATTCCAGCTGAGCTATTTCAAATCCTAAAAGATGATGCTGTGAAACTGCTGCACTCAAAATGCCAGCAAACCAGGAAAATTCAGTAGTGGTCACAGGACTGGAAATGTTACCTTTGATTCCAATCCCAAAGAAAGAAAATGCCAAAGAATGTTGAAACTATTGTACAGTTGTGCTCATTTCACATGCTAGGAAGCTTATGCTCACAATCCTTCAAGCTAGGCTTCCACAGTAGGTGAACTTCCCAATGTGTGGCTTGATTTCATTGACTATGCCAAAGCCTTTGACTGTGTGGATCACAACGAACTGTGGAACATTCTTAAAGAAATGGGAATATCAGACCACCTTACCTATCTTTGAGAAAGCTACATACAGGTCAAGAAGCAACAATTATTACCAGACATGAAACAATGGACTGCTTCAAAATTGGGAAAGGAGTATGTCTAGGTTGTATATTGTCACTCTGCTATTTTAATTTATATGTTGAATACACCATGTGAAATGCTGGGCTGAATGAATCACAACCTGGAGTCAAGATTTCAGGAGAAGTATAAACAACCTCAGATATGTAAAAGACACACTCTAATGGCAGAAGGCAAAGAGTGACTAAAAGAGTTTCTTGATGAGGGTGAAAGGAGAGAGTGAAAAGGCTAGCTTAAAACTCAGTATTCAAAAAACTTAGATCATGGCATCTGGTCCCATTACTTCATGGCAAATAGACAGGAAAATTGGAAAGAGTGACAGATTTTATTCGCTTAGGCTCCAAGATCACTGCAAATGTTGACTGCAGCCATGAAATTAAAAGATGCTTACTCCTTGGAATAAAAGCTATGACAAAGAGCATATAAAAAGCAGACATCACTTTGCCAAAAAACTTCTTATAATCAAACTACCATTTTTCCAGTAGTCATGTAAGGATATGAGAGATGGACCATAAAAAAGAATGAGCACCAAAAAAAATTGATGCTTTCGAACTGTGGTGCTGGAAAGGACTCTTGAAGTCCCTCGGACAGAGGGGAGATCAAACCAGTCAATCCNAAGAGTGACTAAAAGAGTTTCTTGATGAGGGTGAAAGGAGAGAGTGAAAAGGCTAGCTTAAAACTCAGTATTCAAAAAACTAAGATCATGGCATCTGGTCCCATTACTTCATGGCAAATAGACAGGAAAATTGAAAAGAGTGACAGATTTTATTCGCTTAGGCTCCAAAATCACTGCAAATGTTGACTGCAGCCATGAAATTAAAAGATGCTTACTCCTTGGAATAAAAGCTATGACAAAGAGCATATAAAAAGCAGACATCACTTTGCCAAAAAACTTCTTATAATCAAACTACCATTTTTCCAGTAGTCATGTAAGGATATGAGAGATGGACCATAAAAAAGAATGAGCACCAAAAAAAATTGATGCTTTCGAACTGTGGTGCTGGAAAGGACTCTTGAAGTCCCTCGGACAGAGGGGAGATCAAACCAGTCAATCCGAAGGATATCAACCCTGAATATTTACTGGATGGACCAATGCTAAAGCTGAAGCTCCAATACTTTGGCCACCTGATGTGAAGAGCTGACTCACTGGAAAAGACCCTGACTCTGGGAAAGATTGAGGGCAGGAGGAAAAGGGAGCAACTGAGGATGAGATGGGCTTCCCTTATGGCTCAGCATGTTAAAAATTGGCCTGCAAGGTAGGAGACACAGGAGATGTAGGTTCGACCCCTGGGTGGGGAGATCCTCTGGAAAAGGAAATGGATGAGATGGTTGGATGGCATCACTGACTCAATGTACATGAGGATGGATAAACTCTGGGAGACGGTGAAGGACAGGGAAGCCTGGAGTGCTACAGTCCATGGGGCCAAAGAGTCGGACACATCAGGGACTGAACAAGAGGGAAAGAAAACAGGGATGAAAGGCATTGCGACCCAGGCGGCAGAAGACCTGCTGGGAAGCACCTGGAGCTAGAGAGAGGCCCCTCCTGATTCATAGACAACACTGCATAAAACACAAATGAAGAATGGAAGCAACCTTTCCTGGTCTTGCTCTAGCCTTAAGGCATCTCAAGGTCACGCTTAGCTTCAGCACTCTAGCTGTCTGAGATACCCTTTATGAGTAAGAGTGAAGCACTCTCAGCTGCCCCAACTCATTCACTCTTGGACTTTACCTCCCTATCTGATGCAAGGACCCTCAGCTCTTCCACAGTTTTCATATTTGGATAGTGGGAAATTCCATGAGTTCCCTAGTCACCATAATTCTCCGTTTCCTCAGATACCATTTTCTCTTATAGATAATTAGAGATGATCATTAAAGTCCTTCAAAATGGGCTTTTTAAAAACCTATCCTTGCAACTTAATTTCCTACAATTAGAAGCAGACAGAGCAGTAACTGAAGCTAGAGAAGCAAAGAACTGGGATGACAGGACTTTTTCTGAGACACTTCAGCAGAGCAGCATCCACAAAGGTAATATGAATTCAAAGCTCCTAACAAACCAGTCCAATCACTTAAAGGCATTTTATCCAGCTTCTTGCTTGTTGGCAGTATCATAAGAAATACACATGTACACCCATGGCTGATTCATGTCAATGTATGGCAAAAACCACCATAATATTGTAAAGTAATTAGCCTCCAATTAAAATAAATGAATTATTTTTTAAAAAAAGAAATGCACACCATATATATCTGGTCTCCCCTCATCTCATCTGAGTTTTTCCATTTCCATGGATTAAATTCTCTTTAAACACACTTTATACCCAGAGATGATTCATTGAACCAAAAATGCAAATCAGAGAAGGTAGGAGTAGGGACATTAGTTTCATGGCATCCACTCTACATCTAAAATCTATAGCAAATTTTAGGGTTGAGGCATTGAGAGGAAGACGTGTCACACACAGGACAAAGGGAAAGGACACCTCATGGATCTTTACACTTAGAACAAGGATTAAGAAGTAGGACTTAGAAAAGGAAAGAATCCTGTTTAAAACAGCGAAGGCAGGATCTATCTTAATGAGCCAGAAACACTTCAATGTTGAAAAACAGATGGAAATGGTCCAATTCATTCCTTTCTCTCTCTCCTTAAGTTCCAGCTAAACATTGACCTTTCTCACACACAATAAAAAAAAGTTAGCAATGAGGGAAATCCCTCAGGTGTGATGATTTTGGCCAAGTGAACCTGTCCCAAAAGCTCCAGGGTCATCCTGCTAGAGTTATAAAGAACCATCTTGCTCCCTGGGAATACAGGCTTCCTGAGCACCAAATTCCTCCAGCATGCATGCTCTTCAGCGTCTCTTCAAGACCAGCACTGCTGCCCTGCTCCTGGGTCTCTGCCTGACACTGTGGACTGGCACAGCTCAAGGACAAATGTAAGTCATCTATTTTTCCTCCCTACAGAGAATCTTCCATGGATGATCCTTTTGCTAACCCAGAAACCCACATTATGTACCTAAATATTATTTTCCTGCTCCACGAGGACCATCCTAGGAATCCTCACTATTTGTGTCTCATGTCTCACTTTCTCCCTGTTCAGAACCTGAAGAGGTTACTGAATCCATAACCTACAGCTACTTTGTGTTTTAACTCAGTTTTCTATCCTTTTATCACTCTCTCCTTTTGCCACAAAAGAGAAGCATAGACAGGAATCTGAGCTTGGTCTATAGCTGTGGGTTAAACTTTGAGTTGTACAAGAAGGGCCATGTCCCTGGTCACTACCCAATAAAAAGGATTGTTCTGATCCACCAACCAAGATACTCCTTGTCATTTCATTGGCAACAGTCTCATCTTTATATGGTCCTCCTCACACAATGGAGTTCAGAGTCTGCAAGGTCTGAGCATGGTTCTCTAATCATGAAACAGTAGAAGCATGCTCTGGGATCTTGCCTTTCCCTGGACCTGTTCCTGTATGCAGAGCCATGATGTAACAACACTGGCCTCCACCTCTATCATTGGTAGATGGAGAAGCATTGAAAGAGGTCTATGTATTTGTGAATAGGGAGGCACTGAGTTTCAGAAAGAAGTCAGGAATGCCCACGGAAACACTGACATGTAACAGAATATGGAGAAAGGAGCACATAACAGAGAGGAATAGAGCCTTGGAAAGGATCCCTGAGAAGTTTGGGGATTTCTCTAAGAGGAAAAGAGGCAAAGAGGGCAGAGTCTGTGTTTGGGGTATGTGCATGCCAAGTCACTTCAGTTGTGTCCAACTCCCATGGGGTATGAAAGTGAAAGTCGCTCAGTCATGTCTGACTCTTTGTGACCCCATGGAATATGCAGTCCACGGAACTCTCTAGGCCATAATACTGAAGTGGGTAACCTTTCCCTTCTCCAAGGGATCTTCCCAACCCAGGAATCGGACCCAGGTCTCCCGCATTGCAGGCAGATTCTTTACCAGCTGAGCCACTAGGGAAGCCCAAGAATACTGGAGTGGGTAGCCTATCCCTTCTCCACAGAATTTTCCCGACCCAGGAATTGAACCGGGGTCTCCTATGTTGCAGGTGGATTCCTTACCCCACAGACTATAGACTGTCAGTCTCCTCTGTCCATGGGATTCTCCAGGAAAGAATACTGGGGTGGATTTCCATGCCCTCCTCCAGGTTATCTTCCCAACCCAGGGATCAAATCCACGTTTCTTATGTCTCCTGCACTGGCTGGTGAGTTCTTTAGCACTAGCACTACCGGGGAAGCCCATGCGGGCTACGCTGGGGGTCAGTTCTTTTAGGTCGACTAGGTAGTACTTCCAGATTCCCCTCAATTTAGGCCTGAGGAATAGTGAGTTGATGAACAAAGCTGAGCTAAATGAATCCTATTAAAACTTAATTCACTGATACAATAAATATTTCAGATTCTTAGAGCTTCATATCCTTCCACTAGTGGAGGAGAAGGACTTTCCCTGGATGATGGGATGATTTCACAAGAAAAATGGAAGGAAGTGCATCATAAGCTAAAATAAACCATGCAATCAAATCACTTCTACCTCAAACAGAATCTCTGAGATTCAGTCAGGAATTTGTAATGAAGGGAAATCAGCTCTTTCAGCCCATATCTTTGCCCTCACTAGTTGAGCAAAACAACAACAACAACAACAAAATGTAAACATCCTATGTTCACTTCTAGGTATCCAAACAGGTGGGCTTCCCAGGTGGTACTAGTGTGGGTTCAATCCCTGGGTTGGGAAGATCCCCTGGAGAAGGTAATGGTGACCCACTCCAGTATTCTTGCCTGGAGAATCCCTTGAACAGAGGAGACTGGTGGGCTAGAGTCCATGGGGTTGCAAAGAGTCAGACACGACTGAAGCAACTTAGCACCCACACATCCAATGGCTGGACACAGAGAGACTGTAGGTGGGGGTCATGCAAAGTCGATCCTTAGGAGTGATGGCACTGATGCCACTGTATCTTCCCTACTCCTTTTATCCCCCTGCTCTCTCTGCCTCCCCTGTTTCCATATTACCTCCCAGGCTACCTCAATCCTGGACTTTGATCTGACTTTGGATTTCTGCCTCTTTTGCCATATCTAGACAGAATGTAATTTCAGCGAATCTGACAACTTCTCAAATTGACAACTCAACGGGCTATGTGATAACACTTGCAGTTTCAAATCTCATATCTCAATGCATAGTGGTAAGTGAAGAACTGGAGGTTATGGTAAGTGGGGAGGAAAAAGAGAAATTCCCTCCTAAACAACTTAAGTCATCACTACTGATATGAAGTGAAACATTATCTTATAAAGAAGTCACCTACAAATGCTTTTGCCTTGAACTTCAGAGAAACCCCATTTGGAATGTGTGTATTATTATGTCCACTTTAAGGACGAAGAAGTGATGGTATGGATAGAATACTCAAATTCATAAATTCAGGAAGTTAGTGTTTTATAGGGCTTGCTGTTCAGTTGCTAAGTCATGTCCAACCCTTTGTAAGACCATGAACTGCAGCATACCAGGCTTCCCTGTCGTTCACTATCTCCTAGAATTTTCTCAAACTCATGTCCATTCAGGTAGTGATGCCATCCAACCATCTCCTCCTCTATCGTCCCCTTCTCCTCCTGCCCTCAATCTTTCCTAGCATCAAGTTCTTTTCTAGTGAGTCAGCTCTTTAAATCAGGTGGCCAAGGTCTAGGAGCTTCAGCATCAGTACTTCTAATGAATATTCACAGTTGATTTCCTTTAGGATGGACTGGTTGGATCTCCTTGCAGTCTAAGGGACTCTCAAGAGTCTTCCACAATACCATCCATTCTTTGGTACTCAGCTTTCTTTATGGTTCAACTCTCATATCCATATGTGACTAGAGGAAAAGCCATAGCTTTGTCTATAAGAACCTTTGTTGGAAAAGTGATGTCTCTGCTTTTTAATATGTTGTCTATGTTTGTCATAGCTTTTCTTCCAAGGAGCAAGTATCTTTTAATTTTGTGGCTGCAGTCACATTGCAGTGATTTTGATTCTTAAGGAAATATAATGTCACTGTTTCTACTTTTCCATAAAGTGATGGGACCAGATACCATGATCTCAGTTTTTTGAATGTTGAGTTTTGAGCTAGTTTTTTCATTCTCCTCTTTCACCTTCATCAAGAGGTGCTTTAGTTCCTCTTTCAATTCTGCCATTAAAGGTGGTATCATCTGTATAACTGAGATTGTTGATATTTCTCCTGGCAATCTTGATTCCAGCTTGTGAGTCATCCATCCTGGCATTTTCCAGGATATACTCTGCATATAAGTTAAATAAGCAGGGTGACAATATACAGCCTTGATATACGCCTTTCCAAGTTTTGAACCAGTATGTTGTTCCATGTCCAGTTCTAACTGTTGTTTCTTGTCCTGCAAACAGGTTTATCAGGACCCAGGTAAGGTGGTCTGGTATTAGGGATAGAGGATCAGTTTCAATTCAGTTCAGTTCAGTCACCCAGTCATGTCCTACTCTTTGCAACCCCATGAATTGCAGCACACCAGGCTTCCCTGTCCATCACCAATTCCCAAAGCTTGCTCAAACTCATGTCCATCAAGTCAGCGATGCCATCCAACCATCTCATCCTCTGCCACCCCCTTCTCCTCCTGCCTTCAATCTTTCCCAGCACCAGGGCCTTTTCCAATGAGTCAGTTCATCGCATCAGGTGGCCAAAGTTCTGGAGCATCAGCTTCAGCATCAGTCCTTTCAATGAATATTCAGGACTAATTTCCTTTAGGATGGACTGGTTTGATCTCCTTGCTGTCCAAGGGACTCTCAAGCGTCTTCTCTAGCACCACAGTTCAAAAGCATCAATTCTTTGACACTCAGCTTTCTTGATGGTCCAACTCTCACATCCATACATGATTCCTGGAATAGTCATGAGTATCAGTTTAGGGAGGTGAAAAACTGAAAGATGAATGATGGTGACAGTTGCCCAACAATGTGAATGCAGTTAGTGCCACTGAACAGTATAGTGAAGTATGACTGAAATAGTATGTTTTATATTATGTGACTTTTACCATAATTAAAAAACTTTTAAAAAATGAATTGATAGTATACAGAGAATAAATTAGTGGAGGATTAAAATCATGTCAGGATACTTCACCAGAGGAAGCAAAGAGAGAAGAGAGAAAAGCAATAAGAGTGGGGATAAAAACAAAGATGGATAAGACTGAGTGTCAGTGAGGAAGGAGCTTCTTGGAACGGAGCCATCCACGTCCCTACCCCTATCCTGTGAAGTGATGAGCTTGAGGGAGAATATGCTCAGGAGGCCATGGCAGATGAGCGGGAAGCTGCAGCCGTGAGGTAATCAATGGGAGACTATCAGACCAGAACTGACTTTCCCAGGCCCTACCTCCAATACCTTTCCCCACTGGCTTCAGTGACTCTTCATATCAGATCTGAGACCTCTTGCTTCTCCATATTTGATAGCAATCCCCTACTCCTTCAAGGCTCCTTAGGGTTTTTAGGAAACAGATGCAAACAGACAGGAAAGTTACACAGAGACCAAAAGCCCTATGAATTACATAGGGTTTCTGAAACTTATTCAAATATAAATGATGCTAGAAATGCTGTTGAGCACACCTTTTCCAGAGTATATCTCTGAAGCTTTTTTCAGGAAGCTTTTGGTACTTTCACTTCTCAGGTATGACCTCAGCAGATTTCTTCTCCCATCTGAGAATCTCAGTCATTCCTTAGAGTTTGTATCTGAGAAAAGGTTTTATAATCCTATTTGAGGAGGAAATCAGGCACCAAGTACTAGTTGGCCAAGTGCTTTCAGACTCCAAGTATGTATTATTTGCACAACACACATAGTACTTCACCTTTATAAAGCTCTTTACCGTACGCAGAACACAGAGACCTATGGGCTCATCAATTAGATACATGAGTATCAACACCTCCATCTCATAAAAGTAAAATGAGCTCAGGGGGATAAATGCCACATCACAAAGCTGGAAGGCAGGCTACTAGGGACAATAAACCCTGTTGTATTTGTTTGGTGAGCTTTTTTGCCACCACATCAGAGCAGACAAAATAATGTTTCCAATCTCCACAACCATCTTGGTTCACCAGACAAAAGACAAGTTCACTGAAATCATTTCCTGTCTATTCCAGTCTGGGAACTCCAGTCCAGAACTAAACACAGTCCAACCATGGTGAGCTCCTTATTCATCCATTCCTCAAAACAAAGAACATTTCACACATCAGTTGATGAGTTAAATGTTAGCCAGACCCTCAAGGTGGGTTGACTCCCACACCAGGGGACAGAAACTAGTGTGGTATCTGAAGATACCTTCAAACCCAACTTTAAAACTTTGACATTCACCACATCTAAGAAGACATCTTTTTAAAAATTCAGGTTAAAGGTCATCAGAGCCGATAGAGAGAATTACCAAAAGTTCATTAAAGTCAAGTCTGGCCCTGAATGTATTAACCGATGATGTCTGGGGGAAACCCCTGTGTCCCCCTTCCGTGTAGGCCTTGAAAATGTTTACTCTGCTTAATGGTCACTCCAGGGCTGCCTCAGTCAGGTCTACTCTCGTTAACCCTGTCTCATCCTCTTCTCTTCAGGTTAAAAACACATTGGAAGTCTCTGACACGGTACTTTTTCCTTATGGTAATTTTCGTTTTACCAGCTGTCTGTGTGGTGTTAGTACAAGAAGATTCTTCTGGGAGATAGAAGCACCTGGTAAGTGAAGAAATCTCCTGCTGAGCATTCATGTCAGAGAAGGGGAAATGTGAGGAGAGGGCAAACTGTCAAGGTGGAACTGAGACATGGCAGAAAGCAAAAGGAACAAGGCATTGGAGTAAGAAGGAAATATAAGACATAGAGGCAGTGTGGGCGATGATTCGATGTGGCAGACAGGCAAGGCTCCTAACAGCTGCAAGCCTGAGAAACGGGGCTGAGCGTCAGACACAGCAAAAGGCAGGATAGGGTGTCTTGCATGTGGAGTCCAGTTGCCTAACACAGCTTTGCTTCTTCTCTCCAGACAATGGGATCATAACAGGGAAGGCTCAAGTTGTATCAGAGGAGAATATATGCCCTCCTGGTGTGAATATCTCCACCCCTGTTTATGAAATTGTCATCACACGTGATGTCATTATAACACTCTGATCTGGAAAGTCTGCCATTTCGGAGTTTGTGGGCATCTGTGTAGACTGGAAAATAAACTTCCTACTGACTTCTCACTGTCCTATCTCTGTTCTTTCCCCTAAAACTCAGTACTGTGTTTGCTCAGACATCCCCGGTCCAAAGGAACCAGTATTTTTAAGAAAACTTCTCAGATATGATACATGAGTCAATGATGAGAAAAAGAAGATAGGAACTATTCTCACCATTTAACTCAGGAGAGGAAATGTCCAGAGAGAGAGAATTGTCCCTCAGTTCAGTTCAGTTCAGTTCAGTCTCTCAGTCGTGTCCAACTCTTTGTGACCCCATAAATCTCAGCACTCCAGGCCTCCCTGTCCATCACCAACTCCCAGAGTTCACTCAGACTCGCATCCATCGAGTCAGTGATGCCATCCAGCCATCTCATTCTCTGTCATCCCCTTCTCCTCCTCCTTAATCCCTCCCAGCATCAGAGTCTTTTCTAATGAGTCAACTCTTCGCATGAGGTGGCCAAAGTACTGGAGTTTCAGCTTTAGCATCATTCCTTCCAAAGAAATCCCAGGGTTGATCTCCTTCAGAATGGACTGGTTGGATCTCCTTGCAGTCCAAGGGACTCTCAAGAGTCTTCTCCAACACCACACTTCAAAA
>SJYW01055861.1:772082-821760 GCA_006410735.1 Raphicerus campestris | reverse complement strand
CATCAATTCTTTGGCACTCAGCCTTCTTCACAGTCCAACTCTGACATCCATACATGACCACTGGAAAAACCATAGCCTTGACTAGACGGACCTTAGTCGGCAAAGTAATGTCTCTGCTTTTAAATATGCTATCTAGGTTGGTCATGACTTTTCTTCCAAGGAGTAAGCATCTTTTAATTTCATGGCTGTAGTCACCATCTGCAGTGATTTTGGAGCCCAAAAAAATAAAGTCTGACACTGTTTCCACTGTTTCCCCATCTATTTCCCATGAAGTGATGGGACTGGATGCCATGATCTTCATTTTCTGAATGTTGAGCTTTAAGCCAACTTTTTCACTCTCCACTTTCACTTTCATCAAGAGGCTTTTTAGTTTCTCTTCACTTTCTGCCATAAGGGTGGTGTCATCTGCATATCTGAGATTATTGATATTTCTCCCGGCAATCTTGATTCCAGCTAGTGCTTCTTCCAGTCCAGCATTTCTCATGATGTACTCTGTATAGAAGTTAAATAAGCAGGGTGACAATATACAGCCTTGACGTACTCCTTTTCCTATTTGAAACCAGTTTGTTGTTCCATGTCCAGTTCTAACTGTTGCTTCCTGACCTGCATATATACAAATTAAGGACAGAACTGACCAACGGTTCTAAGTTTCCCTTCTATTTCAGTCCAGGTGCATCCATCTGTCTCTCCCAGTTATCTAAAAGATCCATGAATCTGAAGCTCTAAATTATTACATCTTGCTCCTCTTCAACTGGTAGCAAGGAAAAGACTCACACAAGCTCGCATGAGCTGGGTTCCTATGCAGATGTACCATCTGTGTGCCCAAGTTCTTTCATCACAGTAAGGCAAAACTCAGAAATCAAGGAGATATCTACTATAAGGATTGAAGGGATTGAAGGGTTGTGGGAAACTATCCAGAGCTTCAAGTGGGAGTGTGTAACAGATGCAGCCATCTGGAGAGCTACTAGTACTTAAATTATTTATGTACATACCTTCTGACCCAGCACTTCCATAACCAGAAGTGATAGTAAGAAAGACCATTTTTGATTCATGGGCTTCTAGGCCAACCTATTTTCACTATCATAGAAAAACAACCACTGAAGAGCCATTGTTTCAGACTATATGCCACATCTTGAAGGACAGCACCATGCCCCCTAAAGAGTGTGACTCCCGAGTAATTTCCTTGCTGCTTATGTATGAGCTTTGTGTAGCATACCATAGAGTCAAGAGTTTCCTGATAATGAAAGTAATGAAAAATCAATACATATCTTGATCATGTGCCTGTAGTGGAAACTCTTTCATTTAAAAGAAGAAAGATTCCATTGATCTAAGGAGACATTAGATGGGTCTAGTAATCAGCTACTCTGTGAGCCCTGAGAAAGTGATGCTGGCTAAGACACAGCAGGCAGGAAAGATCCATACCTAGAATGTGCATCAATGTCAGTAGAGACAAAATACTGCCCTGTCAGGAATCAAAAGGATCCTGTGTGATCATTATCCTCTTGAATGGTCTCCTTGAGAAATGGTACATTATTGAGGTCACAGAACTAGTCTTTGTTATTGAAAGGCCAGCAGCTGCAACATCTAAGTTATTTATGGGAAGAAGTGCATTTTGAGGGGTATTTTAGCATGTCATTTATTTATTGACGTATAGTTGATTTACAATATCATGTAAGGTTCAGGTGTACAGCACAATAGTTCATATATATATATAATTTTTTTTTCAGATTCTTTTACCTTATGGGTTATCACCTAATATTGAGTACAGTTCCCTGTGTGGTTTTAGCATATACTTTAACATCTCAGAGCATAAGTCAAGTCAACTGCAGTGATAGAAGGGTCTATTTCGTATCAGCCACCACCATTGTAGCCATTACATAAGGACTTGGGTAGCAGAGGGTAGGAGCTGCTGACACCCGTATAGCCACTCACCCCACCCTCTAATTGTTCAATGCCTCCTCTGTGTTACATGCTTTCTTATAAGCATTTCCACGAGACACCAAGAACCAAACATTCTGTTCAAATGTATTGGTTCTTTCAGATGGCTCTTCTCCAGAACTTCTGTGTTGAATATGCCAACCTTGTTCCTATGAGGCTCCAGACCAACAAGCCAAGAAATATACTACTCCCCAGGAGTCCATGTATATCTCTACCTCAAGACACTTTTCCAACCTCACAGAACTGATGACCAGGTATATTGCTTACAGCTCTGCCCACTAAGATTATTTCCCCCAACCTGTGTTTTTCTATTGTATACCAAGTTAAGTTTTAGTTTGGCAATCATCCAACTTTAGTTCACAAAAACATATTCAGCCAACAAATCTGTGAGCCACAGGGGGTTGATTTCCTCCAAAATCTGAACACAGGTCCTCCCCAACCCATGAGGCTGTAGGCACAATTTGAAGACAAGAAAGTAGGGGCTGATATCAGTGCAGCCAGAGCAGGTGACATAGGGTATGGACCATGTTTTTCTGTACCACAGGCCCTTTGGACCAAGTTGGGTTCATACTTAACTGTGGTATTTCCATTGTGTGAGGACTGCTGCTATATCCACTCAGATACATTATTTCTGGGTCTACTAATGCCTATGTCATAATGGAGAATTCCGGTCTCTTGATGTTTCATTTTCAGAAATTGCATCTATTTAGTGTCCAAAAAAACCTTTAAAAAAATTAGTTTTCTGCTGCTGAGAGAATAGACTTACTCCAGAATCCTGTTGGTCTAATCTGCAACTCTCGGCCTGAGGCTAACCAGAGAGTACAGTCAGCAGCCTTAATCTACCCTGGATCTCTGCAACTCCATAGGCTCTGCCAAGTGACACAGCCAAAATAAAGGATTTATGTTAGCTCAGATTGCCATAACAAAATACGATAGACTGAGTGGCTTAGACAACAGAAGTCTATTTTCTCACAGTTCTGGAAGCTAGAAGTCTGAGATCAGGATGCCACCACAGCACGGTTCTAGGGAGGGCTCTCTTCCTTGCTCACATGCAGTGACCTACTCACTGTGTCCTCGCATGGGGTAAAGAGAGCAATGGCGTCTCTTCCTCAGCTTATAATGGCACCTCTTCTGAGTTTCACCATAATGACCCGAAATGGTTAATTCACCATTTAACCAGAATCACCTCGTAAAAGGCCCCAAGACAGTCACTTAAGGGGAGGGGAAAGAGGGCATCAACACATTAATTTGCAAGAAACACAGTTCAGTCATAGCAAGAGTGTTTATGCTAAAGTTTGAACCTGCTATAGAACCCCATTTTTCCTCTGGATACCACTCAAAACTGGCATCCTTTGGAGTCACCCAGTGATGTCACTTTATCATTTCCAGTTTAGTAAACTCTACCTGCAAAGTCCAAGGGCTTCCAACAAAGTTGCCATGTTTTCGGTGGTAAGTTGTTCAAGATTCAACAAATATCTCCACTTGGAAAACATATTGCAACAAGCCCTAGATCACTAAACATCTAAAAACTGATGTGGCATCCCCCTAAGTATTTGTACTTCAAACTATTCCTAAAAATTGAAGAGGAAGAAATACTTCCAAATTATTCTGTGAAACCAGCATTTGTTGTTCAGTAGCTCAGTCAGGTCCAACTCTTTGTGACCCCATAAACTGCAGCATGCCAGGCTTCCCTGTCCTTCAGTATCTCCCAGAGTTTAAACAGCTCCCTTCATGTCCATTATGTCAGTGATGCCATCCAGCCATCTCATCTTCTGTTGTCCCATTCTCCTGCCCTCAGTCTTTCCCAGAATCAGGGTCTTTTCCAGTGAGTGACTCTTCGCATCAGGGGGCCAAAGTACTGGAGCTTCAGCTTCAGTATCGGTGTTTCCAGTGAAGGTTCAGGGTTGATTTCCTCTAGGATTGACTAAACTCCTTGCTGTCCAAGAGACTCAAGAGTTTTCTCCAGCACCACAGTTCAAAAACATCAATTTTTTGCCACTCAACCTTCTTCATGGTCCAACTCTCACATCCATACATGACTACTGGGAAAACCAGAGATTTGACTATAGGGACCCTCGTTGGCAAAGTGGTGTCTCTATTTTTTAATATGCTGTCTAGGTTTGTTGTAGCTTTCCTTCCAAGGAGCAAGCATCTTTTCATTTTGAGGCTGTGGTCCACAGTGATTTTGGAGCCCAAGAAAATAAAATCTGTCACTGCTTCCACTTTTTCCTCACCTATTTGCCATGACACAATGGGACCAGATGCCATGATCTTAGTTTTCTGAATGTTGAGTTTTATCCAACTTTCTTCATTCTTCTCTTTACTGTCATCAAGAAGCTCTTTAGTTCCTCTTCACTGTTAGTCATTAGAGTGGTATCTTCTGCATATCCTATGCTGTTGACATTTTCTCCAGTAATCTTGATTCCAACGTGTGATTCATCCAGCCCAGAGTTTTGCAAATAAGTTAAATAAGCAAGGTGACAATATACAGCCTTGACATACTCCTTTCCCAATTTTGAATCAGTCTGTTGTTTCATGTCCAGTTCTAACTGTTGCTTCTTGTCCTGCATACAGATTTCTAAAGAGACAAAATACCCAGGAATAAATTTAACCAAGGAGGTAAAAAGAGAGGTACTCTGAAAATTATGAGATATTGACCAAAGTCATTTAAGATTACACAAATTAAAAAATGTACTGTTTACAGGTTGAAAGAATTAATGTTCTTAATATGTTTTTACTTCTCAAAGTAATCTACAGATTAAATGCAATCTCTATCAATACACCAAGGCATTTTTCTGCAGAACTAGGAAGAATATGCCTAAAATGTGTATAGAACCACAAAAGACCCCAAAGAGACAAAACCTTCTTGAGAAAGAGGAACAAAACTGAAGGCGTCATGCTCCCTGATTTCAAACTATTACAAAACTCTAAGAATCAAAACACTGTGATACTGTTAAAAAGCAGATACATAGATCCATGGAACAGATGACAGAACCCAAAAATAAACTCACACTTCTATAGTCAATATATCCACACTGAGAAGGCAAAATTATAAAATGACGTAGAGAGCTACTTCCATAAATAGCCTGGGAAAACTGGACAGCTACTTCAAAAGAATCAAACTAGAACATTTTCTTATGTCATATACAAAATAAACTCAAAATGGATTGAGGACCTAACAAAAGACCTGAAGGCATAAAACTCTGGAAGAAAACATAGCAGTNCTGACACTGTTTCCACTGTTTCCCCATCTATTTCCCATGAAGTGATGGGACTGGATGCCATGATCTTCATTTTCTGAATGTTGAGCTTTAAGCCAACTTTTTCACTCTCCACTTTCACTTTCATCAAGAGGCTTTTTAGTTTCTCTTCACTTTCTGCCATAAGGGTGGTGTCATCTGCATATCTGAGATTATTGATATTTCTCCCGGCAATCTTGATTCCAGCTAGTGCTTCTTCCAGTCCAGCATTTCTCATGATGTACTCTGTATAGAAGTTAAATAAGCAGGGTGACAATATACAGCCTTGACGTACTCCTTTTCCTATTTGAAACCAGTTTGTTGTTCCATGTCCAGTTCTAACTGTTGCTTCCTGACCTGCATATATACAAATTAAGGACAGAACTGACCAACGGTTCTAAGTTTCCCTTCTATTTCAGTCCAGGTGCATCCATCTGTCTCTCCCAGTTATCTAAAAGATCCATGAATCTGAAGCTCTAAATTATTACATCTTGCTCCTCTTCAACTGGTAGCAAGGAAAAGACTCACACAAGCTCGCATGAGCTGGGTTCCTATGCAGATGTACCATCTGTGTGCCCAAGTTCTTTCATCACAGTAAGGCAAAACTCAGAAATCAAGGAGATATCTACTATAAGGATTGAAGGGATTGAAGGGTTGTGGGAAACTATCCAGAGCTTCAAGTGGGAGTGTGTAACAGATGCAGCCATCTGGAGAGCTACTAGTACTTAAATTATTTATGTACATACCTTCTGACCCAGCACTTCCATAACCAGAAGTGATAGTAAGAAAGACCATTTTTGATTCATGGGCTTCTAGGCCAACCTATTTTCACTATCATAGAAAAACAACCACTGAAGAGCCATTGTTTCAGACTATATGCCACATCTTGAAGGACAGCACCATGCCCCCTAAAGAGTGTGACTCCCGAGTAATTTCCTTGCTGCTTATGTATGAGCTTTGTGTAGCATACCATAGAGTCAAGAGTTTCCTGATAATGAAAGTAATGAAAAATCAATACATATCTTGATCATGTGCCTGTAGTGGAAACTCTTTCATTTAAAAGAAGAAAGATTCCATTGATCTAAGGAGACATTAGATGGGTCTAGTAATCAGCTACTCTGTGAGCCCTGAGAAAGTGATGCTGGCTAAGACACAGCAGGCAGGAAAGATCCATACCTAGAATGTGCATCAATGTCAGTAGAGACAAAATACTGCCCTGTCAGGAATCAAAAGGATCCTGTGTGATCATTATCCTCTTGAATGGTCTCCTTGAGAAATGGTACATTATTGAGGTCACAGAACTAGTCTTTGTTATTGAAAGGCCAGCAGCTGCAACATCTAAGTTATTTATGGGAAGAAGTGCATTTTGAGGGGTATTTTAGCATGTCATTTATTTATTGACGTATAGTTGATTTACAATATCATGTAAGGTTCAGGTGTACAGCACAATAGTTCATATATATATATAATTTTTTTTTCAGATTCTTTTACCTTATGGGTTATCACCTAATATTGAGTACAGTTCCCTGTGTGGTTTTAGCATATACTTTAACATCTCAGAGCATAAGTCAAGTCAACTGCAGTGATAGAAGGGTCTATTTCGTATCAGCCACCACCATTGTAGCCATTACATAAGGACTTGGGTAGCAGAGGGTAGGAGCTGCTGACACCCGTATAGCCACTCACCCCACCCTCTAATTGTTCAATGCCTCCTCTGTGTTACATGCTTTCTTATAAGCATTTCCACGAGACACCAAGAACCAAACATTCTGTTCAAATGTATTGGTTCTTTCAGATGGCTCTTCTCCAGAACTTCTGTGTTGAATATGCCAACCTTGTTCCTAGGAGGCTCCAGACCAACAAGCCAAGAAATATACTACTCCCCAGGAGTCCATGTATATCTCTACCTCAAGACACTTTTCCAACCTCACAGAACTGATGACCAGGTATATTGCTTACAGCTCTGCCCACTAAGATTATTTCCCCCAACCTGTGTTTTTCTATTGCATACCAAGTTAAGTTTTAGTTTGGCAATCATCCAACTTTAGTTCACAAAAACATATTCAGCCAACAAATCTGTGAGCCACAGGGGGTTGATTTCCTCCAAAATCTGAACACAGGTCCTCCCCAACCCATGAGGCTGTAGGCACAATTTGAAGACAAGAAAGTAGGGGCTGATATCAGTGCAGCCAGAGCAGGTGACATAGGGTATGGACCATGTTTTTCTGTACCACAGGCCCTTTGGACCAAGTTGGGTTCATACTTAACTGTGGTATTTCCATTGTGTGAGGACTGCTGCTATATCCACTCAGATACATTATTTCTGGGTCTACTAATGCCTATGTCATAATGGAGAATTCCGGTCTCTTGATGTTTCATTTTCAGAAATTGCATCTATTTAGTGTCCAAAAAAACCTTTAAAAAAATTAGTTTTCTGCTGCTGAGAGAATAGACTTACTCCAGAATCCTGTTGGTCTAATCTGCAACTCTCAGCCTGAGGCTAACCAGAGAGTACAGTCAGCAGCCTTAATCTACCCTGGATCTCTGCAACTCCATAGGCTCTGCCAAGTGACACAGCCAAAATAAAGGATTTATGTTAGCTCAGATTGCCATAACAAAATACGATAGACTGAGTGGCTTAGACAACAGAAGTCTATTTTCTCACAGTTCTGGAAGCTAGAAGTCTGAGATCAGGATGCCACCACAGCACGGTTCTAGGGAGGGCTCTCTTCCTTGCTCACATGCAGTGACCTACTCACTGTGTCCTCGCATGGGGTAAAGAGAGCAATGGCGTCTCTTCCTCAGCTTATAATGGCACCTCTTCTGAGTTTCACCATAATGACCCGAAATGGTTAATTCACCATTTAACCAGAATCACCTCGTAAAAGGCCCCAAGACAGTCACTTAAGGGGAGGGGAAAGAGGGCATCAACACATTAATTTGCAAGAAACACAGTTCAGTCATAGCAAGAGTGTTTATGCTAAAGTTTGAACCTGCTATAGAACCCCATTTTTCCTCTGGATACCACTCAAAACTGGCATCCTTTGGAGTCACCCAGTGATGTCACTTTATCANGTGTGTCAGGCCAAGTGGATCCTTAAGAGTGATGGCACTGATGTGTCTTCCCCATTCCTTTCATTCCCCTGCTCTCTCTGCCTCTTGCTCCCATATCCCTCCCAGCCTACCTCAATCCTGGACTTTTTCTTTTTTAATTGAAACAACTCAGAACTTGGTTTTAATGCTCTACATTATAACCCAGAGTCAAAACTCATATGTGCTGTTAGTAAGGGTGTGAAATGGATACAGCCCTCTGGACAGATTAAGTCTCTTGCTATCAAAATTTTGAATGTATACATTTTGACCTAGGCATTCCACTTATAAAGGTGTGTCCTAAAGAGATATTCATAGAAGTGCATGAAGATGCAAATAAGTGAGGATGTTTGCAGCATTGTTTATGATGATAAACAAAAACGGAAAATAACAGAAATGTCAACCTGGACTTTTACCAGACTGTTTTCTGTCTCTTTTGCCATATCTAGACAGAATGTAATTTCAATAACCCTGACAGTTGATCCAACTGGAAACGGAGATGACTATACCGTAACACTCACAGTTACAAGTCATGTACCTGTATACTTAGTGGTAAGTAAAGATTTGGGGGTTATCATAAGTAAGGAGAGAGAAGAGAAATAGCCTCAAAAACAATTTTAGCGGTCACTAATGATATGAAGTGAAGCAGTGTCTCACAAAGAAGTCACCTGCAAATACTATTGCATTTGCAACCCTGGCAGGAATGTGTGTATTATTACTTCAGTTTTAAAAGTCAAGAAGTGATATTACAGATGGAAGAGTAGATTCACAAATTCAGAATGCACATTGGTAGGTGCTAGGTGCCCGGAGGTTCCTTGTGGGTACCTTAGTGTGTAATGGGGACAGAGTTTCAGTTTAAGAAAGTGAAAAATTCAGGAGGTGGATGATGGTGAGATATGCACAACAATGTGAATGTGCTTAGTGCCTGTGAACTGAACAGTTAAATATGGTTAAAATAGCATGCTTTATATTGTGTGACTTCTACTGCAATTTTTAAAAAGCCATTTAAAAGAAAAAGTAATGATATGCAGACAGTAAATGAGTAGAGGTTTTTAAGCGTGTCAGGACCCTTCACTTCCCCAGGGGAGTGGAGGAGAGGAGAGGAGAGGACAGAAGAAAGCAATATGAAAGAAGAAATAACCAAGATGGTTAAGACTGAGTGACAAGGNAAATGAGTAGAGGTTTTTAAGCATGTCAGGACCCTTCACTTCCCCAGGGGAGTGGAGGAGAGGAGAGGAGAGGACAGAAGAAAGCAATATGAAAGAAGAAATAACCAAGATGGTTAAGACTGAGTGACAAGGACAAAGGAGCTTTGTTAGACTTGAGCCATCCACGACCGTGCTTCTGTCCAGTGCAGTGATGAGGCTGAGTGAGGGAGATTCCACTCAATAGGCCATGGCAGATGGGAGAGAAGCTGCAAACTTAGAGAGAAAGTCATTCATTCGTGTCCTACTCTTTGCAATCTCATGGACTCTACAGTCCATGGAATTCTCCAGAGTGCATAGACTTTCCCTTCTCCAGGGAATCTTCCCAACCCAGTGACTGAACCCAGGTCTCCCACATTGCAGGCAGATTCTTTACCAGCTGAGCCACAAGGGAAGCCCTAATTATGTCTTCCTCACAGATGGGAGACTTACCATCACATTAGAATTGGCTTTCCCATTCCTACCTCTATTATTTTTCCCTCCTGTCTTCACTGAGTCTTTAGATCCCTTATACATCCTGCTTCAGGATATCTGATGGAGAAGGCAATGGCGCCCCACTCCAGTACCCTTGCCTGGAGAATCCCATTGACAGAGGAGCCTGGTGGGCTGCAGTCCATGGGGTCGCTAAGAGTCAGACACGACTGAATGACTTCTCTTTCACTTTTCACTTTCATGCATTGGAGAAGGAAATGGCAACCCACTCCAGTTTTCTTGCCTGGAGAATCCCAGGGATGGGAGAACCTGGTGGGCTGCCGTCTATGGCGTCGCATAGAGTTGGACACGACTGAAGCGATTTAGTAGTAGTAGTCTCGTCAGGATATCTGATTACAATCCTTTGAGGCCTCCTTGGGGTTTTTGGAAAACAGATGCAAACNGAACCTGGTGGGCTGCCGTCTATGGGGTCGCACAGAGTCGGACACGACTGAAGCGATTTAGTAGTAGTAGTCGTCGTCAGGATATCTGATTACAATCCTTTGAGGCCTCCTTGGGGTTTTTGGAAAACAGATGCAAACAGAGGAGAAAGTTGGAAAGCTACCAAAACCCTAAGACGAAATACATACAGTATCTGATGTTTATTCAAATGTAAAAGATGCCAGAAACGCTTCTGGCCTCCCCTTTCCAGATATCTTCTCTGTTGACATTTAAGGAAGGTCCTGGAACTTTCTCTTCTCAGGTCTGACCTCAGCAGACTACTTCTCCCATCTGAGAATTTCAGTCATTTATTTTCATCTTCTATCCAGGTTATAATTCTATTGGGGGAGGAAAACAGGCACAAAGTACTGGGTGGCCAAGAGCTTTCAGACTCCAAGTGTCTTTATTTGTACAACACGCATAGTACTTTACCTACATAAAGCTCTGTATCATGCACGACACACAAACCTCATGAACTCATACAGACTAGAGAAGTATCAATACCTCGGTCTCACGATACCTCATAGAATGAGAAGTTCCAAGGGATAAATGCCACATCACAAAGCTGAAAAGCAGGATACATGGGAAAATAAACCCTAGTTTATTTGTTTGGGGGATTTTTCCCCACCACATCAGAGCAGAAAACTGATGATTCCAATCTCCATGACCCTCTTGGTTCACTGACAAGCTCATTTAAATCATTTCCTATCTACTCCAGGTGGGGAGCTTCAGAACTAGACACAGTCCAACCATGGTGACCTCTTGGCATTTCCATTGCTCAAAATAAAGAACATTTCACATATCAGTTGTTGAGTTAAAGACTAGGCAGACACTCACAGGTGTATTTCTCCCCACACCAGTGGACAAAACCAAGTATGGTATCTGACGACACCTTCAAACCCAACTCTAAAACTTTGTCACATGGCAAGCCAATAAAGTATCTTTTTCATAATGCAAGTCAAAGTTGAAAAGGGCAGATAAAGAGAATTACCAAAAGACTGACTAAAGTTGAGTCTGGCCCTAAATACATTAGGGGTGATGTCTGGGGGAAGCCCTGGTGCCCGCTCTGTGTTGGCCTTAAACATGCTTATTTTGCATAATAGTTACTCCAGGGCTGCCTCAGCCTAAGCCGCTCTCTTTAATCCTTTCCCATCCTCTTCTTAGGTTAAAGCCACACTCAAAGGTTCTGATGATGTAAATTTTCCTTATGGTAATTTTGTTTACACGGCCTGTCTGTATCCTAACGGTTCAAAAAATTTCTTCTGGGACATAAATGGACCNGGAAGCCCTGGTGCCCGCTCTGTGTTGGCCTTAAACATGCTTATTTTGCATAATAGTTACTCCAGGGCTGCCTCAGCCTGAGCCGCTCTCTTTAATCCTTTCCCATCCTCTTCTTAGGTTAAAGCCACACTCGAAGGTTCTGATGATGTAAATTTTCCTTATGGTAATTTTGTTTACACGGCCTGTCTGTGTCCTAACGGTTCAAAAAATTTCTTCTGGGACATAAATGGACCTGGTAAGTGAAGAAGCTTCCTGCCTGACCATTAGTGGCAGATAAGGGGGAATGCGAGGAGAGGATAAACTGAAAAGGGGAAATCAAGACATGGCCAAAAGCAGAGAAATAAGGGAGTGAAGCAAAAATGAAACACAAGACATATAGGCAGTGTGGGCAAGGGCTCAGTGCGGAGGAAGTGAGAGCGGCTGGTAATGGCTGTGTTTTGTATAGGAGCCTGAGAAATGGGGCTGAGTGTCAGACAGTAAAAGGCAGGGTAGAATGATTTGTCAGTGGATTCCAGTTGTCTGACAGAGCCTTGCTTCTTCTCTCTAGCAAATGGGATCCTAATAGGGAAGGCTGAAGTCGTGTCAGAGGAGAATATATGCCCTTCTGATGTGGAAATCTCCACCCCTGTTAACAAAGTTTGTAGCAAGCGTGAAATCATCGTAACACTCTGATCTGGAGAGTCTGCTAACTCTGAGGTTGTGAGCATCTATGTGGAGTAGAAAATAAACCTCCCACTGGCTTCTCACTGTGCTGTCTGTGTTCCTTCCCCAAATCTTACTACAGTGTCTGCTCAGACACCACAGGGTCCTAATGAATCAGTATTTTAATAAACCTTCTCAGGGATGATAAATAAGCATCCATTTCCTAGCAGATGAGAAGAAAGAGAAGACAGGAATTACTCTCACCATTAAAGTGGGACAGGAACTATCCAGAGAGAGAACTGCCCCTAGGGCTTAAATTAAGTGCAGAACTGAATGATGGTTCTAAGGAGCAGTACCCAACCTTATTGGAATGAGGGACCAGTTTTATGGAAGACAATTTTTCCATGGATCTGTTGGTGGGGGATGATTTGGGGATGATTCAAGCACATTATATTTATTGTACACTTTATTTCTATTATTATACCATCAGTTCCACCTCAGATCATCAGGCATTAGATCCCAGAGGTTGGGAACCCCAGAATTAAGTTTCCCTTCTATTTTAGGCCAATTACATCCAGCTGCATCTCTCAGTTATTGGAAAGTTCAATGAACCTGAAGTCCTAAAATTATTATCTCTTGCTGCTATTGAAATGGTAGCAAGGAATAATCTCACTGGAGCTCAGGTTTGCTGGGATCCTGAACAAGATGTTCCTTCCCTTCACCTAAGCTCCTTCATCACAATAAAGCAAAACAGAAAGCAAGTAGATACCTATTGTTAGCGGGAATGAGACGCTATGAGAACCATTCAGCACTGCTGCTGCTGCTGCTGCTAAGTCGCTTCAGCCGTGTCCGACTCTGTGCTACCCCAGAGACGGCAGCCCAACAGGCTCCCCCGTCCCTGTGATTCTCCAGGCATATATAAATAGGTGAAGCCATCTGGAGAACCACCTGACGTTACTTAAATTATGTACGTACCTTCTGATCCAGCACTTCCATAACCAGAGGTGATGGCAAGAGAGAGCATTTTGATCCTTGAACTCCTAGGCCTCTCTGTTCTGTTATCAAAGACAAAGGACCCCTGAAGCACCGTTGTTTCAAAATACATTCCACATCTTGAAGGATATCACCCTACCCCTACAGGGTGTGATTCTCAAGTCATTTCCATCGCTGTTCATGTATGAGCTCTCCCAGCATGCCTTATGGCCAGTAGTTTCCCGACAGTGTAATTGATGAAAATCAGTACACACCTTGATCATGTGCCTGTTGTAAGAACTTGTTCATCTAAAGAAAGGATTCCGTTGATCTAAGGAGACATGAGATGGGTCTAGAAGTCAGACACTCTGTGAGCCCTCAGATAGTAATGCTGACTAGGAGCTACCTCCATCTCATTTAAGACCTGTGGTGGAGTCCTTGTTGCCCTCTCACAGATGGATTGATCCATCTCAGTCAGCTCACCTTCAGTGAGAAAATGAGACATGTACTGGCAGACAACACAGAGTGAGCTGATGAATAGGTTTTCAGCTATGGACAACTGGAACCCAAGAATGCTGGAGTCTCGGAAGTTGTCCCCTTTGAAGGACAAATAACACATTTGTCCATTGGTTCCCCTCCACTATTCATTGATCACTGTTTTCCAAAGAGCATTAACTCCCAGGAACACCATGCCCTGCATTTCAAGAGATCTTCCAAGGGTAAAGTTGCAGGTGTCTGCAGCAAGAAGCCTTAGAGTTACTGACAGTTGCTTTTTCACATCCCCCCAGCCCTACCATTTCTGTGTGAGCTGATCAACTCTGCCATTTGCTGTAAGTTTAGGAGAAACTCATTCTTTTACGTGTATAGGGGAAAAAATGCAAAAGTTTCCTCTTGTGTTTTTCTCCTATGTTTTTCCTTTATTTTTATACAACCACTACACTCACACAGAACACTTCTGTCACCAAATGGGTGGAATTTTGCCCATACCAAGGAATTTCCTGTGACACTAGGTGGGTGTCTGACAATTCAACCCAATACTGACACTATCTACTCAGAGACAGCATTCAGTCTCACAAGTATCAGTTCCACAAGATTCTCTCATCCTGACTTGCAATGCCAATCACAAGTTTCAGATGCCAGGTTTCTATCTGTGCTTCTGACCTAATCCTCCATAAATTGGAGGTTCAGTTAATTTGCTAGAACAGCTCATGGAACTCAGGAAAACTGTTTACTCATGTTTACCAGTTTAATGTAAAAAGATATGATAAAGGATATAAATGAACATCCAGGTGGAGAGATGTGTAGAAGAGAAGAGAGTCAAGGGATTAGAGCTGGTAGACAGAGTCTCTGAAGAACTATGGACAGAGATTTGTAACACTGTACAGAAGGCAATGGCCAAAACCATCCCAAAGAAAAAGAAATGCAAGAAGGCAAAACAGTTGTCTGAAGAGGCTTCACAAATAGCTTAGGAAAGGAGAGAAGTGAAGGCAAGGGAGAAAGATAAAGATATACCCAACTGACTGCAGAGTTCCAGAGAATAGCATGGAGAGATAAGAAAGCCTTAAATGAACAATGCAAAGAAATAGAGGAAAACAATAGAAAGGGAAAGACTAGAAATGTCTTCAAGAAAATTGGAGATATCAAGAAAACATTTCATGCAGGATGGGCACAATAAAGTGTATGAATCTAACAGAGCAGAAGAGATTAAGAGGTGGCAAAATTATACAGAAGAACTATCCAAAAAAGTCTTAATGACCAGGATGACAGTGATGATGTGGTCACTCACCTAGAACCAGACATCCTGGAGTGTCAAGTTAAGTAGGCCTTAGGAAGCATTACTGTGAACAAAGCAAGAGGAGGAGATGAATTCTAGCTGAGCTATTTCATATCCTTAAAGATGATGCTGTTAAAGTGCTGCATTCAGTATGTCAACAGAGCAAACACAGCAATGGCCATAGGACTGGAAAAGATCTGTTTTCTTTACAGTCCCAAAGGGCAATTTCAAAGAATGATCAAACTGCTATACAATTGCACTCATTTCACACACTAGTAAATTTATGCTCAAACTTCTTCAAGCTAGGCTTCAGCAGTACATGTACCAAGAATTTCCAGATATACATGCTGGGTTTTGAACAAGCAAAGGAACCAGAAACTAAATGGCCAGCATTTGTTGGATCATGGAGAAAGCAAAGGAATTCCAGAAAAACATCGACTTCTGCTTCACTGATTATGTTAAAGTCTTTGACTGTGTGGACCAAAACAACTATAGAAAACTCTTTTAAAGATAAAGTACCAGACTACCTTACCTGTCTCCTGATAAGCCTGTATGCAGGTCAAGAAGCAACAGTTAGAACAAGACATGGAAGAACTGACTGGTTCAAAATCGGGAAAGGAATACAACATGGTCATACACTGTCACCCTGCTTATGTGCAGAGTTCATCATGCAAAGTGCTGGGTTCCATGAATCACAAGCTGGAACTGAGATTGCTGGGAGAAATATCAACAACCTCAAATATGCAGATAATACTACTTTAATGGCAGAAAGTGAAGAGGAACTAAAGAGCCTTTTGACGAGGGTGAAGAAGACAGTGAAAGAACTGGCTTTAAACATTCAAAAACCTAACCATGGCATCTGGGCCCATCACTTCATGGCAAATAGAAGGGAGGAAAGTGGAAGCAGGGAAAGATTTTATATTCTTGGGCTCCCAAATCTCTATAGATGGTGGCTGCAGCCATGAAATTAAGATGCTGCTCCTTGGAAAGAAAGCTATGACAAACCTTTGTTGTTGTTCAGTCACTCAGTAGTATCTGACTCTTTGTGAACCCGTGGCCTGCAGCACACCAGGCCTCCCTGTCCATCACCAACTCCCAGAACTTACTCAAACTCATGTCCACTGAGTCAGTGATGCCATCCAATCATCTCATCCCCTGTTATCTCTTTCTTCTCCTGCCTTCAATCTTTCCCAGCATCAGGGTCTTTTCCAATGAGTCAGCTCTTCACATCAGGTGCCCAAAGTATTGGAGCTTCATCATCAGTCCTTCCAATGAATATTTACAGTTGATTTCCTTTAGGATGAACTGGTTTGATCTCCTTGCAGTTCAAGGGACTCGTAAGAGTCTTCCCCAGCACCACAATTCAAAAGATTCAGCTTTTCAGCACTCAGCCTTCTTTATGGACCAACTCTCACATACATACATGACTACTGGTAAAACCGTAGCTTTGGCTACACAGACCTTTGTTGGCAAAGTAATGTCTCTGTTTTTTAATATGCTGTCTAGGTTTGTCATAGCTTTTCTTCCAAAGAGCCACATCTTGGAATTTGATTGCTGCAGTCACCACCTATAGGGATTTTGGAGCCCAAGAAAACTAAGTCTGTCACTGTTTCCACTGTTTCCCCATCTATTTGCCATGAAGTGATGGGACCGGATGCCATGATCTTAGTTTTCTGAGTGTTAAGCTTTAAGCCAGCTTTTTCATTCTCCTCTTTCACTTTCATCAAGAGGCTCTTCAGTTCCTCACTTTCTGCCATAAGGGTGGTGTCATCTGCATATCTGAGGTTATTGGTATTTCTCCCTGCAATCTTGAGTCCAGCCTGTGCTTCATCCAGCCTGGCATTTCACATGATGTACTTTGCATATAAACTAACTAAACAAGGTGACAATATACAGCCTTGACATGCTTATTTCCCAATTTTGAACCAGTCAGTTGTTTCATGTTCAGTTGCCTCTTGACCTGCATACAGGTTCCTTGGGAGGCTAGTAAGGTGGTCTGGTGTTCCCTTCTCTAAGAATTTTCCTGTTTGTTGTGATCCACACAGTCAAGGGCTTTAGCATAGTCAATGAAGCTGAGTTTTCCAAATTTGCTGGCATATTGAGTGCAACACTTTCACAGCATCATCTTTAGGATTTGAAATAGCTCAACTGGAATTCCATNAAGCTCATTTAAATCATTTCCTATCTACTCCAGGTGGGGAGCTTCAGAACTAGACACAGTCCAACCATGGTGACCTCTTGGCACTTCCATTGCTCAAAATAAAGAACATTTCACATATCAGTTGTTGAGTTAAAGACTAGGCAGACACTCACAGGTGTATTTCTCCCCACACCAGTGGACAAAACCAAGTATGGTATCTGACGACACCTTCAAACCCAACTCTAAAACTTTGTCACATGGCAAGCCAATAAAGTATCTTTTTCATAATGCAAGTCAAAGTTGAAAAGGGCAGATAAAGAGAATTACCAAAAGACTGACTAAAGTTGAGTCTGGCCCTAAATACATTAGGGGTGATGTCTGGGGTAAGCCCTGGTGCCCGCTCTGTGTTGGCCTTAAACATGCTTATTTTGCATAATAGTTACTCCAGGGCTGCCTCAGCCTAAGCCGCTCTCTTTAATCCTTTCCCATCCTCTTCTTAGGTTAAAGCCACACTCAAAGGTTCTGATGATGTAAATTTTCCTTATGGTAATTTTGTTTACACGGCCTGTCTGTATCCTAACGGTTCAAAAAATTTCTTCTGGGACATAAATGGACCTGGTAAGTGAAGAAGCTTCCTGCCTGACCATTAGTGGCAGATAAGGGGGAATGCGAGGAGAGGATAAACTGAAAAGGGGAAATCAAGACATGGCCAAAAGCAGAGAAATAAGGGAGTGAAGCAAAAATGAAACACAAGACATATAGGCAGTGTGGGCAAGGGCTCAGTGCGGAGGAAGTGAGAGCGGCTGGTAATGGCTGTGTTTTGTATAGGAGCCTGAGAAATGGGGCTGAGTGTCAGACAGTAAAAGGCAGGGTAGAATGATTTGTCAGTGGATTCCAGTTGTCTGACAGAGCCTTGCTTCTTCTCTCTAGCAAATGGGATCCTAATAGGGAAGGCTGAAGTCGTGTCAGAGGAGAATATATGCCCTTCTGATGTGGAAATCTCCACCCCTGTTAACAAAGTTTGTAGCAAGCGTGAAATCATCGTAACACTCTGATCTGGAGAGTCTGCTAACTCTGAGGTTGTGAGCATCTATGTGGAGTAGAAAATAAACCTCCCACTGGCTTCTCACTGTGCTGTCTGTGTTCCTTCCCCAAATCTTAGTACAGTGTCTGCTCAGACACCACAGGGTCCTAATGAATCAGTATTTTAATAAACCTTCTCAGGGATGATAAATAAGCATCCATTTCCTAGCAGATGAGAAGAAAGAGAAGACAGGAATTACTCTCACCATTAAAGTGGGACAGGAACTATCCAGAGAGAGAACTGCCCCTAGGGCTTAAATTAAGTGCAGAACTGAATGATGGTTCTAAGGAGCAGTACCCAGCCTTATTGGAATGAGGGACCAGTTTTATGGAAGACAATTTTTCCATGGATCTGTTGGTGGGGGATGATTTGGGGATGATTCAAGCACATTATATTTATTGTACACTTTATTTCTATTATTATACCATCAGTTCCACCTCAGATCATCAGGCATTAGATCCCAGAGGCTGGGAACCCCAGAATTAAGTTTCCCTTCTATTTTAGGCCAATTACATCCAGCTGCATCTCTCAGTTATTGGAAAGTTCAATGAACCTGAAGTCCTAAAATTATTATCTCTTGCTGCTATTGAAATGGTAGCAAGGAATAATCTCACTGGAGCTCAGGTTTGCTGGGATCCTGAACAAGATGTTCCTTCCCTTCACCTAAGCTCCTTCATCACAATAAAGCAAAACAGAAAGCAAGTAGATACCTATTGTTAGCGGGAATGAGACGCTATGAGAACCATTCAGCACTGCTGCTGCTGCTGCTGCTAAGTCGCTTCAGCCGTGTCCGACTCTGTGCTACCCCAGAGACGGCAGCCCAACAGGCTCCCCCGTCCCTGTGATTCTCCAGGCATATATAAATAGGTGAAGCCATCTGGAGAACCACCTGACGTTACTTAAATTATGTACGTACCTTCTGATCCAGCACTTCCATAACCAGAGGTGATGGCAAGAGAGAGCATTTTGATCCTTGAACTCCTAGGCCTCTCTGTTCTGTTATCAAAGACAAAGGACCCCTGAAGCACCGTTGTTTCAAAATACATTCCACATCTTGAAGGATATCACCCTACCCCTACAGGGTGTGATTCTCAAGTCATTTCCATCGCTGTTCATGTATGAGCTCTCCCAGCATGCCTTATGGCCAGTAGTTTCCCGACAGTGTAATTGATGAAAATCAGTACACACCTTGATCATGTGCCTGTTGTAAGAACTTGTTCATTTAAAGAAAGGATTCCGTTGATCTAAGGAGACATGAGATGGGTCTAGAAGTCAGATACTCTGTGAGCCCTCAGATAGTAATGCTGACTAGGAGCTACCTCCATCTCATTTAAGACCTGTGGTGGAGTCCTTGTTGCCCTCTCACAGATGGATTGATCCATCTCAGTCAGCTCACCTTCAGTGAGAAAATGAGACATGTACTGGCAGACAACACAGAGTGAGCTGATGAATAGGTTTTCAGCTATGGACAACTGGAACCCAAGAATGCTGGAGTCTCGGAAGTTGTCCCCTTTGAAGGACAAATAACACATTTGTCCATTGGTTCCCCTCCACTATTCATTGATCACTGTTTTCCAAAGAGCATTAACTCCCAGGAACACCATGCCCTGCATTTCAAGAGATCTTCCAAGGGTAAAGTTGCAGGTGTCTGCAGCAAGAAGCCTTAGAGTTACTGACAGTTGCTTTTTCACATCCCCCCAGCCCTACCATTTCTGTGTGAGCTGATCAACTCTGCCATTTGCTGTAAGTTTAGGAGAAACTCATTCTTTTACGTGTATAGGGGAAAAAATGCAAAAGTTTCCTCTTGTGTTTTTCTCCTATGTTTTTCCTTTATTTTTATACAACCACTACACTCACACAGAACACTTCTGTCACCAAATGGGTGGAATTTTGCCCATACCAAGGAATTTCCTGTGACACTAGGTGGGTGTCTGACAATTCAACCCAATACTGACACTATCTACTCAGAGACAGCATTCAGTCTCACAAGTATCAGTTCCACAAGATTCTCTCATCCTGACTTGCAATGCCAATCACAAGTTTCAGATGCCAGGTTTCTATCTGTGCTTCTGACCTAATCCTCCATAAATTGGAGGTTCAGTTAATTTGCTAGAACAGCTCATGGAACTCAGGAAAACTGTTTACTCATGTTTACCAGTTTAATGTAAAAAGATATGATAAAGGATATAAATGAACATCCAGGTGGAGAGATGTGTAGAAGAGAAGAGAGTCAAGGGATTAGAGCTGGTAGACAGAGTCTCTGAAGAACTATGGACAGAGATTTGTAACACTGTACAGAAGGCAATGGCCAAAACCATCCCAAAGAAAAAGAAATGCAAGAAGGCAAAACAGTTGTCTGAAGAGGCTTCACAAATAGCTTAGGAAAGGAGAGAAGTGAAGGCAAGGGAGAAAGATAAAGATATACCCAACTGACTGCAGAGTTCCAGAGAATAGCATGGAGAGATAAGAAAGCCTTAAACGAACAATGCAAAGAAATAGAGGAAAACAATAGAAAGGGAAAGACTAGAAATGTCTTCAAGAAAATTGGAGATATCAAGAAAACATTTCATGCAGGATGGGCACAATAAAGTGTATGAATCTAACAGAGCAGAAGAGATTAAGAGGTGGCAAAATTATACAGAAGAACTATCCAAAAAAGTCTTAATGACCAGGATGACAGTGATGATGTGGTCACTCACCTAGAACCAGACATCCTGGAGTGTCAAGTTAAGTAGGCCTTAGGAAGCATTACTGTGAACAAAGCAAGAGGAGGAGATGAATTCTAGCTGAGCTATTTCATATCCTTAAAGATGATGCTGTTAAAGTGCTGCATTCAGTATGTCAACAGAGCAAACACAGCAATGGCCATAGGACTGGAAAAGATCTGTTTTCTTTACAGTCCCAAAGGGCAATTTCAAAGAATGATCAAACTGCTATACAATTGCACTCATTTCACACACTAGTAAATTTATGCTCAAACTTCTTCAAGCTAGGCTTCAGCAGTACATGTACCAAGAATTTCCAGATATACATGCTGGGTTTTGAACAAGCAAAGGAACCAGAAACTAAATGGCCAGCATTTGTTGGATCATGGAGAAAGCAAAGGAATTCCAGAAAAACATCGACTTCTGCTTCACTGATTATGTTAAAGTCTTTGACTGTGTGGACCAAAACAACTATAGAAAACTCTTTTAAAGATAAAGTACCAGACTACCTTACCTGTCTCCTGATAAGCCTGTATGCAGGTCAAGAAGCAACAGTTAGAACAAGACATGGAAGAACTGACTGGTTCAAAATCGGGAAAGGAATACAACATGGTCATACACTGTCACCCTGCTTATGTGCAGAGTTCATCATGCAAAGTGCTGGGTTCCATGAATCACAAGCTGGAACTGAGATTGCTGGGAGAAATATCAACAACCTCAAATATGCAGATAATACTACTTTAATGGCAGAAAGTGAAGAGGAACTAAAGAGCCTTTTGACGAGGGTGAAGAAGACAGTGAAAGAACTGGCTTTAAACATTCAAAAACCTAATCATGGCATCTGGGCCCATCACTTCATGGCAAATAGAAGGGAGGAAAGTGGAAGCAGGGAAAGATTTTATATTCTTGGGCTCCCAAATCTCTATAGATGGTGACTGCAGCCATGAAATTAAGATGCTGCTCCTTGGAAAGAAAGCTATGACAAACCTTTGTTGTTGTTCAGTCACTCAGTAGTATCTGACTCTTTGTGAACCCGTGGCCTGCAGCACACCAGGCTTCCATGTCCTTTACCATCTTCCAAGCTTACTCGAACTCCTGTCCACTGAGTCAGTGATGCCATTCAATCATCTCATCCCCTGTTATCTCTTTCTTCTCCTGCCTTCAATCTTTCCCAGCATCAGGGTCTTTTCCAATGAGTCAGCTCTTCACATCAGGTGCCCAAAGTATTGGAGCTTCATCATCAGTCCTTCCAATGAATATTTACAGTTGATTTCCTTTAGGATGAACTGGTTTGATCTCCTTGCAGTTCAAGGGACTCTTAAGAGTCTTCCCCAGCACCACAATTCAAAAGATTCAGCTTTTCAGCACTCAGCCCTCTTTATGGACCAACTCTCACATACATACATGACTACTGGTAAAACCGTAGCTTTGGCTACACAGACCTTTGTTGGCAAAGTAATGTTTCTGTTTTTTAATATGCTGTCTAGGTTTGTCATAGCTTTTCTTCCAAAGAGCCACATCTTGGAATTTGATTGCTGCAGTCACCACCTATAGGGATTTTGGAGCCCAAGAAAACTAAGTCTGTCACTGTTTCCACTGTTTCCCCATCTATTTGCCATGAAGTGATGGGACCGGATGCCATGATCTTAGTTTTCTGAGTGTTAAGCTTTAAGCCAGCTTTTTCATTCTCCTCTTTCACTTTCATCAAGAGGCTCTTCAGTTCCTCACTTTCTGCCATAAGGGTGGTGTCATCTGCATATCTGAGGTTATTGGTATTTCTCCCTGCAATCTTGAGTCCAGCCTGTGCTTCATCCAGCCTGGCATTTCACATGATGTACTTTGCATATAAACTAACTAAACAAGGTGACAATAAACAGCCTTGACATGCTTATTTCCCAATTTTGAACCAGTCAGTTGTTTCATGTTCAGTTCTAACTGTTGCCTCTTGACCTGCATACAGGTTCCTTGGGAGGCAAGTAAGGTGGTCTGGTGTTCCCTTCTCTAAGAATTTTCCTGTTTATTGTGATCCACACAGTCAAAGGCTTTAGCATAGTCAATGAAGCTGAGTTTTCCAAATTTGCTGGCATATTGAGTGCAACACTTTCACAGCATCATCTTTAGGATTTGAAATAGCTCAACTGGAATTCCATTACCTCCACTAGCTTTGCTCATAGGGATGCTTCCTAAAGCCCACTTGACTTCTCATTCTAGGATGTCTGGCTCTAGGTGAGTGACCACACCATCATGGTTATCTGGGTCACTAAGATCTTTTTTGTATAGTTCTTTNTTACCTCCACTAGCTTTGCTCATAGGGATGCTTCCTAAAGCCCACTTGACTTCTCATTCTAGGATGTCTGGCTCTAGGTGAGTGACCACACCATCATGGTTATCTGGGTCACTAAGATCTTTTTTGTATAGTTCTTTTATGTATTCTTGCCACCTCTTCTTAATATCTTCTGCTTCTGTTAGGTCCATACTGTTTCTAGCCATTATTGTGCCCATCTTTGCATGAAATATTCCCTTGATGTTTCTAATATTCTTGAAGAGATCTCTAGTGTTTTCCATTCTATTGTTTTCCTCCATTTCTTTGCACCGATCACTGAAGAAGTCTTTCTNTTTCACTTTCATCAAGAGGCTCTTCAGTTCCTCACTTTCTGCCATAAGGGTGGTGTCATCTGCATATCTGAGGTTATTGGTATTTCTCCCTGCAATCTTGAGTCCAGCCTGTGCTTCATCCAGCCTGGCATTTCACATGATGTACTTTGCATATAAACTAACTAAACAAGGTGACAATATACAGCCTTGACATGCTTATTTCCCAATTTTGAACCAGTCAGTTGTTTCATGTTCAGTTGCCTCTTGACCTGCATACAGGTTCCTTGGGAGGCTAGTAAGGTGGTCTGGTGTTCCCTTCTCTAAGAATTTTCCTGTTTGTTGTGATCCACACAGTCAAGGGCTTTAGCATAGTCAATGAAGCTGAGTTTTCCAAATTTGCTGGCATATTGAGTGCAACACTTTCACAGCATCATCTTTAGGATTTGAAATAGCTCAACTGGAATTCCATCAGCTCCACTAGCTTCGCTCATAGGGATGCTTCCTAAAGCCCACTTGACTTCTCATTCTAGGATATCTAGCTCTAGGTGAGTGACCACACCATCATAGTTATCTGGGTCACTAAGATCTTTTTTGTATAGTTCTTTTATGTATTCTTGCCACCTCTTCTTAATATCTTAAGATATTAATATCTTAATATCTTCTGCTTCTGTTAGGTTCTGTTTCTAGCCATTATTGTGCCCATCTTTGCATGAAATATTCCCTTGATGTTTCTAATTTTCTTGAAGAGATCTCTAGTGTTTTCCATTCTATTGTTTTCCTCCATTTCTTTGCACCGATCACTGAAGAAGTCTTTCTTATCTCTCCTAGCTATTCTTCAGAACTCTGCATTCAGATGGGTATATCTTTCCTTTTATCTTTTGCCTTTAGCTTCTCTTCTTTTCTCAGCTATTTGTAAGGTCTTGTCAGGTAACCATTTTGACTTTTTTCACTTCTTCTTTGGGATGGTTTTGATCACTGCCTTCTGTAAAATGTTACAAACCTCCTTTGATAGTTCTTCATGCACTTTGTCTATCGGATCTAATCCCTTGAATCTATTTGTCACTTCCACTGTATAATCAAAAGGGATTTGATTTAGATCATACCTGAATGGTCTAGTGGTTTCCCTGACTTTTTCAATTTAAGTCTGAATTTTGCAATAAGAAGTTCATGATCTGAGCCACAATCAGCTCCCTAGAGAGCATAGGGACATATGACAAACCTCAACTGAACTGAACCGAACTGAACTGAACTGAACTGAACTGAAACAGCATATTAAAAAACAGCAGCAGCATTTTACCAGCAAAGGCCCATATGGTCAAACCTAGAGTTTTTCCAGTAGTTGTGTACAGATGTGAGAGTTGGACCATAAAGAAGACTGAGCACCAAAGAACTGATGCTTTTAAACTGTGGTACTGGAAAAGACTCTTGAGAGTTCCTTGACTGCAAGGAGATCAAATCAGTCAATCCTAAAGGAAACTAACCCTAAATATTCATTGGAAGAACTGATGCTGAAGCTGAAGCTCCAATACTTTGACTACCTGATGGGAAGAGCAGACTCACTGGAAAAGACCATGATGCTGGGAAAGATTGAAGGCAAAAGGAGAAGGGGATAGCAGAGAATGAGGTGGTTAGAGACCATCACCAATTCTATGGACATGAACTTGAGCAAATGATGAGAGATAGTGGAGGACAGAGGAGACTGGCATGCTGTAGTCCATGAGGTCACAAAGCATCCTGCAGGACTTAGTGACTCAATAACAACAACCAATTTACTGTAAAAAGATATGATAAAGGATGTGGATAACCATCAGATGGAAGAGATGTGTAGAGCATAGTATGTGGAAAAGGATACAGAATTTCCAAACCCTCTCCAGGCACTACTTTCCCAGTACCTCACGTGATCATCAACCTGGAAGCTCTTCAAACCCCATCTTTGTGGGGTTTATGGAGAAATCCTTACCTGGGCATGGTTACTTATTGACAATTGGTTATTGATCCAACCTCCAACCCCTGTCTCCTCCCCAGAGGTTAGGGCACCTGGGACTAAATGGGCAAGAAGCATGGATGAAGACCAAAAATATATGAGAAATGCTTTTTCATCTAAATGACCAAATTTGTTTTTCTTATAAATCACAGTATTGCAACCTGTATCTCTGTCCTGGTAGGTTTTTTCCCCCAGAAATGTAGAAGACCACTCTGCCCACACACAAGGCAGGCTGGAAGCGTTGGGTAGGACTGGGAACAGGGTCAACCCTGAGGACCAACCTTCAACCCATGGCTGATGAAAACTGGCACAGATGTGCCCATGCTCTTATGCCTCTAGGGGTCATCATTACGAGCCACGTTTCACAGCATTCCTCTCAGGAGTAAGCTTCCATCTTCCACTGGCTTCATAATGTAACTTTTACTTATTATACTCCTTTTAGTATATTCATACCCACACCCCCATGCCTCTGTTTCCAAAATTTTCCAAAAAGCTACAAAATACTTCCATTCAAGTCTTTATCTCAGTGTCTGCCCCTGGGGGAAACACAAACTCAGGTAAAGGTTTCAGTGTGTTCAGGAACAGTGATTGCCGAGGACGTGTGACTGGGGCACCAACAGCAACTCCTGGGAATGAGGGGAAGGAAAAGAAAACTGTCACAGCACATGAGATGAAAGTGAAAGTGCCAGTCGCTCAGTCCTGTCCAGCTCTTCGTGACCCCGTGGAGTGTAGCCCACCAGGCTCCTCTGTCCATGGAGTTCTCCAGGCAAGAATACTGTGCCCTAAAATGGTTCCAAAACATTCTGATGTCTCTTTTGGTATAGTCACTTTAGATAAGGTCACATTTTTATGGCACCCTATAGCAAAACAGTAATAAAACATTAAAATTGTAGTCATTTATTAGGGTCAAATGGAGAAGGCACTGGCACCTCGCTCCAGCACTCTTGCCTGGACGGAGCGGCCTGGTGGGCTGCAGCCCATGGGGTCACTACAAGTCGGATGCAACTGAGTGACTTCACTTTCACTTTTCACTTTCACACAGTGGAGAAGGAAATGGCAACCCACTCCAGTGTTCTTGCCTGGAGAATCCCAGGGACGGCAGAGCCTGGTGGGCTGCCGTCTGTGGGGTCACACAGAGTCGGACACGACTGAAGCGACTTAGCAGCAGCAGCATTAGAGTCAGAAATGGGGTGAGGGGTAAGAGGAAGAATCATTTTGAAGGTAAACCACATAAAACCAGGAGCCAAACAGTTACCCAAAATATAGACACTAGAAAGGGCCACAAATCACAGAGCCAAAATAAATCACAGTGTCAAGAATATTAGAACCGGGCAAGAATTCTAGTTCTGGACTGGGAAATCAGATGTCTAGGAAAAGGTAAGTTAAAAGGCCGCAAAACTGCTAGAAAGAAAGGTAACCACCAAGAGAGGAGAGACTTCCAGGTTCAAGATGAAACTACACACCCAGTGTGGAACACATATAGACCCTTATCATCGAGCAAACAGTTTCAGTTAATCACGATGAATAAGGTCTATAGAATTTCTGTTCAAATTATACCTCGAGTCAGGATTACCACCTTGTATACTCAAAAATTTGTTGAGGGTAGCTCTCATGTTAAGTGTTCTTGCCACAGTAAAATGTTTTTAAAAAAGAATCAAATGCCAACTTACTATTAAACTAACAGAACTCTCTCAAAAGAGGCAGAAATGAAACAATAAGAGATAAACAGGAGAAATAACCAATTGGAAACCTTCCAAAAATGTATATGTACTTACAGAAGTTTTTAAAGGTTTTATTTGAAAAGAACAAACTGTGAAACTGACTCAGTAGATAGAGTATTTGTAAATTAGAAGATAGCATTGAAGAATTCATCTAGGGCAAGAGAAGAGCTCTGTAAATATATCGGTTTATGCCTTTTGCTCCAGCACCATAGTTCAGCATTGGTCCTGTATTTTAATTTTTTGATTATTTGTATTAAAACATGCCAAGGCAGAACTGTTCCACAGCCCAGTAGTTAAGACTCTGCTCTTCCAGTGCAGAAGGCCTGAGTTTGAGCCCTAGTTAGAGAACTAAGATCTCACATGCCACACAATGAGGGGGAAAAAAAAAGAATTTCAAGATGGGTTTAGTACTTTCACTTTACCTTCGGCCAAGGTCTTCTTTAGTAGAATATGAGATGTCCCACTGAAAACCTGGCTGGTTTTTCTCTACATTTTTCAGAAATAGCAGGACTAATCAATACCTCTTTTCAAAGGATGGTGTCCAGGGAACCTGATGCAAAAACAAAGCATACTCATTAATGAATGGCTTGGGACCACTGACTCCTTACAGCCTTTGGTGGCAGCCTGAGAAAAAGCAAGGCTGCTGCTCTCGTCAGCTCTGCCCACCAGCTGAGCGTGGCTCAGGCTGTGGCATGAGATTGGCATGCAAGCATCAGGCCGCCAGCTGGAAGAACAGCGTGGGGAGAAATTACAGCTCGGGTGCAAAGTGTATAGGAAATGGAGGCTGAGCAGTTCTGCCATGGAGCAGGTAAAGAGGAGTCTGAATGTCCCTGCGATGGTATTTTTTTCATTTCCTGCACAGTATAAATCTTCAAGTACTTTTACTATTTGACTTTTTTTACAATAAACCTTTTGGTATAATGCGCTCAAGGAAATAAGGAGTATGGTAATAAAAAAAAATGAAGCACTGAATTTTTATTTCTCAGAAAAGTCAATAATGAATGTGCTGTCATTTACCATCTATTGTAAATGGACTGTCTATTGTAAATGGACTGTCTGCTCAGTGGCTCTATGGTGGGGCTACAGGTCTACCACACTCTGCAAGGCCCAGGTCTGCTGCAGCCAGAGTCCCTATCCCTGTGGCAGGCCTGAGCTGGGCCTCTACAGGAGACACTCAAACACTCAAAGGCAGGTCTGGCTCAGTCAGTCTCTGCAGGGTCTCAGGGTCCTGGTGTGCACGAGGATTTGTCTGAGCCCTCCAAGTGTCTCTGGCAGGTATGGGGTTTGATTCTAAACACGGTTTCGCCCCTTCTACCATCTTGTTGGGGCTTCTTCTTTGCCCTTGGGCTTGGGGTATCTTTTTCTGGTGGAATCCAACATTCTCCTGTTGATTGTTGTTCAGCAGCGAGTTGCAATTTTGGAGCTCTTGCAGGAGAAAATAAGCACATGTCCTACTCCACCACCTTAGTTTCTCCCAAAGGTCCATCTAGTCAAACCTATGGTTTTTCCAGTAGACATGTATGGATGTGAGAGTTGGACCATAAAAAAAGCTGAGCACCAAAGAACTGATGCTTTTGAACTGTGGTGTTGGAGAAGACTCTTGAGAGCCCCTTGGACTGCAAGGAGATCCAACCAGTCCATTCTGAAGGAGATCAGTCCTGGGTGTTCTTTGGAAGGACTGATGCTGAAGCTGAAACTCCAACATTTTGGCCATCTCACACAAAGAACTGACTCACTGGAAAAGACCCTGATGCTGGGAAAGACTGAAGGTAGGAGGAGAAAGGGACAACAGAGGATGAGATGGTTGGATGGCACCACCGACTCAATGGACATGAGTTTGAGCAAGCTCCGGGAGCTGGTGATGGACAGGGAGGCCTGGCATGCTGCAGTCCATGGGGTCACAAAGAGTTGGACATGACTGAGTGACTGAACTGAACTGAGCTATGGGAACTGTAATTATATCTCTGGCCACATGAAAACCACAGACCTAAATCTGCTGCACTAGCTTCCGCATATACTTCAAAAGTTAGTTGTTACTCTGAAAAGACTAAACCTAAAGACAACATCTGTGTACATGTGGGTAAGGTACATTTCATTCATAGCTCTCAGAAGAGCATGACATTTCATTTTGGCCATAAACCTCTAGCAAGATTAAGAAAACCAGAGACCAAATAAGTAAAATCAGATATGAAAGAAGAGGCATTATAACTGTTACCAGGAAATTAAAAAGATCATAAAATACTACCATGAACAAGTGTGTGTGTGTGTGTGTGTGTGTGTGTGTGTGAAAGAGAGAGAGAGAGAGTCACTCAGTTCTATATGACTCTTTGCGACCCCATGGACCATAACTTGCCAGGATCCTATGTCCACGGGATTTCTCAGGCAACAGAACTGGTTTCCATTTCCTCCTCCAGGGGACCTTCCCAACTCAGGGACAGAAGACATATCTGTTGCATCTCCTATATTTACAAGTGGATTCTTTACCACTGAGCCACCTGGGAAAAACCACAGACAATTATATGCCCACAAATTAGATAGCCTAGAAAAAATGGATAAATTTCTAGAATCATACAATCTACTAAGATTGAAACATGAAGAAATAGAAAATCTGAACAGATCAATAGCAAATAAGGAGATTGGACCAGTAATCAAAACCTTGCAACAAAGAAAAGGACAGGCCCAAANGCTTTTCAATATGCTATATAGGTTGGTCATAACGTTCCTTCCAAGGAGTAAGCGTCTTTTAATTTCATGGCTACAGTCACCATCTGCAGTGATTTTGGAGCCCCCCAAAAATAAAGCCACTGTTTCCACTGTTTCCCCATCTATTTCTCATGAAGTGATGTAGTAGTACACAGGTATATATGATTTTATATGAATAAGATTGTACCAGTAGACAACTCTGTATTCTGTTTTGATCACTTAACAAAATGCTGAATATAGCTTTACATCAGAAGTATTATTGCTGGTCTAGAATTCAATTATATAGCTGTATCCCATTAAGTTATTCATTGTACCATTTGTTCACCAGATATTTATTTTTAGTTCTAGATGTAGTAACCAGATTTTGCAGATACAGAAATAAGCTCCCCTGTGAGTGGATATATAGATTACTGCTGGTTTTTCCATGTTATAAGCAATATTGCCTTGAACAAACAATACCACAACACACAGCATACTTAATTTTCTCCTTAGTATAAATCCCTAGGTAGAAAATTGGTTGATGAGTGGGTTGGTACATTTTGGAGTTTCATCCGTATTTATTGTATATCCACGCTCTACTAAAAGTTGCAATGGTGCCAGTTTTTTAGTACTCTTGTGGTACTTTTCTTTCATTATCATCTTTGTTAATGGGATAGGTGAAAAATGACATTTCACTGTTGTAACTTACATTTCTTTGTAGTATAGTTGGGATGGGACTTTAAGCCATTAAGAAATCATGGCTTCCACATGATCTATGGGCTTCCCTGGTGGCTCAGACAGTAAAGAGTCTGCCTGAAATGCAGGAGACCTGGGTTCGATCTCTGGGTCAAGAAGATACCCTGGAGAAGGAAATGGCAATCCATTCCAGTATTCTTGCCAGGAAAATCCCTTGAACAGAGGAACTTGATGGGCTACAGTCCATGGGGTCACAAAGAGTGGAACATGACTGAGCTACTAACTCTTTGTTTCACATGATTGATGGAGCACCATTTTCTTTGAGTCCTAAATTTATCCCTCTCACAAGGAAAGATTCTTTTTACTTTCTTCTTTGCAGTCAGACCAGGTAGGTTAGAATCAATAAGGGGTTGTCTGGTGACTGGATCTTCACTGAAAGAAGGTGTATAAATGCTAGTACTGATTTAAATCTAGATTGTTGGTTTTAGTTCATGTAATATTTGATTAATTTCCTTTCATTTTCAAATAGATATCATACTTTTGAAAATATTTTAAAAATCATGGAGATATTTAAGGAGTACCTAATTAAAATCTTTGATATAAATGCCTAGAAGTATATTGTCTCCATATAGGCTTTTCACTTGGGTTTGTAGTATTTGCATTTAAGTGTTTGTTTTTTCTTTTTCTTCCAGCTACAAATGAAATTTAGTTGTAGCAAAATGGTTATGAGATAGACACGTCTGATGCAGGTTTCCATCCTTCAAGTATTAGTTGCCTTGGTCTCTGTTTCCACATCTGCAGGGATAATAATAATGCCTATCTCGTAAAGCATTAAAAAAAAAACTTGCATACTTCCTGACATCTAATACATGATCAATAAATATTACATTTATTATTATGGGAAATTTTAGCAAAATTAGAAACCCTCAGGAAAGGATATAATTTCTTTACTGAAATTCCATCATCCAGAGACAACAAATGGCTCTTTTTTTAGATGTTTTATTCTAGTATTTTTCCTCAAAAATACATATTTTACGAAAGTGGAACCATACTAAAACTGTACAGGATGTCAAATTTCAGCAAATGTGTGTACTTAATCATTCAACAATGAAAGAGAGTGGTTACCCAGATTTTTTTTAAAATAGTGGTTTAGTGGAGAATTTTGTGCTGATATTTATTTGTAATGAATTTTTTGTTAGAGTGAAGATTAAGTATAATTGAAAGGCATTTTAGAAAATTAAAACTGTAAACATTTCCATTCCTTCTAATTCAGCGTTCAGGTCTGTTTCTTATGCAATCAAAAATATACACCATTTTTCTCTGTTACTTGGGAAAGCATTTAAACAGTTGACAGACTGCAGGAGTTCAAGACTATGGTTTGTCTACACTGCTTCCGCTCCCAGGAGAACAGCGAGGCGAGCTGACACTGACTGAATGTGGACGGAAACTTCCTTAGCTTGCCATGCCTTATCCCATGGCCTGAGCTGGATTTCATGAGCTGTGTTTACCAAATAGAGTCCAAATTAAATTTTTGTTTATCAGGTTCCTTTTAAGGGAGGCCAACTCTTCAAAGAAGCCTCCTCGTGAATCTTTTTAAAGCATACACATACATATATATATATACACACACATGCAAAACTCACCAGATTACCTGCATATTGAGATATTTCAAACATTTTCTGCAAGTAAAGAATACAAATATTCTTTGAACGCATGTTTTTGTGCTCAGCAATCAAATCCTGACTTGCATTTCTGCCCCCAGGACTTCCATGTAAGTTCATCTAGGTTGATAAACTGAATTTTCTTGCCATTTTCCCTTTTTTTTTTTTTTCCTTTTCTTCAGTAAGTATGGGGTTATTACAGAGGTTCAAACCAAAGAGATATTTTTTAAATATTTATTTTGTTTAGCATTAATTCTCAAAAATACTCCTGTCACTGGGTAAAATTCATAATTAAAGTTTATATTTTCTTAATATGGTAAAGAATCTGCCTGCAATGCAGAAGACTGGGGTTCGATCCCTGGATTGGGAAGATCTCCTCCAGAAGGGAATGGCTACCCACTCCAGTATTCTTGCCTGGAGAATTCCACAGACAGAGGAGCCTGTCAGGCTACAGTCCATGGGGTTGCAAATGGTCAGAACTATTAACACTTTCACTTTTCTTAATTTAACTCTACACATAGTATAAATTTTATGTATTATATGTATTAAAATAAACTTTTTGTAAGCTATCTATATACAGAGTTTTGCATAACCTTTTTTTCCATTTCAGGTTCTTAATTATTTTCAACCTTTTGTTAAAAGGGAAGATTAAATTTTACCTATATTAAATTAGTTTTCTCTAGTTCTATCTTTATTCTTCTCCTGGGAAATTCCAAAAGCTTGCAGTGAAAAAAATCTGTACATGCTTCAGGCTTTTACTTTGTTTCATTTTAGATGAGAATCTGGGACCTTATCAATGAAATATGGCTTTATCATTCTCTTCTGCACCTTTGTCTTTAGAATCAAAACTTCATTCATAAAACCAAAACCACTTATGCAAACGAATGCAATACTAAGGTTTGTTTTCTCCCCATTATTTTGACCTGTTTTTAATACAAATAGTGTTTTTAATAAGAATAGTATTGGCATGGGATTTTCCCCTTAAGTTTTAAAACTCCTCCAGAGTAAGCAATGTGCTTTCTCTTTACAGAGTTAACATAAATCCAGATGGCACTGAGGCACTCCCATGTTGGGACGTGATGAGAAATTAAGGTTCATTAGTGGAGAAGGAAATGGCAACCCACTCCAGTGTTCTTGCCCGGAGAATCCCAGGGACGGGGGAGCCTGGTGGGCTTCCATCTACGGGGTCGCACAGAGTGGGACACGACTGAAGCGACTTAGCAGCAGCAGCAGTGCTAATTCCAGCATGGCCTGCACTCTCTCCTTCAGCTCACATCTTGCTGGGAGAATTGGAAGGATTATCCTCAAGTTTCTCGGCACCTCTGTGCTTTCTGTCTAGCAGGGGAAGCAGAGACGCCGTGGAAACTTAGAAGCAGCAGGTTCTCTCTTCCCATCTGCAACCCACTTTCCAGTTTCAGTAACACCTCTTTGCTGAAGCTTTGGCTTCCATGCAAATTCTGTTTCCACACAGTGAAGATCTTTGTCATGTCTGAAATTAGTTGAGTCTTGACCACATGCTAAGACCTTTTTACTCTTTCACTGGCACTTCTTGCAAATCGTAGGCGATAGGTAGTGTAGTATTTCCATTTAGAGGATGATAAAACCAAGACCAAGAGAGGTAAAACTGCTCATCTAAGATCACAACTGTCATATATGGTGTGGGGCTTTGTGTCCAGAACACTGACTCTAACCCTCACACTCTTTTATATACGTTATATATTTTTTTATATAAAAATTTATTTATTTATTTATTTATTTATTTGGTTTTGGCTGTGCCGGGTCTTTTCTCTAGTTGCGGCAAGTAGGGGTCAATCTTCTCAAGTTGTGATGTGTGGGTTCTTCATTAGAAGAGATGGTGGCTTCTCATCTTGTGGAGCACAGATTCTAGGGCATGCAGGCTTCAGGAGTTTCAGCTCCCTGGCTCTAGAGCACAGGCTCATTAGTTGTGGCATACAGGCTTGCTGGCTCCACGACACGTGGGATCTTCCTGAACCAGGGATCAAACCCATGTCTCCTCCACTGGCAGGCAGATTCTTTACCATTGATCCACTAGGGAGGCCCTTTTAAAATATATGTATTTTATTTGTTTGGCTGCACTGAGTCTTGGTTGCCACACGTGGGATCTTTAGTTGTGGCATGTGGGATCCTGTTCCCTGACCAGGCATCAAACCCAGGCCCCCTGCATTTGCAGTGGGGAGTCTTAGCCACTGGGCCACCAGGGAAGTCCCATTCCTCACACTCTTTACTACTTCTTTCTTCCAAGCAAACTTTGATAGAATCGCAGTTCAGTGTCATAAAACGTATTGAAGTAACCTTGCATATTCATTGTTTCAGGATTTGTCCCACATTATCTCTGGGGATTCTCTTAAGATGAGACATAGGTTGTGAATAAAGCTAACACAGAGTGGTTATTCCCTCAGAGTTGTATTTCGTAAACCGCAGTGACTTGCTTATGCTGTTTCATAGAGTTTTCCTTAAGTTGTTGGGTTCTCCAGGGAGTTGCATGTTATCTCCCTAAAATTGCTGCTCTGTTAGGCCTTGGGAAAAGTTCATCCAGGTTAGATGAGGGAGCTCTTTAAACCCTTGCAAATCTCTGAACCATTAGATAGTCACAGATCTGGTAGAGGGGAAGACACAGTTTAATTTCATAAGGTGTTTAATTGTGAAAGGACAGATCCAATGGTATATTTTGGAAAATACTTGCAACATACTAAGTCTGTGATTTTAGAACATAATCGTAGGTGTCTTACCTCTGATGAAGACTATTCCATTGTTTAGAACACAGTAAATTCTCAGTGAATAGTTGTTTAATGAATGAATTAATTACATTACTTATATAATTTTGAGGGAAAAAAGTGAGCAGTCTCAGGGTATATAGGACAGTAATGATCATGTTTAACATATACTCTGCACTTGATAGCATATTGTTTATTCACTTAAGTCGTGTCTGACTCTTTTGCAACCCAACAGACCGTAGCCCACCAGGCTCCTCTGTCCATGGGATTTCCCAGGCAAGAACACCGGAGTCAGTTGCTGTTTCCTTCTCCAGGGGATCTTTCTGACCCAGGGATCGACCCCACTTCTCCTGCTTGGCAGGCAGATACTTTACCGCTGAGCCACCTGGGAAGCCCCCTAGAGGGCATGACCATCTCCATAAAAACATTTTGTATGTTGGTAATATCTTTTATCTAAAGAACTTCATGTTTTCGACATTAGTTAATTCTCAAAGCACTGCTTTGAGAAAGATGAGCAACACACTCTTCATTTTTAGATGAAGAATTTGTGGTTAAGCCTAATTCAGCCTGACTGACTCAAGATTGATTAACTCCGATTGTAGGAGCCTTGTCTCCAGCCTCAGTCTGTGCCCCCGACCTGCTCTTTGGCCTTTCAGCAGCTGTGTGCCTCCTACTGTTCAGCACCCTCCCCCTCTTTAAAAAAAAATAAAAGGTATTTTTAATGTAATAACCCACTTTAAAGGAAATGTAATAATTTAGCTATGTAAGCATGTTTGGTTTCTAAGTCTACAGCGAAAATATTTCTAGCCATTTGGCCCCACACACTTTTTTCTCTTCACACAGTTCCACAAAGTGCACACCAAGCAGATGGTGCCGACAAGCTCATGGTTTATTTACAGCCAGTACAGTAGACGGAGGCATATGTGCTAAGCCCTCTTATACCCGCTCCACAGGAGCCATTAACACATCCATTTAGATGGAAGAGTCTCGGGGCTTTGCTGTGGGCATTTCAGTTCGCTCCCCTGAAGCATCACCATCTGCCCTGCCTCCACTCAGAGACCCTGGCACCCTCCCCTCTTGCCCAGGTGGCCTCAGGCCTGTTCTGAAGAACAGCCTCTGTTCGCTTAGATATGGTGCTGGCGGCAGCTGCTCTGTGTTTCTCACTCAGACAAGTTTAACCCTAAGCCTGTTCTCCTTCCCCCAAGGCTGTGCTTGGACCAGGTTCGTTCCCATACAGTTCCACAGACATACCTGAGCACCCTCCCCAGGCCAAGCTGGGGCCTGGGGTGCGGAGGGTCCTCAGACATGTGCCCTGGGATGTGGCACATGTCTTTCTTCCTTTATGCTCTAATTTCAAGGCTCCAGCTCTCCTAGTCACCTGTGATGCCTGGAGAACCAGCAGCTGATGGGCTGTAACACTTCCTGCACCAGATGGACCAAACCGTAGCCTCTACTTTCTACACCACTCACCAGGGATCTTATGTACATGCTTTTCTTCCTTCTCAAATATTCTTCCTGGGCGAGTAATTATTAATTATATTTAAAGAGCAGCGATTCAGAATGTTTTCTACCCAGAATATCCGGAGGGGTGGCAAAACATTTTGTTGCTATCTAGTCTAGTCATTTCTTAATCATTCCCCAACTCCCCCCCCCAAGCTGTTCTTTTTTAAAGGCATTTCAGTTAAAATGACCTGTCAGTTTAGCAACCCACAACTAACTTGTAAAGCCATTCCATTTTGTAATTCCAGATTCCTGGCAGGGCAGTCTGATTGGCTTATCTTTTTCAGCCAAGCTGCAGAACTTGTAGGTTCCCAGCCAGTGTGTAGGCGGAGCCTCCTTCTGGTCTGTGTTCTCTTCTGTCCAGTTTTACCTTGCTGGACTAACTCTGATCACGTGGCTTGTTGCTGAGCTGTTGGCAGGACAAATGCCCAGAGAAAGGAACAAAAACAGGCAGACACCCAAAAACACGTATAGAGGACAGATAGGTTTGAGAGACACTGAAATGTACAAACCACACTTTGCCCTTTGTCCTCAAACAAGTCTGTGTTAGAATGAGAAGCATAGAAGCGTCTTGACCCCTATTGTCCAATGTTTGCTATACTTATGCTTACAAGTTCAACTCTGTGTTGTATGACCCCTCCCCCCAGATTAACTCTCTATTGTATGTTTCAAACCATTCCATTTGAATCTCAACTTTAGGACTTAAGTAAAATTAAATTTGTTTATTTATTATAGCTTTAGCACTGAAGCTAAGAAGAAATAATAGTCACCAATGAAATCCTACACCATGTAATAGGATTCCTCTGTCTTATGTGGCTAAAACTGAGGTCCCCAAATTAACAATTAGTGACGCTTGCCCATCCAGCCAGGGCAGGGGCTGAGGATTCTATGTGTGCAACCTACAACATACATCAGCTGGTGCTGGGCAAGGTCTGCTGCCTGTGCCAACAGCTCAATTATTGTTTGGTAAACACACTTTTATTCATTGAGGAGCAGTTGTTTGCCAATGTATCATACAATTATATAGTGAAGGGAGAACAATAGATGCATTGTAGAAATATTTTTAAAACAAGTCAGCAGCAGACATCGCATAGGAAGAGGAGCCCAGCCCTAGAGTACCCGCTGCCATGTGGCATTTAACAAAGCAGAGCACTCTGTCTCAAACACGTCTTTCTGGCATGAGGCTGGCAGCACCTATTTCTGGCTCTTTCTGCTGGATACGTTTGCCAGTGGGGACATCAGGAGCACAGGTGTACAGATGTGCATGGAAGTGGGCGTGAATACACCCAGACACTTGGCTTCTTCACTCTCACGTTTGTAGGAAGAGAAAAAGGTTCAAACATTGGTTGGTTGAGTGTCTCTTGAGGTCTTGACCTCAAAGGAACATGAACAAAAATGTAGATTCTTCAGGAGGTTAGGATTTGAGCTTTGGGGGCAACTTGAGAGTTGAACAAGCATGTCTAAGAGATTTACAGTTCGTGTAGGAGGTGACTGTTGACAGTGTTTCCTAATCAGTACCACGGAATATACAGTTTTTTGTTTTTTCACCAGACTGACATCAGAAGGATTCACATACCGTGACAGATTGCTTTGTAATTTATTCTGCCCGAATGGCCCTGGAATACTCTCAATGAAGGTCTTGTATGAATCAGAGAAGGTTTTGCTCTTCACATTACAGTGACTGCCAAAAGCTCACTTGTCAGACCTGATGAGTAGAGTAGTATTTAGCTCTTTCTCCTACTTCGTAATTCATGCTCCCATATTTCCATCCTACAACAGTATATTGCATATAAATCTTTAAGCTTTAATGTTGAATCATTTATCACAGGCATCTCTGTTAAGAACAAGACAGAATTCAGATTACAGAGCAATTTTACTAAATTTTTATTAGTCTCTTTGAGCTTCAACCCTCTGACCAGAACCACACTACCTTCAATGAAAGAATTGTTTATTTACAAGACAATAAAATTAGTCATTATTGCCTACTTAATGGCAGTAAGAAATAAAACCTAGGTCTGACTCAGGAGGTATACTCAGCATTAGATCACTGTTTCCCAAACTTTAGTCATTTGTATACACCTGTATGATTTCCTCCATATCTGTGTACCACCTGTATTACTTAGATATTTTCCCTTAAATTGTTTTTATGCTTATTGTTGTTGTTCAGTCGCTAAGTCATGTCCAGCTCTTTGTGACCCCCATGGACTGTAGCATGCCAGTCTCCTCTGTCCTCTACTATCTCCCAAAGGTGAAAATGAAAGTGAAAGTCGCTCAGTCGTGTCTGACTCTTTGCAACCCTATGGACTATACAGTCCATGGAATTCTCCAGGCCAGAATACTGGAGTGGGTAGCCTTTCCCTTCTCCAGGGGATCTTCCCAACCCAGGAATCAAACAGGGGTCTCCCACATTGTAGGCGGATTCTTTACCAACTGAGCTATCAGGGAAGCCCCTAACCATCTCCTGAAGTTTGCTCAAATTTACATCCAGTGAGTCAGTGATACTATCTAACCATCTCATCCTCTGTTGCCCTCTTCTCCTGCCCTCAGTCTTTCCTAGCATCAGGGTCTTTTCCATTGAGTGGACTCTTCACATCAGGTGGCCACAGTATTGGAGCTTCAGCTTCAGCATTACCTAGTTTGATCTTACAGTCCAAGGGACTCTCAAGAATCTTCTCTAGTACCACAGTTTGAAGGCATCAATTCTTCAGTGCTCAGCCTTCTTTATGGTCCAGTTCTCACATCCATACATGACTACTGAAAAAACCATAGCTTTGACTATATGGACTTTTGTCAGCAAACTAATGTCTCTGCTTTTTAATATACTGTCTAGGTTTGTCATAACTTTTCTTCCAAGGAGTAAGCATCTTTTAATTTCATGGGTACAGTTCTCTAGTTCTTCTTCACTTTCTGCCATAGAGTGGTATTATCTGCATATCTGAGGTTATTAATATTTCTCCTACAATCTTGATTCCAACTTGGGATTCATCCAGCCCAGAATTTTGCATGATGTACTCTGCATAGAATTTAGGTAAGCATGGTGAGAATATACAGCTTTTTTAAATGTTCCCAGTTTTGAACCAATCCATTGTCCCATTTCTGGTTCTAACTGTTGCTTCTTGACCTGCCTACAGGTTTCTCAGGAAGTGGGTAAGGTGGTCTGGTATTCCCATCTCTCTCCACAGTTTGTTGTGATACACCTAACCAAATTTATTTTTACAAGATGCTTTTTATGACCTGCTCAAATAGAAACCAGTATCATTTGATATGAATTGATGATACTCATGAAAATAAATCAGTGAAAACCAGAGTGCCACTACAGTCTCATAGATTCTCTTGCTAGACAACTCTGTGCCTGAGGCTGTACCTCTCTGATGAAGAGGGGCATGGGGGAGTTAGAGAGCTGTTGCAGACAGCATTGGGGTTTGAGAAGGCTTGAAAAGCATAGGAAAAAGAATAAGGTTCTTGTTTTGTGATTCTATAATGTGCTTCTGGAATTACCTGGGGTCCTGAGGAAGCGCATGCTGCTTACCACACAGTCCTCCTGGAGAATTCAGGAGGTGGCATCTTCCTTCACCCATGCCAGTGAAACAGGTAAGTATAGAGACAGGGAGGTATAAAAGTCATTTATTGGGCACCCACTGAAGTGACCTTAGAGGATGGTGATCAAACGTGCTGCTTCCTGAGCACCTAAGTTTAATGGAACTAACATTAGTTGAACAGAAGTTGAAAGATGGGATAAATCCATTCCTCAACCCACTAATTTCAGGTCACTTGGCAGCACGTTATGCATGTAATTGCTGGCTAATATAGAGGCTGGAAAAACCGTATATATTAAAAAGAAAAACATAGATCATTTTTGCTGTAGGTTCTAGGTACATGCAGTTAATCCTAAAGAAAATCAGCCCTGAATATTCATTGGAAGGACTGAAGCTAAGTTCCAATACTTTGGCCAGCTGATGCAAAAAGCCAAATCATTGGAAAAGACCCTGATGCTGGGAAAGATTGAGGGCAGAAGGAGAAGGAGGCAACAGAGGATGAGATGGTTGGATAGCATCAATGATTCAATGGACATGAGTTTGAGCAAACTCCAGGAGAGAGTGAAGGACCGGGAAGCCCTGGTATGCTGCAGTCTATGGGGTTGCAGAGTTGGACATGACTGAGCAATTGAATAACAGCATGAATATGTGCAATTCAAACTAAATTATTTTCCACTTCAAAAACCTGATATATTTTTCTTTTCTGTAGTAGTTTTATTTTGACTTCTTTTAGAAAAAATAGCAACAGGGGCTTCACTAAACTATGAACACATTTAGCACAAAAGATGCTGAAAGCTTTACTACAAAGACTAAAGTGAAGTATGGTGTCTTTTCATGAATAGGTGCTCAGTAAATATTTGGTAAGTACATTTGTAAATGTATGTTTGAGATACTTCCCTGAACAGAGTTGTGTTCTTTCTGCAGTTACCTGAATTGTCAGGTGCCTTCATAGGCGGGCAAGGTAGAAGTATCAGAGCTTCAGCTTTTGCATGTGGAATGCTTCTNTTGAAAAGCATAGGAAAAAGAATAAGGTTCTTGTTTTGTGATTCTATAATGTGCTTCTGGAATTACCTGGGGTCCTGAGGAAGCGCATGCTGCTTACCACACAGTCCTCCTGGAGAACTCAGGAGGTGGCATCTTCCTTCACCCATGCCAGTGAAACAGGTAAGTATAGAGACAGGGAGGTATAAAAGTCATTTATTGGGCACCCACTGAAGTGACCTTAGAGGATGGTGATCAAACGTGCTGCTTCCTGAGCACCTAAGTTTAATGGAACTAACATTAGTTGAACAGAAGTTGAAAGATGGGATAAATCCATTCCTCAACCCACTAATTTCAGGTCACTTGGCAGCACGTTATGCATGTAATTGCTGGCTAATATAGAGGCTGGAAAAACCGTATATATTAAAAAGAAAAACATAGATCATTTTTGCTGTAGGTTCTAGGTACATGCAGTTAATCCTAAAGAAAANTTTCAGGTCACTTGGCAGCACGTTATGCATGTAATTGCTGGCTAATATAGAGGCTGGAAAAACCGTATATATTAAAAAGAAAAACATAGATCATTTTTGCTGTAGGTTCTAGGTACATGCAGTTAATCCTAAAGAAAATCAGCCCTGAATATTCATTGGAAGGACTGAAGCTAAGTTCCAATACTTTGGCCAGCTGATGCAAAAAGCCAAATCATTGGAAAAGACCCTGATGCTGGGAAAGATTGAGGGCAGAAGGAGAAGGAGGCAACAGAGGATGAGATGGTTGGATAGCATCAATGATTCAATGGACATGAGTTTGAGCAAACTCCAGGAGAGAGTGAAGGACCGGGAAGCCCTGGTATGCTGCAGTCTATGGGGTTGCAGAGTTGGACATGACTGAGCAATTGAATAACAGCATGAATATGTGCAATTCAAACTAAATTATTTTCCACTTCAAAAACCTGATATATTTTTCTTTTCTGTAGTAGTTTTATTTTGACTTCTTTTAGAAAAAATAGCAACAGGGGCTTCACTAAACTATGAACACATTTAGCACAAAAGATGCTGAAAGCTTTACTACAAATACTAAAGTGAAGTATGGTGTCTTTTCATGAATAGGTGCTCAGTAAATATTTGGTAAGTACATTTGTAAATGTATGTTTGAGATACTTCCCTGAACAGAGTTGTGTTCTTTCTGCAGTTACCTGAATTGTCAGGTGCCTTCATAGGCGGGCAAGGTAGAAGTATCAGAGCTTCAGCTTTTGCATGTGGAATGCTTCTNTGGTAAATGTAAATCAGCTGTTTTATTGAGTTCTGTAAGCCACTTCAACAACTGAACCCCAAAAAGGGGCCATAACTCTAACTTAGAAACAATAGGACACAAGTATGAGTGACAGCCTGGGCTCGTACGGGCACCTGAAGCGAGGACAGTCTTCTGGGACTGAGCCCGTAACCTGTGGATCTGATGTTATCTCCAGGTAGAGTGTGTCAGAACTGAGTTAAATTGCAGGACACCAAGCTGGTGTTGCAGAACTGTTTACTATGGGGGGAAGGAAACCACACATGTGTAGTGACCAGAAGTGTCCAAAGCGTTCTGAGTAGTTAAAAAAATAAATAAATAAACCGACTCACGGGTGGGGTTTTTTTCAACTCAGTTATTCTTTCCTTAGGTAGTGAGGCCACCACAAAAGACCTTTAGGATGAAACGGCACAGTTGAGCCAACCCCGCATCTAGCCTTTGGTGCACACAGAGGGACCCACACGTGTAGGCAGTGGAACCCAGCGGGTAGAGCAGGGCCTCTGGGGCCGCATGACTTGGGTGTCAATCCCAGCTCTCTCTCCTTCTCTCTCTCCCTCTTTGACTTTGGACAAGTTAGTTTCCTGACCTGCAAAATGGAGAAAATAAAAGTACATTCTTCAAAGGGCTGTTGTAAGGTTNGGGCCGCATGACTTGGGTGTCAATCCCAGCTCTCTCTCCTTCTCTCTCTCCCTCTTTGACTTTGGACAAGTTAGTTTCCTGACCTGCAAAATGGAGAAAATAAAAGTACATTCTTCAAAGGGCTGTTGTAAGGTTCAAATTTCATAATATATATATGAAAGCGTTTGGACAGTGCCTAGCACATAAGAACTATATAAAGAGAGAGATAGATATACATATTTGAAGTTATTATTATTTTCCATCAGTTCCCTGAGGTCACAAGTGAAACAGTTAAACAGGGACTTGGCGAACAGATGGTTGACTTAACTGGAGCTATTAAGAAACACAGCTCTCAATTCTGTGTTAGTAATTTATAAAGGAGAGTCTTCTCAAGTTCTCCCCTGGGCCCCACGATTGAAATAACACACCAGCGCATCCAAAAATATATGGGAGGGGACAGGAAACAAATCCTTCCATCATTTGCAGCTCCAGATTTAGACTTTTAAAATAAACAAATGATGTAGATTTGGAAATGATGCATCAACTGCTTCCTCTTGTGACATGACAAGTGCTATCACAGACCCGCACATCAAGCACTAAGGAGACATTTTCCTCCAGACATCGAAGAAGAGCAAGCCCTCAGGATGATCCAAACCTGCAGTTCCTCAGAAAATGATCTGTCACCATCTCTTGTCACTTTGATGTTAATAATTATCGGCACGGAATGCATCCTTGGTATTCTCGCAAATGGGTTCATTGCAGCAATAAACGCAGCTGAATGGATTCACAATAAGGTACTCTCCACCAGTGGCAAGATCCTGCTTTTCCTGGGTGTATCCAGAATAGTTCTACAAGGCTTCATGATGCTAGAACTTACCTTAAGCTCAACATCCCCACAGTTCTATAATGACGACATCATGTATCACACATTCAGAGGATGTTTCATGTTCTTAAATCACTGCAGCCTCTGGTTTGCTGCCTGGCTCAGTGTCTTCTACTTCGTGAAGGTGGCCGATTTCTCCTACCCCCTTTTCCTCAAGCTGAAGTGGAGAATTTCTGGACTGATGCCCTGGCTTCTGCAGCTTTCAGTGTTTGTTTCCTTGGGCCAGAGTGTGCTCTTCTTCCAAAACGTCTATACCATGAATTGTAACAGTCTTTTTTCTGTCCCTTCCTTCAACTCCACTAAGAAAAAGTCCTTCGCGGAGGCCACTGTGGTCAGCCTGGTTCTTTTCCTTAACCTGGGGATCTTCATCCCTCTGATCATGTTTATCCTGGCGGCCACCCTGCTGATCATCTCTCTCAGAAGACACATCTTCCACATGAAAAGCAACGCCACTGGCTCCAGAGACCCCAGCATGGAGGCTCACCTGGGGGCCATCAGAGCTATCTGCTACTTTCTCATTCTCTATATTTTCAAAGTACTTGCTCTCTTTCTCTACATGTCCAACTTCTTTGACATCAATAGTCCCTTGAGTATTTTGTGCAAAATCATCATGGCTACCTACCCTACGGGCCATTCCATTCTACTGATTCAGGATAACCCTGGGCTGAAAAGAGCCTGGAAGAGGCTTCAGGCTCAAGTCCACCTTTATTTTAAAAAGTAGTCTCTGAGATTCACACTCAAAGCACCTGCCCCAACCAGCTCGGCCTTTTCCTCAACTAGATCGCTCTCTTCCTACCTTCTTTCTTCCCTAGACCTGATCTGATCCTTTCACTTGGTGTGTTTTTGGTATTGGAGGTGGATCTTCATTTCCCTCTTTTGCTTCATGGGCACAATCTTAGTGATGCTTGACAAATTCTTCACCTGAGTCTTCCATTTCTACCCCACCCCCTTTATCTGAAGCAGTGACTGTGGACACTGGCCACACATCAGAATCTCTAGAGAAAATTGTTTTTTAATACCAGTGTCCAGGCTGGCCCCAAATCAATGAAGTCAAGATTTCTGGGGCTGGAACTTGGACAATTTGTTCAGTTCTCCAGGTGATTCTGATGAGCCTGAGTTGATGCAGCCACCAAAATAAAGCTAGGCTTTACAACTTGAACTTCTGGCAACTTCTCTCCTTCCCCATCCACATGTCTTTTAAACAGATTCAGATTATTCAGGAAGCTTTCTGAGTAACATCTGGAAATGCATTTTTTCTCCATCCTCTAAAAACATAATCTGAGTAATTTGGAATATTTATCAAAATTAATGAACTGTGGTGTTGGAGAAGACTCTTGAGAGTCCCTTGGACTACACGGAGATCAAACCAGTCAATCCTAAAGGAGATCAGTCCTGAATATTCATTGGAAGCACTGATCCTGAAGCTGAAGCTCCAATACTTTGGCCATCTGATGTAAACAGCTGACTCACTGGAAAAGACCCTGATGTTAGGAAAGATTGAAGGCAGAAGAAGGGGATTACAGAGGATGAGATGGTTGGATGGCATCACCAACTTGATGGCCATGAGTTTGAGCAAGCTCCAGGAATTGGTGATGGACAAGGAAGCCTAGTATGCTGCAGTTCATGGGGTGGCAGAGTCAGATACAACTGAGTGACTGAACTGAACTGAATCAGAATTAATAATACATAAAATACCTTCCAGGGTTGCCCTGGTAGCTCAGTGGTAAAAATTCCGAATTCCGCCTGCCAATGCAGGAGACCCAGATTCAATCCCTGGGTCGAGAAGATCCCCCAGAGAAGGAAATGGCAACCCGCTCCAGTATTTTCGCCTGGGAAATCCCATAGACAGGAACCTGGCGGGCTATAGTCCATGGCGTCACAAAAGAGACAAGACTTAGCAATTAAACAACAAAATACTTTTCAACCTAAAAATTATTGTCTAAGAACTTTCCCCAAAGATTTGGTCATATACATACAAATGAAGAAATATTTGCAGAAAGATTATCACTGTAGGACTATTCATCAATGAGAAAAATCTTACCTCTGTAAAGGATACGTATGCATTTTTAAAATGAGACAGATGACTGTGTCATGAGATGAAAATATCACCAATATATTGTTAAGCTCAAAATGCAAGCAGATATTTTATAATTTCATTTATATGTTTTAATGGAATATAATGCTTCCTGTATATATATGTATATATAATGTTTCTAGAAGGATGTATCAAAAATGATTTAACATACAATTTCTGAATAGTGGCATCGGGTGTCTGGGGTTAATGAAATATTTGCACTCAGTTTTAACCTTTTTCCACTGTTTGAACTACTTAGAACTTGTATGCACTAATTTTAAAATTATAAGATTTATGTTTTTCTTTAATTTCAAAGGCTAATTTCAAGGATAAAGAATCCACCTGCAAAGTTCAATTCCTGGGTTGAGACGATCTGCTGAAGAAGGGATAGGCTACCCACTCCAGTATTCCTGGGCTTCCCTGGTGACTCAGCTGGTAAAGAATCCACCTGCAATGTGGGAGACCTGGGTTCGATCCCTGGGTTGGAAAGATTCCCCTGGAGAAGGGAATAGCTATCCACTCCAGTATTCTGGCCTGGAGAATTCCATGGACTATACAGTCCAAGGGGTCACTTAGTTGGACAGGACTGAGTGACTTTCACTAGAACTAGGTAAGAGAGAGAAGTAGGTAAGGGCGAAGCATTATTTGGGAAAGAACTATGTATCTTAATTAGTTAATTGAACCTCTGTTTGTTTTCATTAAAAACACAGACCTCAATAATGATAAACTAAAAATCTCCACTCCTATCACTCCCTCCTATTCTTCATTTTATTAGCTCAACGGCTCCTATGGAGAGTCACCAGCTTTCAACCCACAGACATGGCTAGGTTCTCTGTCCTTCTATTGGGCCCCCCTCTTCACTTTCCTTCATAACAGTTTGGATTACTGGTTAATCATACCCACACCCTTAAAAATGTTTTCAGCATGGTGAAATGAAATGATATCTGAGATTTGTTTTGAGATAATTTAGCAGAAGATAAAGGAGTAAAGAGGTTGTTAAGTTTTTTCAAACAAGGAGGACTCAGGTACATGGTGGTTTTTTATGCTAGTCTATTTCAGGGTGTGTTTGAAATTTTCCCTAATATTCTTGTATAAATGAATTATAAAACCTTATCAAACACTTTTAATTTCCTGGCCCGTGTTTGCCATCATGAGTCTTCATCCCCATCATGTGGAACAATGGCACATCTAGGTGAACCTGACTGTTTTAATGCCCCAAATTTACTTCTAAGCAGCCTGGGATTGCTTTAGATACCACTGGATAAAGTTAAATTTCTACAGATTCATGCTCTTCGGCCTCAAATGAGTAACATCACTGGGCATTTCCATTTGTAGTTCCTTAAAGCTCAACATTCAGAAAACGAAGATCATGGCATCCAGTCCCATCACTTCATGGGAAATAGATGGGGAAACAGTCAAAACAGTCTCAGACTTTATTTTGGTCATCCCAATGATGAGCCCTAAGGGAACTCAGGATGGAAACACGAAGTCCACCATCAAACCATTAGACACAGCAAACATCGTCCAACAATGCACCCTGAGAAAACTCAGGCTGAGAAAGCACAGGATACTGCCCCAGATAGCTGAGGTACACAGAAGAATGATTTCAGTGAACCCAGGCTCCTGCATATTCATAGAAAAGTGTTAAGTTTCTTAACTTGAGATATCTGTTTTTCTTTAATTAACAGTAATCTTTTGATGTTCCAACCTTTTTTTGTTGCAAGCACTGCTCTATATCCTGGCTCTCTCACCATCTCTTAGAAGCAGTCTTTCCGAGTTAAGCTGTGTCCCAGGCTTAAATCTTCAGTATTGCTGCTGAATAAAACATAATTCTCAACTTTTATTTTTTTTTAGTTTTTAAAAAAATAATTTTATTTATTTACTTATTTATTGGTCATGCTGGGTCTTCATTGCTGAGTGGGCTTTTCTCTAGTTGCAGTGAGTGGGGCTACTCTCTAGCTGCAGTGCACGGGCTCCTATTGCAGTGGCTCCTCTTGTTGCTAAACACGGGCTCCAGGTGTGCAGGCTTCAGTACTTGTGGCTCCCAGGCTCTAGAGTGCAGCATCAATAGTTGTGGTGCACAGACTTAGTTGCTCTGCAGTGAGGGAGTCAATTCCTAGGCAGGTTGGTAAGAAGTGCTGGGTCCCTGAGGAGGAGAAAGGGGTCTGTGACTCTTGAGGAGGAGATAGGGGTCTGGAGTTGTCAAGGAGAAGAATAGGACAAATTTTTCTTTTTCTTTAAGCCCATAGCTGATGATTATACAACAAAGCAACTCAGCTTAAACTCTGTACTAAGGATTATATAACAACAAGGTATCCTGCTAAGGACATGTTTCTCCTTCTTGAGAACTTTCTGACTAATCCTGTCATCTTAAAATGTATATTATGGGAGTCTGGTGAGACCTTTCTATTTTCAGTTCTAATCTTGTTAATTTAAATGTATGTTGTAGGAATGGGTCTAGTAAAAGTGTATAAGGCCTTGATAAGACTAGTGACGAGGGCACTCTCCCCCTTCTGAAGTCTATATAAAAAGCTTTCTCTGTCACCCTTCTTACTTTAATAAAACTCTGCTACACAAAAGCTCTTGAGTGATCAAGCCTAGCCCCTGGTCCCAAAGCTTAATCTTCTCCTGGGATCACAAATCTGACACCATTCACTGTAAACTATCAGCAGCACGTGGGATCTTCCAGGAACTTCCAGGTTCCAGGATGGAACCTGTGTCTCTTGCACCGGCAGGCAGATTCTATACCACTGAGCCACTGAGGAAGCCCAATTCTCATCTTTTAGGCTATGGACTTTCTTCAGTTGACACTTACAAATCTAAAATGGAAAACATCTCTCTGAGTACTTTCTTTTTTATATTAAAAAAAAAGTTTTTAATTTGCCATCACTGTCAATATGACAAGCCCTGGAAAGCTAGCTCTCATTTCCAGAACATTTGTCATTAAGGATTATACCACATATCATGTGCTTTTTTTAACAGAAAGAATTTCTTTTACTCAGGACTGGAGCAAGGGTAACCTACAGTCAAGTTGAAAACGACAGACAGAAATACACATAAAAAACTAGAGATAAAAAATAAACTAAAAACAAAATCTGAGGAAACAGCAATTAAGAGTGCTCAAAGAAGAAAACTGGGTTGAATCTTTTTAAACATTGGATTCAGTTCAGTTCAGTCGCTCAGTCGTGTCTAACTCTTGGCAACCCCATGAATCACAGCACACCAGGCCTCCATGTCCAACACCAACTCCCAGAGTTCACTCAAACTCATGTCCATCGAGTCAGTGATGCCATCCAGCCATCTCATTCTCTGTCGTCCCCTTCTCCTCCTGCCCCCAATCCCTCCCAGCATCAGAGGCTTTTCCAATGAGTCAACTCTTTGCATGAGGTGGCCAAAGTACTGGAGTTTCAGCTTCAACATCAGTCCTTCCAATGAACACCAGGACTGATCTCCTTTAGAATGGACTGGTTGGATCTCCTTGCAGTCCAAGGGACTCTCAAGAATCTTCTCCAACACCACAGTTCAAAAGCGTTAATTCTTTGGGGCTCAGCTTTCTTCATAGTCCAATTCTCGCATCCATACATGACCACAGGAAAAACCATAGCCTTGACTAGATGGATCTTTGTTGGCAAAGTAATGTGTCTGCTTTTGAATATGCTATCTAGGTTGGTCATAACTTTTCTTCTAAGGAGCAAGTGTCTTTTAATTTCATGGCTGCAATCACCATCTGCAGTTGGAGC
>SJYW01055861.1:755484-765813 GCA_006410735.1 Raphicerus campestris | reverse complement strand
TTCTTCTCACATTCTTCTTCTTCTCCTCATCTTCTTCTTCTTCTTCTTCTCACCTTCTTTTTCTTTTACTTCTCACCTTTTTCTTCTTCTTCTTCTTTTTTTCTTCTTCTTCTTCTTCTTCCTCTTCTACTCACCTTCTTCTTTTTCTTCCCCCCTGCTCACCTTCATCTTCTTCTTCTTCTTCTTCTTCTTCTCACCTTTTTATATTTTTCTCACTTTCTTCTTTTCACTTTTTTCTTCTTTTTCTTCTTTTTCTTCTCACCTTCTTCTTCTCCTACCTCTTCTTCTTCTTCTCANTTCATGGACCTGACATTCCAGGTTCCTATGCAATATTGCTCTCTACAGCATCGGACCTTGCTTCTATCACCAGTCACATCCACAACTGGGTATTGTTTTTGCTTTGGCTTCATCCCTTCATTCTTTCTGGAGTTATTTCTCCACTGATCTCCAGTAGCATATTGGGCACCTACCAACCTCGGGAGTTCCTCTTACAGTATCCTATCATTTTGCCTTTTCATCCTGTTTATAGGGTTCTCAAGACAAGAATACTGAAGTGGTTTGCCATTCCCTTCTCCAGTGGACCACATTATATCAGACCTCTCCACCATGACCCGCCCATCTTGGGTGGCCCCACACGGCATGGCTTAGTTTCATTGAGTTAGACAGGGCTGTTGTCCATGTGATCAGATTGACTGCTGCTGCTGCTAAGTCACTACAGTTGTGCCCAACTCTGTGCAATGCCATAGACAGCAGCNTGAGTTAGACAGGGCTGTTGTCCATGTGATCAGATTGACTGCTGCTGCTGCTAAGTCACTACAGTTGTGCCCAACTCTGTGCAACGCCATAGACAGCAGCCCACCAGGCTCCGCTGTCCCTGGGATTCTCCAGGCAAGAATACTGGAGTAGGTTGCCATTTCCTTCTCCAGTGCATGAAAGTGAAAAGTGAAGTCGCTCAGTCATGTCTGATTCCTAGTGACCCCATGGACTGCAGCCCACCAGGCTCCTCCCTCCATGGGTTTTTCTAGGCAAGAGTACTAGAGTGGGTTGCCATTTGACTAGTTTTCTGTGATTATGATTTCAGTGTTTCTGCCCTCTCGAAACACCTAACGTCTTACTTGGGTTTCTCTTACCGTGGACATGGGATATCTCTTCACAGCTGCTCCAGCAAAGCGCAGCCACTGCTCCTTACCTTGGACGAGGGGTATCTCCTCATGGCTGCCCCTCCTGACCTTGAACGTGGAGTAGCTCCTCTCGGCCCTCCTGGGCCCGCATAGCCGCCGCTCCTTGGGCGTGGGGTAGCTCCTCTCATCTGCCGCCCCTGACCTTGAGTGAGGGGTAGCTCCTCTCAGCCATGCTTCTGCACGGTCCCTCGCAGCGGGCAGTTAGCAGCAGTAGTAGCAACAATGACAACAAAATACCCACAAGTGTGGAAAGTATAAGGAATGGTAAAAATAGCCTGTTCATCCTTGATCAAACAGTTAACCTTTCTAAATTTTAACTTCAGGAAGATCCTTGGAGAAGGAAATGGCTATTCACTCCAGTATTCTTGCCTGAGAAATCCCAAGGACAGAGGAGCCTAATGGGCTACAGTCCACAGGATCACAGAGTCAGACATGATTGAGCAACTAAACAAGGCAAGGAATCTATAAAATAAGAGGGATAATAATACTGATTTTACAAGGGAGTCCAGAACAATAATTAAGATAATTTATACATGGTAAATGAATGATACAAGACAGCCATTTTGTTATTTTTTTTATAAAGTCACATCTGGGGTTGCAACTAAGTTAAATCCCCAATTTCCAGAGTTTTCAAGATAAATTCACCAAATAAAACTTATGCTACCTTCTCTTCCTATTTTGCAAAGAACTAGGTTAAATTACTTCTGAAATAGAGGCATTATTTCTTTTTCATGTCAGGGAAAGCAGAGGCTTTTCCCAAGGGTCCCATTTTCTGAACTTCAACAGCCATGGACGTGTAAGAAGAGAAAAATAAAAGTAAAGCGTAAAATCAATAAAGACCTTGAAACTCAAGCCATTAAAGAAATGCTACAGATCACTCAAATCTATTCAGAGCAGCTCTGACCTTGAGACTGAGTCATTGCTCATGACCCAGAATGGGAAGAGTCACTCTCCTGAGAGAAACAAGGGTGAACTACCCTCCTTCATTTCNTAAAGAAATGCTACAGATCACTCAAATCTATTCAGAGCAGCTCTGACCTTGAGACTGAGTCATTGCTCATGACCCAGAATGGGAAGAGTCACTCTCCTGAGAGAAACAAGGGTGAACTACCCTCCCCCATTTCATAGCCAGTCTAGAGGAACATCTATAAACATGGACACCTCAGGGGTTTCCTCACTGGGCTGAAGACTCAGCTGCACTGGTTAGCATTCCTCACGCATGCCGTCCCTAAAAGCTACCAGTAAGTAACACTTTTTGTTGACACCATGAAAGTGTCCAGGAAGGAACATGACTGGACCGTGTTGCTATCAGACGTAATTGTCCCCTTTTTCTCCTCCAGAAGTAGCTCCCTCAAAGTCTTTCATCCTCTTATTCCATTCTCAACAAATGGTTCCCAACCCTGACTCACATTTGTCATCATTGGAAATTCTTTTACTGAATGTCTTTGGTATATCCATCAATTGTTTCCTAGATCTCACGTCTTACTCTTTTTCTAATTGAAATATATTTGACATATAACATTGTGTCAACTTAAGATGTACATGTTAACTTGATACATTTACATGTTGTAATATGATTGCCATTGTAGCAATAATTAACACATCTTTCGTGTTACATAATTATTCTTTTGTTAACAGCTGGAATCATTAATGATTATGATACAAAATTGTTGTCTATATTCCTTATACTGGGCATTAGATCTCTAGGGTTTATTTACTATTCATTATAAGTTTGTACCCTTAAACAATATTTGTTCAATCCCCCTAACTCCCAGTCTCCTGGTATCAGAACACANCATATTGAGTGCAGCACTTTCACAGCATCATCTTTCAGGATTTGAACCAGCTCAACTGGAATTCCTGTCTCTTATACACATCTATCCCCCTAACTCCCAGTCTCCTGGTATCAGAACACATTCTCAAGTCACTTTCTTAGAAAGCTGACCATAAAAAAGCGAATTCTCTCAGTGCTTGAATGGTTGGAAATGTTTCAGGTAGGTTTTTTTTTTTTTGGTTTTGTGTTTTTGTTTGGTTTTTGCCCTCACTCTTGACCGGTAGTTTGATTAATTCTCAGCTTAAAATTATGTCCCTTAAGTACTTGGAAGAAATTTCATTATCTGTGAGCATTCATTGTTACTAACTGGAAACCAGGCAACATGTGCCTTTGTCCTTTGTAGGTTTTTGCATTTATTTTCTTTCTCTAGAAGTTTTCAGGATCTTCTTGTCTGGAGAGAATCACTAGCAGGGCACTACATCTGGATTTAACAGAAAGCAACCATGTAATGACTAATACTTCTAACAAAACACAAAGTCTAGAGGCTGGAAAAAACCCTGGGGAGTGATTAAAAAGCTTAGATCCTTCTAGCTTCTTCTTGAATCCACCCTTATCACATGGTTGAGCCTCTCATTCATGGTCACAAGGATGGCTATGACACTGAGTTATCACCTCTACATTACAGGCAAAACTGGGTATGTGGACATACCCCCAGGAAATCTGCAGAACAAATTATTTTTAACTGTGTGTGCTTTTACTCTAAAGAAAACCAGAGAACCTCTAATGAGAAAGAGAGAATGATTCTGGCTTAGGCAATATCAAATATCCCATTTGCAGAAAATTGTGGAAGACCCACTTCGGGGCTTGTCAGTCAAGACACTGTGTCTTTGATCAGCACTAAGAAACCTTCTGTTTTTAAAAAATAATTGCTTCCTCTACATTTTCTCTAATCTTGCTCCCTGAAATTCCATTCAGTCAGGTTCTAGACCTCCTGGATTAAACATCTGTGTCTCTTACCCTTTCTGTTCTCATTTTTATCACTGATTTTTGCTCTGCTTTCAGAGGAATCACCTTGACTTCATCTTATTTTTACTGAAGTCATATATTAACTGAATGCAACTTTAAATCACATTGTTAATTTCTCAAAGTTTATTTTCATGTTCAATAGCATCCTCTTCTTATTTTATGGATACTGTATTTTCTCTGCCTTCTCTGAGGATAGAAGCTTGAATTTTTAGGTGTTCTTTGATCTTTATTGCTTCAGGGCTCATTTGCTCTGAAACTTTATCTTGGTCTTCTCATTCAATCTGTGGATTTTGCTATTTCTGATAATCCTTGATTGCTAATTCATGAAGGGAAATGAAAGGCTGCTTTGCATAAGAAGTGTTATTCCCCAGGACAGTCTCCTGAATAGAAAGGCTCTGCTTTGTAACTGGGTCATCCATCCAGTTCATCAGAATTGGCTTCTGACAAGCGGCTTTTCTTTTAGCTATGAGAGGGAGGAATCTGACATCAGCCTGGAACTCTAAAACGTCATAGGAAGAAGGGATTTAATCTATGTGCCAATACCAGCATTACAAGCTCAGGTTCTGAAAAATGTATTCAATTTGTCTAGAGAAGAAATGTCAGTATGGGGGCTGCCAATGGTTCCGTCCGTGGGGAAAGGTTGGAAGGGAGCACTGAAGCAGCTACCTGGCAGACAAAATTTTCATGATACCTCTGGTGTGCCCCCTGCCTCACTATCCAAAGCTGGGAACCCCACATCCAGGGTTCTGGATCTGGCAAGATGGTCAGCCACCACATCCCCAGAGGTCCACCATGTTCAAATTCTGAGCATCCCCTCCCCACTTTGCCTACAGCACCTTTTCACTGATGATCCACATCCAAGAAATGGAATTAAATCTCTAGTCTACTGTTGGCCATCCCCACTCCTATCTCTTCATTATTAAGGATTTTCCCCAAATGAAGTCTCAAAAGGGGGGGGGGGGCTGGCAAATGCATCTGTTTGATCTAATGTTTAAAACTGGAAACCTTCAACAAGTGTTTTTATTATACAAGAACCTCGAAGTATATTTCAGCAGTTTAAGCTTTGATGTCTACAATATATTATCATGGACAATCTTGTTTTGCTCAAATCTTCATTTTGGATCATAAAACACCCCCAAACTGGTTTTCTACATGGAATTTCTAAGGACATTTTTGAACTGGAGCATTAAGCCCATTGATGACAGGCTCACCTTGTTTTTGTTTTATGCCAGCATTTTTCTCACCTGTTAACAGATCTGCTAATTCCATTTTGTGACACGGCTCCTCCTTGGGAAAGTTTATCAACCCTTTAAGTTGAGGAAACAGTGGCAGTTCCCAATTCCCTTTTCTCAGTGGTTTCATAGCAAATTTTCAGAAAGCTTAAAGTCATGAAAGCTGATTACTGGGCTGAAGATGAGAAGTTTTATGCATAAATTAAGTCATTAGTAAAATAATGTTTTCCTTAAAGAAAAACATTCACATGGGACCTCTTAGCATGTGCTCTCCATGACAATGTGTATGTCCCTCACCATTATCTCAGGCGTTATCTCATAGGAGCTTAAGAACAAACGGAGAAGAAGTAAAAGCAGAATGCAGGCCACCCAGCCAACTGTTAAGTTGCCTGCCAAGTATATAAGAAGGCATGGCGGCTGATTCCCTGAATCTTGTGCCTGTATCACCATGGAGACACTCTCCCAGCCATCAAGCAATGGGACTCCATGCAACAAACCTAGCTGAACACAAAGATGGAGCTACTAGTGCCAGGAGAATGAGCAAGAGAAGGGGGCAGCTCAAGGGACAAGAAAAGGCGACATATTGGACATAGGTGTCTCTGTTAGAGGAAAGAGGGTGCGGGTAGCAACTCCACCGATGGGAAGGACAAGCAGGTGACTGGACATTTACGCGGAGACCGCCTCCTACCTTTAACCAGCAGCCAGGCTCAAAGCAGAAGAGAGTATCTTGGGTGGGGTGAGAATAACATGTCATGAGTACGTTTTCTCAGAATTATGTTTTCATCCACCAGGTGGATGGGGGCAGGGAAGGGGGACTGCTTGACTATTAAACCAATTACTTCTAAAATGTAAGTTGCTTTTTCGCACCTTCAATTTGCAGATTTTAAAATTCATTCCTACTTCCTGTGGGAGCTCATCTGGGATTTCACAAATTCCTCACGGTGCATACATTTGCACATAAACCAAATCCAAACCCTGGACTAGAATCTGGAATAAAGTCATCTCCAGGCAGGGGCCAGGATCAGTGAGAAGCAAGGAAAAAGAGGCTGAGAAGTGATGAGAATAGATGACAGGGACACTTCAGAAGGCATTGCGGATATTAGAAATGGGGATGATTTATAATGAGAGTTTGAAAGAGAACGCCAGATGCTTGAAAAGCCCAAAGCAGGTCCACGTTGCACTTTTCTCTCTCTCTCTGAGCAAACTCCTCCCTTCTCATTATTCAGTAAGACTCTCAAAAAGTCAATGACCTCTAAATCTGTCTGTCCCATATCTTACCCATATCTTCCCCAAAACTCTCTCTATCCCCCAAAGTCTTTTATCTTCTTTTTGGATCCAGATTTTTGCTAAACTAATAACTCTTCTCTCTAACTATCCTCTGCCTTGCAAATGAAAGCTCTTTCCATTTTAAGAACTATTATGGCCTTGCATTTATATCTGAGATTAAAAATAACCTTCACCAAGCTGCCTAGAAGATGTGGTTTTCTGAGAACCTGCAGGCCTTGAGAATGCAAATCAGAAAAGGATTCAATACTTCTAGAGAAAACTGCCATTTGCATCTGCACGCCAGATCCCACAGATCAGTCAATGGCTCGTTCAAAGCAGAACCTAGGCGCAGATGGAAAGCTCACATGGAGGTGGATTTAGAAAGAAGAGTGAAAAGGACACAGCTCTGGAAATTGGGAGGAATGAGACCAAGTCCCTGTCAGAAGAGAAGGGAGCAGTACATTCCTCCATGTCTAACCCCAAACTGACTTTGAACTGTCTTCATGACATCCCTTTAAGTTCAATGGGTGTCATTTGTAACAGCTAACCCTCCATCCAGGGCTTCCCTAGTGGCTCAGTGGGAAAGAACCTGTCTGCCAATGCAGGAGATGCGAGTTTTATCCCTGGGTCAGGAAGATCCCCTGGAGAAGGAAATGGCAATCCACCCCAGTATTCTTGCCTGGGAAATACCATGGACAGTGGAGGCTGGCGGGCTACAGCCCACGGAATCGCAAAAGAGTCGGACATGACTTAGCAACTAAACACCACCACCACCCATCTCACCCACTTTTGTTGAGGAGGGGGAAGATCGGAAGGGTTAGCAGTTTCAAAAGACACCGACTGAACTAAGGGAAAGTTGTCAATACAGTTCAAACTTTCATTAACTACATCCTTTTTAACAAAGTCATTGTTGCCAGGGGACACATTGTCAGGCCTAGAACAAACAGAAGTCATTTTTCTGGAAACATGTCAGTGTACTGTGATAGTAATAGCTCACCACTGGCACAAAGTAGAAAAAAAGTCTGGTTTTATCTTGCTTCAGAAAGGTTTTCCTGAAGTCTCTTCTGCCTGATCTCAGGTGGCCTCCGCCTGCAGCAGCTGGAATCAGGATTTCAGTTTCCAGCCAGAGACTGAGTCTGGGCGGTGGAAGCACTGAATCCTAGCATAGACCGCCAGGGACAGGGGCCAGCGGCAAGGCCCCGCCAGCCCATCCGCTGTGTAGAAATGAATTTCCACATAGAGACAAAAAGCAGCAAAGCAAGTAAAATGCTTACTTGCAGGTAAAAAAAGAATATGTGTGGATAGACACATGGGCAGGCTCAGGGAGAAAGTCACTCCCCACGGTAGTTTGAATCACTTTTATGAGGCATTTCTTCCAGGTTTCCTTCGGTCAAGCATCTTGCTGGCCTGGTCCTGAGTTCGTATTTGATGTCTCTCAGGATTCTCATGTGTACATCCACATCTTTTAGCCAAGACAGATTGTAGTGAAGAGGCCTATGGGTAGTTGACATTACTTACTATGAGGTGACACCCCTCTCTCTTGACCTCCATGGAGCCTTGCTGCACCTGTGTAGTCAGGAAGGTCTCCTTAACTTTAAAAAAGAGGAATATGTTGTTGGTAGGGTGAATGGCAGCCTCCAGGAGGGCTATGCCAAGAGGGGACCTTTTAGGACTACTGCTGCCGGTGACCCTGTCCCTGTGGTGAACCCCTGCTGACCCGCACCTCACAGGAGACCCTCCAACACTGGCAGGAAGAGACGAGCAAAAGTCCTTCTGCTCCATCATCCTGAATCAGAAGCCTAGACTGGAACTCATGTCATCATTATTCCTGCCTCTCAGTGCTCTGGACTCAGACAGGAATCACACTCCCATGTCTGCCTGGTCTCTAGCTTGCAAGTAGAAGATTGCAGGACTCTTCAGCCTGCATAACCATGTGAGCCAATTCCTCTTAATAAATCTCTGTGTTTAAAAAAATGAGGATTATGTGGCCTCTTATCTCTTATTTATGCAGGACACAGCCTCCTCCATCATTTTACTTTTAGGGAGTTTCTGCTGTTATGGAGTTTCTCTTCACAAGGGAGAAAGGCTTCAGCCTGGGGCTTAACTATCTCCTGCCTCAAATTCCCTCTGAAAGATATGAACCCCAGGAAATCTTTATTGGGAAGATGAAGGACAAAGGTCTGTCTTCTGTAGCTTCTTCTGGCTTGCAGACCCTACCTAGTTGGGGTCAGAAAGCTCTCGCCCTGTCTTGTTAAGAGGCCCAGGATGATTTCTGTTATTATTCCAGCAGGATCTTTTCCAAGGGGTGGCCAAATCTCTGCATCACCATCAGCTGATCTGGGAAATCATTGTGTCCTTAGAAAGAACAAATTAGACAAGTAGATTAAGAAAGCAGAGGCCGAAGATCAGTAAAAGAATTACTGTAACCAGGGGCCCAAGCAGGAGTGAGAACCAGGTTACATTTCATAGCAATTTTGATCCTGGTCCAAGTAGAGCAAGCACTTGGGCAGAGCATACCCTATCCAAAGGAATGGAAGTATTTGGCATGTATATGTACAGTTTTTATGCCCTCTTCTATTGGCCTAGTATGATTGATGTAGGTATAAAGAACCTAGCTAGAAGTAGCTAGACAACCTGAATGTTATTAGACAAAATAGATGTCATTTCTTTTCAGGAGAATAAGTCTGAAACCCAGTCTGGATCTGGTGCTTTGGGAGACGTATAGCCAGCTAGCCAGCTGTCTAGTTTTATCTGAGTAGGTTTTACCTTTTGATGTGCTATTAACACAGAGATAACAGGTGCTATTTGTCACTACACAGGTGTTTCCTTTTCTAACTAACATATAATTCAAAGCAATGTCACTGTTTAAAAATATAATAGTTACAAGAGGAGACCTTTAAAAGGTAAGGCTGTAGTCACCAGTTACTGGCAGATGTTGTTTTGAGAGTGACTGGTGGCATCTCAAGTCTCAGAGATACATCTCAGAAATACATCTCAGAGATACATCTCAGAAAACTCAAGCTCTTAGCAATACAAGAACTTGTCCAAAATCACAACCATAGTGTCACCTAATTATTTCCTTCACTATTGGAACCACAGCTACTCCATTTTGACTTTTAATTATAATTTTCTCCTTAATAGCCAAAGCAGATGTCACCATGAATGATGTTAGTGTTTCTCTAGGTATGATAGATATAAGAATTGGGACTCATAAAATATTCTCCTGAAAATATCTAACTATCTAAAGGCCTGTTCTGCCAGGTTTTTCCAGAGCACAGAGTTCCTCATTCCAATCTCCACCCTGACCTCCTTTTAGGGGATGTTGAAGGTCAGCAGCTGCAGTGGCCATAATTTAACCTTTAGAGAGGTAGATGGGAAGTGCCAGTTTCCAGCTGGCTGACCCCTTCAGGGTCATAAATACGACCACGATTTGGGGGGCATTTCATGATCATTTTGTCCCAAAGTGCTAGGAAATCTCATTCTCAGGTCCAGGGAAGATTTCATTAATAAGATACTACACGTTGTGTTACTGGACTAGGCCTTGTAAGCAGCACAAGTCTCTGGACCACCTACCTTACAAGCCTCTTATGGTCCAGGAAAATATTCTCTTTTGTTGCTTCTCCCCATATCTAGAGTTACACTGTTATAATTCTTGATCTCATATGGAAGTACGTATCATCATTTTATCAGAGGCTCAGTCACACATTTGGTAATGTAAGAAACAGCAAATTTCTGAAACAGGAAGCATAGAAAATAATATAACTAGCAGCATTTTTAAGGTCATAAAGAAGAATCTAAGTCAAGAACTCCCATTAGGTGTAGTGCAGTATATCCCAAGTATGACCTGACT
>SJYW01055861.1:724164-744687 GCA_006410735.1 Raphicerus campestris | reverse complement strand
AAAGAATGAGAAGAAGAATGTGAAAAGAAGAAGAAGAAGTTGAGAAGAAGAAGAAGAACAAGAAGAAGGTGAGAAGTAAAAGAAAAAAAGAAGAAGACGAAGAATGTGAGAATAAGTTGAGAGAAAAGAAGAAGGAAAATATGAGAAGAAGAACAAAAAGGTGAGAAGTATAAGACGTAGAAGGTGAGAAGAAGAAGAAGAAGAAAAAGAAGAAGAAGAAGGAGAAGTAGAAGAAGAAGAAAAAGAAGAGGGTGAGAAGAAGAGGAAGGTGAGAACAAAAAGAAGAAGTTGAGAAGAAGAAGTAGAAGAAGAAGAAGGTGAGAAGAAGAAAAAGAAAAAGCTGAGAAGAAGAAGAAGAAGAAGAAGAAGAAGAAGAAGAAGAAAAGGAAGAACAAAAAGAAGTTGAGAAGAAGAAGAAGACGGTGAGAAGAAGAGGAAGGTGAAAAGAAGAAGAAGAAGGTGAGAAGGAGAAGAGGAAGATGCGAAGAATAAGAAGGTGAGAAGAAGAAGCGGAAAAAGAAGATGGTGAGAAGAAAAAGAAGAACAAAAGGAAGAAGAAGAAGGTGAGAAGAAGATGAAGGTGAGAAGAAGAAGAGAAAGGTAAAAAGAAGAAGAAGGTGAGAAGAAGAAGAAGGTGAAAAAANGTTGCTCAGTCATGTCCGACTCTTTGCGACCCCATGGACTGTAGCACACCAGCCCTCCCTGTCCTTCACCATCTCCCAGAGTTTGCTCAAACTAATGTCCACTGAGTCAGTGATGTTATCCAACCGTCTCATCCTCTGTCATCCCCTTCTCCTGCCTTCAATCTTTCCTAATATCAGGGTCTTTTCCAATGAGTCAGCTCTTCACATCAGGTGGCCAAAGTATTGGAGCTTCATCATCAGTCCTTCCAATGAATATTTAGGGTTGATTTTCTTTAGCATTGACTGGCTTGATCTCCTTGCAGTCGAAGGGACTCTCAAGAGTCTTCTCCAACACCATAGTTCAAAGGCATCGATTCTTTGGCACTCAGCCTTTTTTAACTGTCCAGCTCTCACATCTGTACGTGACTACTGGTAAAACCATAACTTTGACTAGCAAAAGGACCTCTGTCAGCAAAGTAATGTCTCTGCTTTTTAATATACTGTCTAGGTTTGTCATTGCTTTTCTTCCAAGGAGCAATCGTCTTTTAATATCATGGTTGCAGTCACCATCCACTGTGATTTTGGAGGCCAAGAAAATAAAGTCTGTCACTGGGAGAGTAATGCCTTCTCGAACTATAGCCACATTCTAACCTGTGAAACCTGTGAGTACTTTACCTTCCACTGATAAAAGGACTTTGCGGATGTGATGAAGTTTAGCATCTTCACTTGAGAAGGACTGGCCTGGATTATGCAGGGCAGGAGGGTCAGAGTCAGAGGAGATGTGATGATGGAATATCACATAGTTTCTCCCATCTATTTCCCCATGAAGCGATGAGACCAGATGCCATATCTTCATATTCTGAATGTTGAGTTTGAAACCAGCTTTTTCACTCTCGTTTTTCACCTTCACCAAGAAGCCCTTTAATTCCTCTTCACTTTCTGTCATGAGGGTAGCGTCATCTATGTATCTGAGGTTAAGTATTTGATAATGTCTGGAGACATTTTAAATTAACATAACTGGGGGGTAGGAGTTGCAGTGGTTTCTAGTGGATGGAGGCCAGAGATGCAGCTGACCATCCTACCAAGCACATGACGGGGTCTTATAACAAGTATCAGTTCCAAATAGTCAGTAGTGTCAAGGATGGGAAGTCCTGATCTAGAGCAAGCAATGGACTTTCTGGCTACTTAGAAATCTCTCTTCTGTCCAGCAGACAGCCCTCATGTGAGAGGGTCCTTTCACAACCACTTGAGATTCACTTCTACTGCCTGTGCCTGAGGTTCAGGCATTACCCTTCTTGGTTCACCAAACATTTCCAATTCAGGCAGCCCCTACTGAAGGATCCTCTTTTTTGTAACCTGGAGGTAGGGGATTGTACAGTTCTTGTCATAACTGATGCCATCTTGGGTCCATACAGTTCCTCCTGTCCTTACAGTGATCCTACCTAGGACTGTGGAGTAAATCACTGTCATCAAGGGCTCTGTCACCAAGGGCTTTGTAGTTAATAAACATTTTTAAATAATCATTAGGCCCAAATGGCCTCAATGCTCTGTTAGTCCCCAGACAATGATGAAGAACTTCACGGATGTGTTCTCAACTCCCAAAGTTAAGAAAGAAAGACAGGTCCTAGTTATTCAGTCAGGTTATTATTATTATTAGTTATTCAGTCAGGTCCTACTCTTTGTGACTCCATGGACTGTAGCCTACCAGGCTCCTCTGTCCACGGAATTCTCCAGGCAAGAATACTGCAGTGGGTTGCCATTTCCTTTTCCAGGGGATCTTCCCGACCCAGGAATCGAACCCGGGTCTCACACATTGCAGGCGGATTCTTTACCAATTGAGCCACAAGGGAAGCACCCATTCATAAATCTTGGCTTAGGAATACACATTGCTGTTTCTTTCCAAGCACATATTCCCATAACCATTTTAAAAGTAATTTTATTTGTATTTGGTTATGCTGTGTCTTTGTTGCTGATGGGCTTTTTTCTAGTTGTGGGGAGGGGGGTCCACTCTCCAGGGGCAGTACACGGGCCTCTCAGCTGCAGTGACTCCTCTTCTTGCAGAGCATGGACTCTGGGGCACTTGGGCCTCAGTAGTTGCAGCATGTGGGCGATGAAGCACAGGCTCAGTAGTTGCAGCTCTCAGGCCTAGTAGCTCTGTAGCATGTGGGGTCTCCCTGGATTGGGGATCAAACCTGCGCCTCCTGCACCGTAGGGTGAGCTCTTCACCACTGAGCCACCAGCAAAGCCTTCCCACACTCTTTGATATGTTAACTATAAACCTGTCCCAACGGCCCGTCGGGTTTGTAGAGTGCAGCTTCAAATCCTTCTGGATCGTTGTCTACCAAGCTCACCTGTAAAAAACAGACCCATTGATGATACGGAGCTGCCTGTTTACATGGTATTCGTCTCAAGATACTGTCTCAGTTCAGTGGGCGTGTTTCATTCCCCCCATCCTCCAACAGAGATGAATTCAGAATTCTCTCTAGATCACATGGCCACTTATCACCAATTGTATTCCACTTGAATGGTTTAGAAAACACTCAAGAGCCTCCTTTAACATCCTGTTACACTTCTTCCTTAAGACAATTAAGGCATTGTTAGAGCTTAGAGACGTTCCTGTTAACTAATTCTGCAGGGAAGTATTGTAAGCAAGCATTTCCATGAGATAATGATTTTCATTTCCTGAATACGTCTTTCACACAAATCTGTAGACTCGGAATGGGTAGAGAGACACTCTAACATTGTGTATGTGAGAAAGGAGATATATAAACAAAAGAAGCAAGGAGATCAACCCAGTCAATCCTAAAGGAAATCAACTCTGAATATTCACTGGAAGGACTGATGCTGAAAATGAAGCTCCAATACTTTGGCCACCTGATGGGAAGAACTGACTCATTTGACTCCCTGATGCTGGGAAAGACTGAAGGCAGGAGGAGAAGGGGACAACAGAGGATGAGATGGTTGGATGGCATCACCGACTCGACGGACATGAGTTTGAGCAAGCTCCAGGAGTTGGGTGATGGACCTGGTGTGCGGCATTCCATGGGGTCACAGAGTCGGATACAACTGAGCGACTAAATGGAACTGAAACAAAGAGAGAATAGGGAACACAGCAGGGTTTGTGTGCTTCATTCAGTCATTCATGAATTTAAGAAATAGTCTGCTCAAGCGTGACCTTCCCATCAAAACGTCCCTAATCAGTGTTTAAAGTAACCCACTATGGGACTCCCCTAGTAATCCAGTGGCTCAGACTTCATGCTCCCAATGCAGGTGGCCCAGGTTCAATCCCTGGCCTATTTGGGGAACTAGATCCCATGTGGACCAGCTAAGGATCCCACTTGCCTCCACTAAGACCCAATACAGCCAAATAGATAAATAAAAATCAAATTACCCACTACCACCATTTGCCCACTTTCCACCTTCTTGCCCTTTTTCTTTCTTTTTCAAATTGCGACTTAATCCCATGACATAAAATTCACTCTCTTTAAGTCGGCAGATTTTAGTATATTTACAAGATTGGTGCAACCATCACTGCCATCTAATTCTGGAACATTTTCAACACCCCAGTAGGAAACCCCGTTTCTTTGGCAGTTATTCCACGTTTTCCCTCCCTAGTCACAATCAACCACCAATCTACTTTCTATCTCTGTGAACTGGCCTATTTGGGGTATTTAATATGATAGAATCAGGCAATATGAGGCCTTTTGTGTCTGGCTTCTTTTACTTAGCATAATGTTTTCAAAGTGTATCCAGTGATATATCTGTATCTTCATTCCTTTTTCATGGCTGAATATTTTATTGAAAGGATATACCATATTTTTTAAAAAATTCATCAGACATCAGGTCGTTTTCTCGTCTTGACAATCATACAAATGCTGCTATGAACATTCATGATTTTGTCCACATACGTGTGGACATGTTCTCAGTTGTTTTATCCTACCTAGGAGTATAATTTCTGAATCACAGGGTAGCATTGTGTTTAACTTTTTGAGGAACTGCTGCACTGTTTTCCAAAGTAGCTGCACCATTTTAAATTCACACCAGCAAAATATGAGGATTCCAATTTCTCCACATCCCTGTCAACACTTGGGATTGTCTTGTATTTTTGCCATCCTAGTGGGTGTGAAATGGTAGCTTCTTGTGGTTTTGATTTGCATGTCCCTGATGACTAATGGGGCTGCATGCTTTTTATCATGTACTTACTGGCTAATTGTATATTTTCTTTAGAAAAAGTATCTTCAAATCCTTTGCCTGTGTTTTAATTGAGCATTCTTTTTATTGCTGAGTTCTAAGAGTTCTTTGAATATTCTAGATACTAGACTCTTGTCATATATGTGATTTGCAAATATCTCCTCCCATTATGTGAGTTGTCTTTTCACTTTCTTAATTGTGCCTTGTGAAGCACAAACCTTTAAATTTTTACAGTTCAGTATTTGAAATTCTTATTTTATTTCTTATACTTTACATGTCATATGTAGGAAAACTTTGTGTAATCCAAGTCACAGAAATTTACACTTACATATTTCCTCTAAGAGTTCAATCATTTTAGCTCTTGATATTCATTTGCTCCATCATTTTTTAAGACTATTCTCCCCACCTTTAAACAGTTTTGGAACCTTTGTTGAAAATCAGTGCTTTCTTTATGGCACTTAATCACCACCTGAAAAATTATATAATCTGCCCTGCTCAAATACCCTCATGCCTCTCCCCACATATTTCCTACGCATACACACACACACGTAAACTAAACTAAGTTTCACAAATTTGTCTCACTTACTGTTTATATCCAATGCCTGTGATATAGTCTGCAATTAATCAGCATCTGTTGAATGAATGAATAAATGAGATTCCTTTTTTTTTTTTAAGAAAAACAATGGCCACTACACTTCTNATACACACACACATGTAAACTAAACTAAGTTTCACAAATTTGTCTCACTTACTGTTTATATCCAATGCCTGTGATATAGTCTGCAATTAATCAGCATCTGCTGAATGAATGAATAAATGAGATTCCTTTTTTTTTTTTTTTTAAGGAGTGTAAGGAGTCATTTAATTTAAGGCAAAAAAGATTTGAGTAATGGGTCTAAATGAGATTGTATTACCACTTCCTGGAGTGGATGAGAAGAACATAAGTAGACGAGTAACCACCCATTGGTACAGAGAAAGCCTGCAGAGAACTTGAGTAGAAATCCAAAGGCAGGTGAAAAGAGACTATCCAAGATGCATCATTTGATACTCAGCAAGGTCCTCCTGCCCTAAGGACGTCCACTCATCTTGGAATGGAGAGCTCAATGTGCTAAACCAGCTGTCCGGCCAAGCACAGTGTGCACTGCTTTTCCGGTATTCTGATGTTTGGGGTTCTTTAGAAACAGACTCTGTCATCATTGAAAGTTAGTCTAATCAAGGAATGTAGTTTTTATTTGCAATATGTCTTTCAAAAATAAATATTGACCTACATGCTAATTAAAAGATACATTTTTAAGAGCTGGATATGAATTTTCTCAAAAAAAACTTTATTTCTGACCATGAATAAAAAGGTTCAGAAACTGGCCCTAAAAGTGAATAGGTAAAACTCTTAGTCAACCACCTGAAATATAATAGAAAAAGTTTTTAATACCTTTCTGAGGCCTACTTAGAAAGAAAGAGCATGTCCTCCCACTAGTGGAAGAATTAAGTAATTGCTTGATTTTCCAAAAAGGATTCATAGGCTCCATCTTATGGTGAAAATTGTTAGGTAAGCTTTAGAGCCACTAAAAAATTCATTGCCCGCACAAGGACATAAGTTGAAAAAAATCATTGAAAACTGCAGTCTACAAAAGCCAAGAACATAAAGGTCTATGTTGCTGGTAAGAAAAGCCAACTGCCAGGAAATGACCAAACTATTTTTCTGAACTATGACTGCAACCAAGCCACATAATATATGCGTGTATGATATTAACAACTGTATCTCAAATTCAAAATTGGAAAAAAATAGTTAAGATAAAAATAGGAATATTCTACTCTAATACTTTCTTTCACAATTCATTGACTTTTATTTTGGAACCAGAAATCTGCAACTTTTTCTTTGGCACCAATATGTCACTGTAAATCTTGTTTCAAGTCTGATATGAACACAGAATTCAACCTTGACAGATAGTCTAGACAAGGAGGGATGTTTAATATTGGAAAGGAGCTATTGAAAACCATAAGCATTTTCAAAGAGTTTTAAAAAAAAATCTTTGCACAATTGCTAAGATGTTTGCAAGAGTCTGACTTTCTGGTGTCACTATATTACATTTTCCATCCTGTATGACACCACGGATCACCTTCCATGTTATAGGCAAGGACTGACAAAAAGGCACATAACAATGGGAGACTGTCTTCAGAATCTGAGATCAATAAGCCACGTCAATGGTCAGTGTATCCATCACGGAATTCAGGCCATCAATTATAGTTTCACCAACTAATTCTAGCACAGAAAAGAGGACCAGATAACACTACGCCAGATGACTGTCTCCATGTTTTATAACTACTGTGGATGGCTTTGCAGGGAAATATCCAAAGCATTTGTTAACCCAAAAGGCCAGTTATGTGGTAACAACCTTTGCTGCCTAACATAAGCAAAGATATTTTTTTCCTCAGATGATGTGAGTTTTTGTCAACAGTTCACCATTTCTCCTTAGCTTCAGGTATGACTTAGCCTCTCCATCTACCTGCAGGGAGGAGATTGCCATGCTGTGTGTCCAACTCATCAAACAGAGCTTGCTGGTCCAAAGCCTAGGAGGTTATCCAGCTTACAGGTGCTGAGCTGTGTGTCTGTGATGTGTTCCATTTTAACTTCTAGCAGAGAGCAATTCCTGCTGAATAATGCCAATGAGTAGGTGTAATGACTGTATCCTTAGATAACTTGCAACATGAAACTTACCTTTAAGGGCAAGTCCAACATTAGCATCATCTTCTATCCTAGAAACATCACCAACATTAAATTGTTTGAAAGTTTCCTCTATTATAAAAATAAATTCTTAATTGCTTCCCCGTGTTGTGCCTGTCGTGGGCACACTGTACAAAATATTTTCAATCATAAAAATTCTCAAACCCACAGTGAATAAACGAAGCTAATTATTACATCTTAGTACTACTAAATATCTACTCTTGGCTGCAATAGCGAATGTCACAACATTTAAAACTTTTCACACAATCTATCTTTTCATTTCCTAGCCACATTTTCAGGTCCTTGAGCAACAGTATTTTCAGTTACACTTACATTTGCACGTGCTTCTCTTTTCAGGACTTAATTTCCGCTATATTCAAAAGACACTCTTTTACAACTTGCTGTCTGTGAAGAATATGATGTCCCAAGCAGATTTTTTCACTTAAATATGTAACTGCTTATTTTATGAACAACCAGAACAAGCCTTGTTGACATTTCAGTTCTCTCAGAAGCCCATTCGGTTTTGATCACATCTCTTCCACATCCCTGCTCTTTGTTCTTACAGTGGTTCATTTCATGGGACATCTAGGCTGTTTTCTTTCATTACAGCTGTCAGAGAAAGAAAAAAAAAGGACGCACAACCTAAACGTTACAGGCTGTATTTTACTCAGGGGCATTAATGAAAGGCTGACTATAGCCTGGGAGGGAGACTCTCAGATAGCTCTAAGGAACTGTTCCAAAGAGGTAAGGGAAGAGCCAGGATATATATGAGTTTTTGTAGGGGGAAAAATATGTAACTGAACATCAAAAGATTTTTGCTAATCATACACACATACAAAATTGATATCACGAGTTAATGATTTTAGTGGTTTTCTATATATGGGAAGACGCTTTTCAAGTCTGGGCTCATTGAAATTATTCCTTTGATATGCATCTTAACAATCTAACTATAAGGCTTCCCTGATAGCTCAGTTGGTAAAGAATCTGCCTGCAATGCAGGAGACCCCGGTTAAATTCCTGGGTCAGGAAGATCCCCTGGAGAAGGGATAGGCTACCCATTCTATTATTCTTGGGCTTCCCTGTGGCTCAGCTGGTAAAGAATCCGCCTGCAATGCAGGAGACCTGGGTTTGATCCCTGAGTTCGGAAGATCCCCTGGAGAAGGGAAAGGCTACCCACTCCAGTTTTCTGACTTGGAGAATTCCATGGACCGTATAGTCCGTGGGGTCACAAAGAGTCGGACACTGCCTTAACTAACTAGGGCGTATCTTTTTTTCCTCCATCTGGAATTTCCCCTCAGGGCACACCTTCAGCAGTGGCTACGTCCGCTGATGGCTTAATGGTGGGCATAATTCGTTGTTTGCTGAAATGGCAGGTAACATTTTTTTTGTCCACATATCCTTTGCCAAATAAGCATATAGGAATGATTTTAAGTTTATGAAGAACATCTGACCCTCTAGGTTTATCTTTTTCTTCCTTTTCATAGACATGAGAAATATTTTTGCTTTTCTAACATTATACAGAAGTGATTTTCACAAGAGCAAAACTCAGTTTTTAAAAATACTATAATTTTTATAATTCATCCTCTAGATCTGGTGTCCTTCTACCTGATGAAGAACTGGCCCTTTTATTCTCCCCTAGGAAGTCATTTGGTCAATTCCACAAAGATGTTGAGAGGGCAAGTTCCTGTTGCCCCAGAACAGACCCTAGACCCCATACTATAAAGCGCACAGGAAAGTATTCCTTACCTGTTGTGGTGGTGATTGTTGTTGAGTCGCTAAGTCATGTTTGACTCTTTGTGATTGCATAGACTGTCACCCACCGGCCTCCTCTGTCCATGGGATCTCCCAGGCAAGAATCCTGCAGTGGGTGGCCATTTTCTTCTCCAGGGGATTTTCCCATCCCAGTGATGGAACCGACGTCTCCTGCACTGGCAGGAGGACTCTCTACAGCTGAGCCACCTGAGAAGCCCACCCCTTAGCTGCAGTGGTCCTCAGCCCTCCCCTGCTCCATGTTAGCCTTGCCACGGGGGCTCTGGAGATGCCAATGCTCAGGTCTTCCCCAGAGCAACTGCTCAGAATTTCTGAGGATACAACCTGGCTGTGGGTTTTTTAATCACCCCTTGAGGAAACTCAGGCAATTCTGCTATGCAGGCAGGATTGAGAAGAACCAATTAAAGAAGAAGTGCCAAGAACTAAGACTGCATGCTTATCTGAAAAGTTGACCAAAAGGTGGAAACACCAGCCCTACTGTAACCAGCCACGATCACAAGAGCAACCCTCCACCTAGGTCTATGCTTTGAAAAAAAAAAAAAATGAAGCTTCCTGGGATCATACATCAGCTTCCCACTGGCTATCTATTTTACATGTGGTAATGTATATGCTTCCATGCCAAAGCCGATGCCCTGAGACAACCTAGAAGGATAGGGTGGGAAGGGAGGTGGGAGGCGGGATTAAAGGGGAGGGGACACGTGGCATACCTATGGCAAATTCATGTTGATGTATGGCCAAAACCATCACAATATTGTAAAACAATTATCCTCCAGTTAAATAAATAAAGTTTTTTTAAAAAAAGCAGAGGGGAGGGAGGGAGAGGGGGGTGATGTGAGTCACAGGCAGTACCCTGGGGAGTTGCCACAGAGCCCTCTGAGGCACTCATTCAGGGTCCTCAGGAGACAGCCGGAATGGGGATGCCTGCTCCCAGAGGCATCATGGTCAGATGGTGTCGGAGGAGCAGCAGCATCCTTAGGGAGCACACTTGCCACACCACCAGCAGAATACTGAGACATCCCCAGTGCCTCTCTCCCATGCCAGGACCCTGAAGGAAGAGGAAAGAGAAACAGGTGCCCCCATTCCCACTCAGCCCAAGCAGATGGGGTCTCAGCTCAAGCTGTGCTTGAGGAGAAGCAGAGAAGATAAGATTCAAATCAGTATGAAACAAAATTGCACTGAGTCAAAGAAGACTAGAAAAGATTCAGCCTGCCTAAGATATCACTACGGAGAAGGCAATGGCACCTCACTCCAGCCCTCTTGCCTGGAAAATCCTATGGATGGAGGAGCCTGGTGGGCCGCAGTCCATGGGGTAGCTAAGAGTTAGACACAGCTGAGCAACTTCACTTTCACGTTTCACTTTCATGCATTGGAGAAAGAAATGGCAACCCACTCCAGTGTTCTTGCCTGGAGAATCCCACGGACGGGGGAGCCTCATGGGCTGCCGTCTATGGAGTCGCACAGAGTCGGACACAACTGAAGTGACTTAGCAGCAGCAGCAGCAAGATATCACTATGGGATTGAAATCGAGCAGGACCCTATGGGGTCCTCCCGGGTAGGAAAACCTCTCCATGTCCCCTGTTTCTTGTTTGTAGGCAATGGTTTTAGACACCTTCTAGACCTTTCTTTGAGTTCCAAAGAGCAGATACAAGCAGTTCTAGCTAGGGAAGTGAGGGAAAGCAGAAACAAAGGAAAACAAGCCCAACAAAGTTAACTTTAATGTCTTGATTTATGACTGCACACTGCAGAGACTGCATCTTGTGGCTTTAACCAGCTGCCCCAAGCAGACTTGAAATTGATGGCACCAGGAGGATCAATTAAGAACTGAAGCTTCTGAATCATCACAGAAGCTCTAAGTAAATAATAAAATGCCTCAGCCATGGCTCTGCTCTCTCCTGGAAAGAAGTTGCTACATCACAAGACCATGATTTACTAGTCGGCTTTGCAGGCATGCATAGATCAGTCGCAATCACCAAAGGCACCTGGAATCACAAGACGGCGCCAGGAAGTCTGCAGCTGAGGCCGTATCAGGAAGGTGAAAACCCAGAGACGTCTTGTCTTTACCTTTTTGCCTTTAAAAGCCTTGTGTCCCAGCCAACCAGATGGATCTGAGAAAAGTCTAGGTCTCCACCTTCTGAGCTGCACCTCCTCTACTACTAAGAGTAGTGGAGGTCTTCGCTGGTGGATCAGATGACAATGAATCTGCCTGCAATGCAGGAGACCCATGTTCAATCCCTGGGTCAGGAAGATCCCCTGAAGGAGGGCTTGGCAACTATTCTTGCCTAGAGAATCCCATGGACAGGGGACCCTGGCAGGCTTCAGTCATAGGGTTGCAAAAGAATTGGACATAACTACAGAGAAGGCAATGGCACCCCACTCCAGTACTCTTGCCTGGAAAATCCCATGCAGGAGGAGCCTGGTAGGCTGCAATCCATGAGGTCACTAAGAGTTGGACACGACTGAGCAACTTCACTTTCACGCATTGGAGAAGGAAATGGCAGCCCACTCCAGTGTTCTTGCCTGGAGAATCCCAGGGACACAGGAGCCTGGTAGGAGGCCGTCTATGGGGTCGCACAGAGTCGGAAACCACTGAAGCAACTTAGCAGCAGTAGCAGCAGCAAGGGATACTACTGCTCTATCTTTCTCTGCTCCAAACTCTATTTCAGTTTGGCCTCATGGTGCCTTGGACACATGAACTTGGGTTCAACAATAGGATGAGACAAGATTCAAAAGCAGAGGTTTGAACACTCTGATTGAAGGAAAAATCTTGTTCATGTTTATCCCTCTCACTGGATTGATGCTGCTCCCTAAACCAATGACACTTTAGGGTTTTCTCAGTCATACTAGGCTTAAATACTATGATTCTAAGATTTCCTTAGGATTTCTGTACTCCCTGAGCTGACATATGTTGCTTGGAGATCAAACAGAGACTTGGAGGGGGACAGGAGGGGGAAAGGAGGTGGGGAGTCTCTTCCATGGATGTTCCTCTGTCCTTGCATTGGCTTCATCTGGACCCAAGCTTGCAAGACCTCCTCCGCAGGAGACTCCAAGACTCCAGACTCCCTTGGAATCTAACTCCCTCAGCAAATTTCCAAACTCTTTTTGTGAACACAAGGCAGAAACAGCAGTTCTCCCAAGGGTGGATGGACGGTGGGACAGTGAGTATGCCTGCAAAGCCCCCTCTGCCACTGACACCCCCACACAGCCACGAGGGATGCGCCACGAAGTAGGGCCCCTTTCAGAGAAACGCTTACCCTCAATAACTCTTCCCTCCGCCTCTCTCATTTCTTTTTCTTGGAAAAGCATTTTCTAGTCTCCATGGTGGGGCCTGAGAGAGAAGTGAAAGGAAAATGGCTCCTTAACCATATGTTCTTCCAAAGTTGTTCTGTCCTACACTTGGACGAGTTATTGAACTTAATAGCTGACAATTTGAAAACTTTGGTATTTGGTTCCACCATGAGAGTTTCCTCAAAATAAAGGTGCTTCCATTCTCGCTCCCCAAATGAGAGTCAAAAAAACAAATAATAAGTTGACCCCACATCCCTATAAATACAGTGCCTGCCCACCATTGCTCTCACCTCTTAAAATCATAGAAAAACAGGAATGAACACCAATAGAAGATGGCACAGATCAACAGAAATCAAGGATTATGTGCAAGAAATTTGGGGAGATCTTATTTATTACAAATCTGTATAAGTTGGGACTGACCAAAAAAAAAAAAAAAAAAAGAATTTGTTGCTTCATAATGGGCTTCAGGAAGCATCACTATGAACAAAGCTAGTGGAGGTGATGGAATTTCAGTGGAGCTATTTCAAATCCTAAAAGATGATGCTATGAAAGTGCTGCACTCAATATGCCAGCAAATTTGGAAAACTGAGCAGTGGCCAAAGGACTGGAAAACGTCCATTTTCATTCCAATCCCAAAGAAAGGCAATGCCAAATAACTACCGCGCAATTGCACTCATCTCACATGCTAGTAAAGTAATCCTCAAAATTCTCCAAGCCAGGCTTCAACAGTACATGAACCGCAAACTTCCAGATGTTCAAGCTGAAGAACCAGAGATCAAATTGCCAACATCCGTTGGATCATGGAAAAAGCAAGAGAGTTCCAGAAAAACATCTATTTCTGCTTTATTGACTATACCAAAGCCTTTGACTGTGTGGATCACAATAAACTGTGGAAAATTCTGAAAGAGATGGGATACCAGACCACCTGACCTGCCTCTTGAGAAATCTGTATGCAGGTCAGGAAGCAACAGTTAGAACTGGACATAGAACAACACTGGTTCCAAATCAGGAAAGGAGAACTTCAAGGCTGTATATTGTCACCCTGCTTATTTAACTTCTATGCAGAGTACATCATGAGAAACACTGGGCTGGAAGAAGCACAAGCTGGAATCAAGATTGCCAGGAGAAATATCAATAACCTTAGATATGCAGATGACACCAGCCTTATGGCAGAAAGTGAAAAAGAACTAAAGATCCTCTTGATGAAAGTGAAAGAGGAGAGTGAAAAAGTTGGTTTAAAATTCAACATTCAGAAAACTAATATCATGGCATCCGGTCCCATCACTTCATGGCAAACAGATGGGGAAACAGTGGCTGACTTTATTTGGAGGGGCTCCAAAATCACTGCAGATGGTAACCACAGCCATAGAATTAAAAGACACTTACTCTTTGGAAGGAAAGTTATGGCCAACCTAGACAGCATATTAAAATGCAGAGACATTACTTTGCCAACAAAGGTCCATCTAGTCAAGGCTATGGTTTTTCCAGTAGTCATGTATGGATGTGAGAGTTGGACTATAAAGAAAGCTGAGTGCTGAAGAACTGATGCTTTTGAACTGTGGTATTGGAAAAGACTCTTGAGAGTCCCTTGGATTGCAACGAGATCCAACCAGTCTATCCTAAAGGAAATCATTCCTGAATATTCATTGGAAGGACTGATGCTGAAGCTGAAACTCCAATACTTTGGTCACCTCACGCGAAGAGTTGACTCACTGGAAAAGACCCTGATGCTGGGAGGGATTGGGGCAGGAGAAGAAGGGGACGACAGAGGATAAGATGGCTGGATGGCATCAGCGACTCGATGGACATGAGTTTGGGTAAACTCCAGTAGTTGGTGATGGACAGGGAGACCTGGTGTGCGGCAGTTCATGGGGTTCCAAAGAGTAGGACACGACTGAGCAACTGGACTGAACTAAAAACGTGAAAGCTGCTAACAAATATGACTCTCCTCTATTAGTAGAAGTAAGATAAGTTAAAGAGTCTGTTTCTGAAGATGCAAAACTTGTCAAAGAGTCTTATTTCCTGTCTCTAGCTATTATGAATAAATAGTCATTCATGTACCAGTCTTTGGCTTGAGATGAATTTTCATTTCTCTAACCAATGCTTTCTTAATTTTGTAATATATGGCTGTGTCTGGTGACATTTTTATACAAATATGATTTAATAATACAACTTTATAATAAAAGAAAAATCCCTGTATTTGAAATAAAACTAATTTGGGGTTGGGGAAATCCATTTCATTACTCCTCCATTTATATTGTAAAAAGAGGACAAGTACACTGGCATGAAGCCTCGGGGTCAAGAAGACGTTAGGAACTGGCAAATGTGTTAGCTGCTTAGTTGTGTCCAGCTCCTTGCGACCCCATGGCCGGTGGCCCACCAGGCTCCTCTGTCCATGGGGTTCTCCAGGCAGGAATGTTGGAGTGGGTGGCCATTCCCCTCTCCAAGGAACTGGTGAATACTATAACACTAAAAAGCACAAGCATGCGTTTTGCATAGACAGCCACAACTCTGCTTCACACGATTCACCATGAAGGCTTGATAATGCCCAATTTTTTAATTTTTCAGAGAAGACAGATTTTTGTGTGTACATATAGGCAGTCTCCTAAATTTAGATGTTGGCCTATAGGATAAAAATCAAACGCCAGTGAACCATTGTTGTCCAGCATCAGGCACTACAAGATAAAGTACAGCTTTAGACCAGATTTGACCCAAGACCCGTTGGGCTCTAGCTAAGACCTTGGGTCTCAATGGTGACTGTGAGATCTCTTAGCTTTTTAAAAATACAGCATGCCTGGCCCTGTCTCTCTGATTCTCTTCCTCATTTTCTTGTGCTGTATTGTAAATACTTCCTAGATGTTATCTTTTTTAACAAATTGAAAGTTTGTGTAACCCTCTGTTAATCATGTCTATTAGTGCCGTGTTTCTTTTTATCTCCCAGATTCTGACTAAATAGATTAGGAATGAGTCCTGTGCATATATATATGTTTATATACATATATTTATAATATGTTATATCTTATTTTATGTTTCATTTATACTATACTTTATATTTTATTGACTTATATATTGACAAAAGTGAAGGTATTAGTTGCTGAGTCACATCTGACTCTTTGCAACCCCGTGGACTACAGCCCACCAGGCTCCTCTGTCCATGGGATTCTTTAGGCAAGAATATTGGGGTGGGTAGACACTCTCTTCTCCAGGGGGTCTTCCCAACCCAGGATCAAACTTGGGTCTCCCACATAGCAGGCAGATTCTTTACTGTCTGAGTCTCCAGGGAAGCCCATATATATTTATAAATATTTTACATTTTATACACATACATATGTACCAGAGTTCATTCTGCTACACAGCCAGGGAAAAGAAGTAGGGAATTAAATTTCAACTAATGATGTTTTGTCACATTTTCCAACTTCAACACTATGTTAAAAACACTCTGAAGGCTTCCCAGGCTAACTCTACCTGATTCTGGGCACAAATATTGACATGGATCTTAGTAAATTAGAATCGGTGATAAACACACAAACAATGAAAACTGTCACATGGGAGTTTTTGGTCTCTAACCCAAGCGACATCCAATTTTGGCTTTTCTGAGTACTGTTTGAGGACACTATAATAGCTAGCTTCTCTGAAAGAAACCTGATTCTAAGTAAAAGTGATCAGATATGAGCTGATGAGAAATTCTGACTCATAAACTAACCATAGGAAAAAAGTCTCTACCTAAATAAAGGAGATAACAAAGGAAGCAGGAGAAAGCAGATCAAAAGAAGCTGTTCACACTTTCATGGATAATTTAGCAGGTTTAACAAGTCTTGTGAGATAAGAAAAATAGACTGTGATTCCTAAACTGGGACTCTTGCCCTATAAAGTCAGTAAAATATGGACTTAAATAAGATTGGTAGGTTGGAGACAAAAATGGCAACCCACTCCAGTATTCTTGCCTGGGAACTCTCATGTACAGAGGAGCTTGGCAGGCTACAGGCCACGAGGTCACAAAGGGTCGGACACAACTGACTGACTAAACAGCAACAAAGGCAGGTAAAGTAGGAGGGTGCTGGGATAGGAGCCTGTCTAAAATTTTTTTTCCCCAATGAGCTCCTGAAAGCCCAAGACAAATGGGTCTTGATGAAAAATGGAGACAGCCGGCAACCAGATCCTCTCATCATTTGCATTTCAAGCCTCTAGCTTGTGGTCACATGACAAGCAAATGAAGAAAAATTGGCAATAACCATTAACTGGAAAGAAAAAAACATAATTACACTGAGTCAGAATCAGACAGTGGCAGAGAAGGTACCAGTTCTTCAGGCAGAAATCTGAACATCAGAGCCAAAGAGGATGGTGACAGTGAACACGGATGCGACGGATAAAGACACGACCAGGTTTAAGATCGTCTTCACCTTGGTGGTCTCTGCAATAGAGTGCATCATTGGCATCGCGGGGAACGGCTTCATCACCGTCATCCACGGAGCCGAGTGGGTCAGAGGCAGAAGACTCCCTGTTGGTGACTGCATTCTGCTCATGCTGAGCTTTTCCAGGCTCTTGCTACAGATTTGGATGATGCTGGAAAACACATACAGTCTGCTGTTCTGGGTCATCTACAATGAAAAAAGAGTATACATACTTTTCAAAACCATCATCATGTTTCTGAACTACTCCAACCTCTGGCTTGCGGCCTGGCTCAATATCTTCTATTGTCTCAGAATCGCAAGCTTTACTCACCCGTGGTTCTCTGTGATGAAGAGGAAGGTCATGGGGCTAATGCCTGGGCTTGTGAGGCTGTCCTTGTTCTTCTCCTTTTGCTCCAGCTTTCCCTTCTCTAGAGGTATCTTCAATGTGTACGTGAATAATTCCGTCCCCGTCCCCTCTTCCAGCTCCACTGAGAAGGTGTACTTCTCCGAGACCAACATGGGCAACTTGGTTACCACACTTTACCTGGGGATCTTCATCCCTCTGATCATGTTTATGCTGGCAGCCACCCTGCTGATCATCTCTCTCAAAAGACACACCTTCCACATGAAAAGCAATGCCACTGGCTCCAGGGACCCCAGCATGGAGGCTCACCTAGGGGCCATCAAAGCCATCAGCTATTTTCTCATTTTTTACATTCTCAATGCAGTTGCTCTGTTTCTTTCCATATCCAACATCTTTGCCGCCAACAGCTCCTGGAATATTTTGTGCAAAATCATCATGGCTGCCTACCCTGCTGGCCACTCAGTGCTACTGATCTTGGGCAACCCTGGGCTGAAAAGGGCATGGAAGCGGTTTCAGCACCAAGTTCATCTCTATCTGTGAGGGCAAACCCACAGGGGACCACAGGACGTGCTCCAATCAAGCTCTGACTTCTCCTCTTTTTGACCTTTCTCACCACCCATCTTTTCTTCCCTAATCTGCTCTGACACTTCTCAGGTAACTGGATTCATTCATGAATGTGAAGCTAAATTTTTTTTACTTGAGATTCTAAGTAGAAGTAGCTAAACCACTCTAAGATGGATTTATGAATGCTCCTTAATCTATGGTCATTTGCATCCTGTCCTTAGCTCTTCTCTACTTCCTCCCCCACTGAACCTTAAGGAGAGGATGACCAGATACTTCTGTTTGCCTGGGATGAGCTCTGTTTGTGCCTGTTGGCATTTTTCATCCTTTCATTCCCAAAGATAGCTTGGTCTGGATGAAAAATTATATGGTCACCCTACTTAAGGAACCCCACTAACCCAGAGTCAAGAAAAAGGAGGGCTAATGACAAGCATGGTATGCATCTCAAGGGGTAGAAGGGACATCTGAATGCCTACAGATGAAGAGGATCCAGGAGAGAGAATCTGGCCCAAATTTTCAAGTGGTGTAGAAGTTTCAAGGAAAACGAAGAGTGAAGAAAAGGGCTTTGGACTTGGCTAAAAGAAGGTTGGGCTTCCCTGGTGGCTCAATGGTAAAGAATTCTCCTGCCAATGCAGGTCAGGAAGACCCTCCTGGAGAAGGAAACCCACTCAAACGGCAGGCAACCCACTCCAGTGTTCTTGCCTGGAAAATCCCACAGACAGAGGAGTCTGGCAGGCTATAGTCCCTGGGGTCACAGAAGAGTCAGACACAACTGAGCGACAACAACAAAAGGCTAAGGATGCAGTGGCACTCAGATCACAGGGGTTTCCAGAAATCACGCGAAGATGGAAACAGTGAGGATTTTTAAGGCCCAGTCTTTTCAGGAGGCTGGTTGGAGGTAAAGATGAAGCAGAGGGTGGCAGGTGTGTAGTGGTGGCTGGTCAACTATGTTCCCAAATGATAAGAGACGACTCGAGAAGAAAGGCAAGGAAGCACAGAGTAAAGAGTGATGTGGGCAGGAAGTAGAAACTAGAGAGGCCAGACTGGAGGTCATCTCTTTTGCTTCCCTCCTGGGTCTGTGACAGTACACGCGCACCGGTGCCTCTGGCTCTACCAGTTCTGGGTCAGCTGGCAGAACTANGAAACACCTCACAGGGAGAGGATGACAATTCAACTCTTGGAAAGACAGGAGATCTCATGGGATCCTGATTTGGCTTCTAATCTCATCTCACTTAGTGGAAGAGGCCCTCAGTTCACATTCTACTCATCAACACAGCAAGAAACATGTGCTTGCCTATGGATTCAAAGGCCCAAAAAGATGCCTTGGAAAACTCAGACGAGCCATGTGGAGTGCTCATCTGTACAGGAGCCTGCAGCCACCCTCCAGCACTTCCTCCTAGTCATGATCTGGCTTCCCAAAGGAGAACAGAGTATCTGTCAGGAGACTGGTGTGGGGATGTGGGCAAGAGAAGCAGGACTCTGGATCCTTTGCTGAGGTTGCAGACAGAAGGAACCATGGTTTAACTCCTATCCTCACCACTCACTCCTCGCCTGCCACCTCTGATCACCTACCCAAGCAGGGGACCTATCCCAGGCTCCCCACCCCACCTGTGTTAGTCACTCAGTCGTGTCCTATTCTTTGGGACCCCTTGGACTATCGTCTGCCAGGCTCCTCTGTCCGTGGAATTCTCCAGGCAAGAATACTGGAGTGGATTGCCATTCCCTTCTCCAGGGGATCTTCCCAACCCAAGAATCGAACTTGGTTTTCCTGCATTGCACATATTCTTTACCATCTGAGCCACCGTGGAAGCCCTCTCCCTACCTGAGACGCTCCTTATAGGCAGCAGCATCAGGAAGTAGGACTGGGTGAAGTCCTCTGTGCTCATCGTGGAGGGTGTGGAGACAGCAACAGAAAGGAGATAAAGTCACAGGCAAGCTCTGGCCACAGAGGGACTGAGGTACAAGAAAGGAAAGGCCATGTGACCCAGTGGGTCTCTGGTTGGGCAGATGATGGAGCAGTGCTCCAGGGAATCAGTACCCAGACAGCTTGGTGGATGAAGCTCAAAGTTCAAGCTGCAAACACAGTCGGATCTACTCTCCACACTTCCTGAGGCAGCCTGCTGACAAGGGAAGACTAGCCACAGGCATACTGAAAGACTAACTCATCTCTCTCTTCCCCAAAACCTTGGGCCAGGACCTCCATCACATCACAGTGGAATGAAGGCTAAGGGGGCTCCATCCATCAGTTAATGATGGTGAGGAAGACGAGCAAGGAGGCTAAAATGATTTGCTCTGGACTGTGTTCAGTTAGCTGTGCGTTTATGATTTATAATGTTTATTTTTGACTAAGATTTGTTGAACTTTATGTGAGATTTAGATTAATGGACAAAAATTGAATATCTCCAAATAATGCAAGCTATGGTTTTAACCTCTGGTTGAACTAATCAAATTGTAACTAAAACGCCTTTGCCTCTGCAATTTATCTTATCATGAATTATTCAACTAATTTCCATATCTGTATCTTAATATCGAAAACTACTAATACAGTTTAATGTTTTGGCACTGATTATATTCATTGTACCTGATGGCAGAAATTTCTTGTTTTGTTTTTTTTTT
>SJYW01055861.1:708630-719091 GCA_006410735.1 Raphicerus campestris | reverse complement strand
GCACGGCAGGAGGGAAGGTGTGAAGGTGCTGGGCTCCGAAGACAAACTCGGCCGATCTCCTTGGGAAAAGGGCTCTACTGACAGCTCCTGCCGGGCCTCCAGAGAGTGTTCCCAGAAACCAGGGAGCAGAACGTCTTCAAGAGCTCTCCAGAGGAACTCCCTGGACGAGACCCTTCCCAGGGTGGGCTGTGGTGTGGTGAGGGTGCTCTGTCTGCAAAGCTGGCCTGTCAACCAGCCTCACTGAGGGGAAACGGGGTGTTTTTAAGTTTTGGTTTGTTTCCCATTTGGTTTTCCTCCTTGCTTTTAGTAAAGGGTCTAAAGAATGTTCCACTCTCGCTCAGCTGCGTCAGGAGAAAATAAGAGAAAAGTGGTTTTGTAGTTAGTCCAGGGCGAAACAGAACCAGTAATCCCCTGGGTCGGATTTGGTTCGGGTGTGGCAGAAGCAGTCAGAGAGGAACCAAGGAAAGAAACAGACCCACAGACTTCAGAGAAGGAACTGTGGTTGGGTGTGGGGTGAGGAGTGGTTAGGGACTGGCCCGCACACACTGCTGCATTTAAAACGGGTAACCCCTGTTCGCCTACTGTAGAGCACTGGGAACTCTGTTCAATATCACGTAACAACCTAAAGGGGAAAAGAATTTGAAAAAGAATAAATGCATGTATGTGTGTAACAGAATCACTTTGCCGTACACCTGAAACTGACACAACATTGCAAATACTCCAATAGATACTGATACTCCAATAGAAAATAAAAAGTTTAAAAAATTACTAAAATTTTTTTTTAAGGAAACAGCCATAAAACAAGACATTTAAAAAAAAGAATCCCAAGGTGGAACATTCATGGAAAAAAATCTCACCTCAGCAGCTGCACCCATCTCCCAAGTCCCACCTTCCTCTCTCCTACCTTGTGGTCCCCAGAGTCAAAATGACTTAAGCTTGGGGTCCTGGCTTGGCTATTTACGGGTCTGTGACTCAGGTGTGTTACTGCCTGTCTCTGAACCTCAGTTTATGTATCTGTAAAATGGGAATAATGATAAGAATATCGACTGCCTAGGATTTTCTATCTCAGCCTCAGAAATGAGTGAGAGAAAACACTGGCCCAGAGTAAGCTCTCAGGGACCACTGGCTGTTCATTGTCTAAAAGTGAGGGATGGGAGGCTGAGAGGCAGGGTGTTGGAGAATGAGGACACTCAGAGCAGGTCAGATGAGCAAAGGCCGTAGCCCAGACTGAGCCAGATGCACACAGAGGACCAGTCCCGAGCCAGGGACTCCAGCAGAACACAGCTTAATCTGTAGCAGCTCACCCACCCCAGTGGGGAGGGAGGGAGAGGGGGCACCCTGAAGGGTCCAGCTCCTGCACTCACTCCTGACAACATCAGAAAGACTGCAGGGTTTAGCGCCTTGACAGTGGTTCAAGTCTCTGTTTGGAACAAAGCAGGGCACTGGATCAGGGGTCAGCAAACCCTCAGTGGAGCCTCACAGTAACTATCTGAGGCTCTGTGGGCCCCTGTCACAAGTCTTCCAGGTTCTTCTATAGCACAAAACCCACCAGAGGCAACATGTATGGCTGTCCTCCAATAACATTTGATTTACTGGCACTGAAATATGAATTTCATATAATTTTTCACATGTCAGGAAATATTCTCTTGTTTTTCAACCATTTAAACATGCAACAAAGCATTATTGGCTCATGAGCTCTACAAAAATAGGCAGTGGGTCGGATTTTGATCCCCCAAACCCCAGTTTGCCAACCGTGCACTTGGCACTTTCTCCAACCCAAGGGGGGAGTGAAACCCACCACCAAACTCCACTTATCTTCACTGTAAACCAGAGACACTCATCATGACAACTTTTGCCATGTTTCGAGCACAGCAACTTTCCGAATATTTTTGCCACTTCCAGTTTCTCCAGCTTTCATCTACCTCTTTGCAATCCCTAAAAACGCAACCCTTTAATTGTCTGTGAAAAATAAAGACTCATCTAATGCGCTGGTCCCGCCTCCCCCACCACTTCCCCCATCACCACAATGCTGTTAAGGACAGACATACAGGCCCCAAGTGAGTTTTTATCTAAAGCTCTGAGAGGGACCGCCCTGAAGCTATTCAATCGATAACAAGGAGTAAAGGCTGGCAGACAGGTTCCTACAGAGTCCCTGGGAATGTTGTGGAGGCTATGTCTCCGACTCTGAAATGATCACACTCCTACAAACTCCCGCTGTCACACTGGACCCTTGGCTGCCATTCTTTTCGTGGATCTGATCCAGGGGAAGCGCTTACATCTTTGCATTATTTCAGACGATAGGTAACTGGATGGTTTATTATACGATGGCAGGAGAGGCCTAGTGTCTGTGTGGCACCGGAGAAGGACCTGGAAGATCCTCGGTGTCAAAGATCTAGACTTGAGTCTCCACTCGGGTGACCTTTGGAAAGTCACTAAACCTTTCTCAGCCTCAGTTTCCCTGCCCAGGAAACAGCGATGATGGGAATATTCACTTCAAAGGGTTGTTTGGAGGTTCAGAGGAAATAATGCATTTGTCCGTAATAAACCAGAAACCTCCATTTGAAGGTAAATGCATTTATTCATTCAACAAAAGTGTACTGTGTATGGGCTACTTCCTGAACTGGATGCTGAGAAGTCAAAGGTTAAGGCAACAAAACTTTCACCTCCTTGAGCTCAGAGGCTGGGAAAGAACAACTCGTTAAACTACAGTGTGGAAAACACTTCAGGGGAGGTCTGTGTACTGCGGGGTCAGCGCTGTGCCTCAAACTGCAAAGGTTCATAATTAAAACTCCTTCTCTACAAAATATTACAAGTCTTGATCTTCTTGATTATCTCCTCTGGGCTGGAGAGAGAGGAACTCAGAATAGAACGCTTATCTCTCGGTCTCACTGGCCAGTTAGGAAAGATGAGGATGGAGAGAAGAAATGTCCCGCTGAGCATTCTTGGAGATCCCCATCAGTGCCTAAGGGTGCAAAACACAGGGGCCTTGTTACCTGCGGCCCTCCCTAGGGAAAGCTGCTGTTTGCATCTCCTCCCCCAGAGCCCTCAGAGATTGCAAATAAATCCCTGGCTTATTCAAACCAAATGCTACAATATATCATGGTTGGAAGCCCTGAGTGCACCTGGGACCATGAGTGACAGAAACACCTCACAGGGAGAGGATGACAATTCAACTCTTGGAAAGACAGGAGATCTCATGGGATCCTGGTTTGGCTTCTAATCTCATCTCACTTAGTGGAAGAGGCCCTCAGTTCACATTCTACTCATCAACACAGCAAGAAACATGTGCTTGCCTATGGATTCAAAGGCCCAGAAAGATGTCTTGGAAAACTCAGACGAGCCATGTGGAGTGCTCATCTGTACAGGAGCCTGCAGCCACCCTCCAGTACTTCCTCCTAGTCATGATCTGGCTTCCCAAAGGAGAACAGAGTATCTGTCAGGAGACTGGTGTGGGGGTGTGGGCAAGAGAAGCAGGACTCTGGATCCTTTGCTGAGGTTGCAGACAGAAGGAACCGTGGTTTAACTCCTATCCTCACCACTCACTCCTCGCCTGCCACCTCTGATCACCTACCCAAGCAAGGGACCTATCCCAGGCTCCCCACCCCACCTGTGTTAGTCACTCAGTCATGTCCTATTCTTTGGGACCCCTTGGACTATCGTCTGCCAGGCTCCTCTGTCCGTGGAATTCTCCAGGCAAGAATACTGGAGTGGATTGCCATTCCCTTCTCCAGGGGATCTTCCCAACCCAAGAATCGAACTTGGTTTTCCTGCATTGCACATATTCTTTACCATCTGAGCCACCGTGGAAGCCCTCTCCCTACCTGAGACGCTCCTTATAGGCAGCAGCATCAGGAAGTAGGACTGGGTGAAGTCCTCTGTGCTCATCGTGGAGGGTGTGGAGACAGCAACAGAAAGGAGATAAAGTCACAGGCAAGCTCTGGCCACAGAGGGACTGAGGTACAAGAAAGGAAAGGCCATGTGACCCAGTGGGTCTCTGGTTGGGCAGATGATGGAGCAGTGCTCCAGGGAATCAGTACCCAGACAGCTTGGTGGATGAAGCTCAAAGTTCAAGCTGCAAACACAGTCGGATCTACTCTCCACACTTCCTGAGGCAGCCTGCTGACAAGGGAAGACTAGCCACAGGCATACTGAAAGACTAACTCATCTCTCTCTTCCCCAAAACCTTGGGCCAGGACCTCCATCACATCACAGTGGAATGAAGGCTAAGGGGGCTCCATCCATCAGTTAATGATGGTGAGGAAGACGAGCAAGGAGGCTAAAATGATTTGCTCTGGACTGTGTTCAGTTAGCTGTGCGTTTATGATTTATAATGTTTATTTTTGACTAAGATTTGTTGAACTTTATGTGAGATTTAGATTAATGGACAAAAATTGAATATCTCCAAATAATGCAAGCTATGGTTTTAACCTCTGGTTGAACTAATCAAATTGTAACTAAAACGCCTTTGCCTCTGCAATTTATCTTATCATGAATTATTCAACTAATTTCCATATCTGTATCTTAATATCGAAAACTACTAATACAGTTTAATGTTTTGGCACTGATTATATTCATTGTACCTGATGGCAGAAATTTTTGGTTTTGTTTTTTTTTTATTTCAAAGGCTAAGTAATAGCTGAAGAAAGTGTCTGGCAACTCCTGATCTGAAGAGGTCATTCCACAAAGTCAAACGATATGGCCTGAGTCTCCTTCCTCTTGGGTCCCCCCTGGCACAGGGCTTTGTGACCAGCCCCTCTTTTAAACTTCTCCATCTTCGACTTCAGATCTGTTCAGCTGCCTGGCTTTTCTCCTGTTTCCTTATCCAGCAAGCGCCCTTCAAACACAGAACTCATCGCCATTTGTGCACCTCCTCTACCACCATCACTAAAGTGACCAACCAGGCGGGTTTCAAAGCTGAAATTCCCATATCTCAGAAAAACCTTGGTGTCTGGGCAAACCAGAGCCATTGGTCACCCTAGCACCACCCAAATGACTGAGGCTAAATTTAGGTTTCAACTGCAGTCATGATATTCTCTTCTGCTCCCTTCCTTTACAAGCAGATATACACACACTTGAACTTCACCCATGCACCTGCTGAAAAGCCTCCTGTTACTACAGCTCTTCAGACTGGCATACAAAGCCCTGCACACTGCATCTCAGGCCTAATTTTTCTGACAGATCTTGCTGCTTTATTTTTTCCCCCGATTCTACAGAGTATAACCATCTACAGGGCCTAAAAGTTTGGTTCTCTTGTTAAACTTCAATTACGGAAAACTTCCAACATACAGAAAAGAAGAGAAACAGTACAAAGATCCTCTGTGTTTTACAACCTCAAGTACTACCAACATTTTGCCAGTACTGTCTATTGAAAGTATTTGAGTAGGGTTATTCTATGACTCAAATATTTCCAGTAGCCTTAACCCAAAAGCTTCTGTGGGTTCTAACGTAGGCAATTGTAGCAACTCTGTGTCGTTTCCGCTAAATGCCAGGGCCACTCTCAGTCTGTGTTTTCACTGCCTTCAAGTTGCCATTTGTGTGTTTGTCCTGTGAATTTGGGTCTTCCAGTTCTGCTTTGCCAGTGTCGACAATGGCTATGCAGGCTCTGCTGCACTTAACTTGCTCAGTTGCTTCCATCATGTTCCATTCTTTTTGACCCTATGGACTGTTACTCGCCAGGCTCCTCTGTCCATGGGATTCTCCAGGCAAGAACACTGAAGTGGATTGCCATGCCCTGCTCCAGGGGCTCTTCCCTATCCAGGGGTCAAACCTGCATTTCCAGAATTGCAGGCATTAGTCTTTACCCACTGAGGCACCTGGGAAGCCCGAACTTAGCTTAAGTCCCTCTAAAAATGGATCTGCTTATTTTTCCTGATTCCTCTCTTTGGCCATTTGTAATGAGTGCTCAGCAACACAGAACCTGCAACTGTCTGTTTTCTCATAAAGCAGTTGGGTAATTCCATATTATTCTTTATTTTAAGGAGTTCTACATTAGTCCTAAACTATCTGTTTCTGTTCTCATATAAAAATATCAAGAAGGAAAATCTTAAGATCCCTTTGTCCATTGTTTTCTCTTAAAACTAGGTTTTAATTACTTTCCAAATCTCTCCTCCAGCTTTCCTAAAGAAAGCTTAGGACCTTATCTCTGAATTATTAGACATTCTCACCCAGGGTATATTGGCAAAGTCGCTCTCTGGAAAAGAAAGGGAGGAAGGAAGGAAGGGATATTAGGAGGAAGGGAAAGAGGGAAGGAAGAAGGAGACAAAGAAAAGAAATCCCTATGTGTAGAAATTTTTAAATTTCCATTGTTAAATTCAGCCACCATGATGGAATTTGAACTAACAAGATGTCACTGGACCGGAAGTTGGGGGAAGAGACACACACCATCCATGCCCTCCTGCTGTAGGAATCAGCTACAACTGCATACTCTGTCTTCTCGGGCAAAATAGAAGAAAGATTGAACTTAATGATTCCAGAGCTATACAACCCAGATTTCAACACAGTACTAGTTCTGTAGATTTCAACACAATGCTAGTTCTGTGACCTTGGGCAAGTTGCTTAACTCCTGCTGCTGCTGCTGCTAAGTTGCTTCAGTCATTTCCGACGCTGTGCGACCCCATGGACGGCAGCCCACCAGGCTCCCTCATCCTTGGGATTCTCCAGGCAAGACCACTGGAGTGGGTTGCCAGTTCCTTCTCCAATGCATGAAAGTGAGAAGTGAAAGTGAAGTCGCTCAGTCATGTCTGACTCTTTGTGACCCCATGGACTGCAGCCCACCAGGCTCCTCTGTCCATGGGATTTTCCAGGCAAGAGTACTGGACTGGGGTGCCATTGCCTTCTCCTGCTTAACTCCTAGGAGGCTAGATTTCCTCATCTTTAAACTAGAGGTAATAAACATCTCTGTCTCATGCGGTTACTGTTGTAACAAGCAAAATTCTTAGAATAGTGCCTTGCATACCTTAGCCACTGTAACGCGTTTCATGTTATTATTCTGGACCGAAAATCAAATGGTGTTATATAGACTTACTGCCACTAGGTGCCACCCTCCTCATTTCCGCAGCACAAACCCTTTCTGCGACTGAGCTACTTCACTTTCATTTTTCACTTTCATGCATTGGAGAAGGAAATGGCAACCCACTCCAGTGTTCTTGCCTGGAGAATCCCAGGGACGGGGGAGCCTAGTGGGCTGCCGTCTATGGGGTCGCACAGAGTAGGACACGCCTGAAGTGACTTAGCAGCAGCAGCAGCAGCACATAAGAGATCATTAATTCAATCATAGGAGAGAATGGACATTTTCCCCCCTTTCATCTCCCAGTTTAAGCTTCATATTTTCCTTTGAAAATTCACTAGGAACCCAGTTAGTGATCCTTGAGTACAGCCATCTGTAAAACTCCAGGCAGAAGTTATTTTTAATCTTATAAAAAATAAAACCAAAGTTATAGTAGTTCCTGTTAGAGAAGGGTCAGCCCCCGATACTTGCTTTCCTTGCCTCTCTCTTCTCACTCAAAAGAAGACAAGATGGCTTCAAGTGTGACTCCACTTATCACATCACTCGATTCCCTGAAACGCTCTCCCAGAAAGGAGACTGACCTAAATCACTTGAACAACAGTTGTCGTCTGTAAATATTTACTGAGCTACTGTATATATGAGATACTATGGCAAGCAATAACAATATAAGGTGAATAAGAACCATATAGAATGGAACCTACCTGTAACAAATTTACTAAATATTTGTAGAAATAAAATATTAACTTTTAATGAACCCAACAACTTACTTTAAAAACTTACATAGAAGAATAAAAGCATCTATGGTGGCACTAGTGGTAAAGAACCCACCTGCCAGAGCCGGAGACGCAAGAGACACGGTTTCAGTCTCCGGGTCGGGAAGATCCCCTGGGGGAGGAAATGGCAGCCCACCCAGTACTCTTGCCTGGAGAATCCCATGGACAGAGGGGCCTGGTGGGCTACAGTCTATGGGGTCACAAAGAGTCGGACATGACTGAGTGTCTGAGCACTAGACAGTAAGGCATACTTACCTCTCCCAGATATGAAGACACACTGCTAAGTTATAGTCGGACTAATAAAACAGGGAAATGAGCATGAAAATGGACCCATTTACCCATTGGAACTTAAGATATGATAAAATGTGAACCACCTATAAGTGGGCAAAGGATAGATTGTTCATTAAATGATACTGCAGATGAGGCTCACTGGAGGTTGGCTTCCTTCCTCTTACTTTATACAAAGGTATCCAAATGGATAAAAGACCTAAATATGGGAGGTAAAATTACAAAATCATAGAAGAAAATATAGAATAATTTTGCAACTAAAGGGTGAGCCAAAAGCTCAAAAATTGGTTGGCGTTCCAGTCAATGAAAAGCACAGATGGTTGTCAAGGAGAAGACTTTCACAGCGTAACAGACCACTGGCTAGAGTCACACAGGGCACACACAGAGGCAGAGGGGACTCAGTGGCTGTCAGGAGAGGCCCCCACTCTCATTTAGAGCCAGAAAGGCCCAACAGCAATATACTATTCTGCGCTCATCAGAATGGCCCCAAATCACCGCACGTTGGCGAGGAAGTGGAGAGAGGAAAGCTTGACGCCACCAGCTGGAGTGTGAAGCTGTGCCATCATCCTGGAGAGCAATCTATTATCATCATATGCTTTGGCTCAGAGTCGCACTCCTGGGGACATTCCCAAGAGAAACTGCAGCACAGATTCAGTGGGGCGGAGAAGAGGATGTTCCTCACGGCAGGTTTATGGAGGTAGGACTCTGAGTTTTCACTGTTGGGGGTGTGTTTTCAGTCCCTGGTTGGGGGAACTAAGATCCCTCAAGCCTCTAGGTTCCGATTTTGGAAAAAAAAAAAAAGGTCTCTTTAAGAACAATTCCCCAAATTGCGTATTGTCAAGTATGTGTACATTAACCTAAAAGCCTGAAAATACATTTCCTCACTGATTTGTTTAGAGCGTGTGGTGCTCTTTTGCAATTCTTACCAAAGGAACAGAGCAGACAGGGATATTAAACCAGAAGAGAGTGAAGACTGTGCAGGCCTTTAACATCAGGAGGATAACCAGGCAGATGCAAAGGGTCTTTTGAGAAACTGGGCAATGAAAGTGAAGGCCGCTCAGTCACATCCTGCTGTTTGTGACCTCATGGACACACAGTCCATGGAATTCTCCAGGCCAGAATACTGGAGTGGGCAGCCCTTTCTTTCTCCAGGGGATCTTCCCAACCCGGGGATCGAACCCAGGTCACCCACACTACAGGCGGATTCTTTACCAGCTGAGCCACAAGGGAAGCCCAAGAAAACTGGAATGGGTAGTCTATATGTTCTCCAGCAGATCTTCCCGACCCAGGAGTTGAACCAGGGTCTCCTGCATTGCAGGCAGATTCTTTACAAACTGAGCTATCAGGAAGCCCTGAGTGGCTGCCAGTCGGCAAACATATGCCACCATCAACTTGTGCACTGTTGGCTACCATAGGCTGTATTAAAAATAAAAACAAAAAAATCCACCAGGCACACATGTCGAATCAGAAGTTAGAATGCTATTTTGTTTTAAGGAGGTGGTTCTGGGTCCAAGAAAGGGACTCAACCACTGGAGAGTTTAGAAATCCCAGTTGCAAAATACTCACTAGGTTTGTTCATTTTTCTCACAGAAGGAACACAAAGATAAAAATACTTGAGTGGCCTGAAATGTGCTTAGGGAATGACCTTGGAAGTAAAGAAGGAAAAGGACATCACAGACATTCTTTCAGGCACAGTTCCCACGGACAGAGCTGAATAACAAGTTCTCTAGCAGTCTTGAAACTGAAATCTGGTCAGGGAAAGGTGATCAGGTGCCCTCTTTGAGAATAATTTCCAACCCAGGACGCGGCCACCACAGTTTAGTGTCAAGTTCACAGAGGTCAGGAGCTAGAATGTTATTTTGTCCTAGGGAGCTGGTTCTGGATCTGAGAAAGGCACTCAACCACTGAAGTGTTTAGAAATCATAGCTCCAGTTTCCACAGGTTCAATTCCCACCTCCACCACGTATAAGCTTTATGACCTTATGTAAGTTTCTGAATCTCTCTGTGCCTCAGTTTCCCCATCAGTAAAACAGGGACCATGGTGATAATAGCACCTACCTGAACAGCCATTTTAGAGGACAGTTTTGTCAGTTTCTCAAAGAATTGAACATAAACTGAATATTAGACCCAATTATTTCACTGCCAGGTATCTACTCATGAGAAATAAAAGCTTTCTCGTACTAAAACATGTATGTAAATATTCCTGGCAGCATTGTTTGCAATGGCCAACATCTGCAAATATTCCAAATGCCCATCAAATGGTGAATGGATAAACAGAATGTGGTATATCCATGCAATGGGGTGATTCAAAGCCCTCAGGAGACATCTAATGGTTGTATGACCTCAGAAAGTACCCCAGTTTTCAGACAGTTCCCACTTCTACTCTCAGCCTCC
>SJYW01055861.1:671825-705662 GCA_006410735.1 Raphicerus campestris | reverse complement strand
TTTCCGACGCTGTGCGACCCCATGGACGGCAGCCCACCAGGCTCCCCCATCCTTGGGATTCTCCAGGCAAGACCACTGGAGTGGGTTGCCAGTTCCTTCTCCAATGCATGAAAGTGAGAAGTGAAAGTGAAGTCGCTCAGTCATGTCTGACTCTTTGTGACCCCATGGACTGCAGCCCACCAGGCTCCTCTGTCCATGGGATTTTCCAGGCAAGAGTACTGGACTGGGGTGCCATTGCCTTCTCCTGCTTAACTCCTAGGAGGCTAGATTTCCTCATCTTTAAACTAGAGGTAATAAACATCTCTGTCTCATGCGGTTACTGTTGTAACAAGCAAAATTCTTAGAATAGTGCCTTGCATACCTTAGCCACTGTAACGCGTTTCATGTTATTATTCTGGACCGAAAATCAAATGGTGTTATATAGACTTACTGCCACTAGGTGCCACCCTCCTCATTTCCGCAGCACAAACCCTTTCTGCGACTGAGCTACTTCACTTTCATTTTTCACTTTCATGCATTGGAGAAGGAAATGGCAACCCACTCCAGTGTTCTTGCCTGGAGAATCCCAGGGACGGGGGAGCCTAGTGGGCTGCCGTCTATGGGGTCGCACAGAGTAGGACACGCCTGAAGTGACTTAGCAGCAGCAGCAGCAGCACATAAGAGATCATTAATTCAATCATAGGAGAGAATGGACATTTTCCCCCCTTTCATCTCCCAGTTTAAGCTTCATATTTTCCTTTGAAAATTCACTAGGAACCCAGTTAGTGATCCTTGAGTACAGCCATCTGTAAAACTCCAGGCAGAAGTTATTTTTAATCTTATAAAAAATAAAACCAAAGTTATAGTAGTTCCTGTTAGAGAAGGGTCAGCCCCCGATACTTGCTTTCCTTGCCTCTCTCTTCTCGCTCAAAAGAAGACAAGATGGCTTCAAGTGTGACTCCACTTATCACATCACTCGATTCCCTGAAACGCTCTCCCAGAAAGGAGACTGACCTAAATCACTTGAACAACAGTTCTCGTCTGTAAATATTTACTGAGCTACTGTATATATGAGATACTATGGCAAGCAATAACAATATAAGGTGAATAAGAACCATATAGAATGGAACCTACCTGTCACAAATTTACTAAATATTTGTAGAAATAAAATATTAACTTTTAATGAACCCAACAACTTACTTTAAAAACTTACATAGAAGAATAAAAGCATCTATGGTGGCACTAGTGGTAAAGAACCCACCTGCCAGAGCCGGAGACGCAAGAGACACGGTTTCAGTCTCCAGGTCGGGAAGATCCCCTGGGGGAGGAAATGGCAGCCCACCCAGTACTCTTGCCTGGAGAATCCCATGGACAGAGGGGCCTGGTGGGCTACAGTCTATGGGGTCACAAAGAGTCGGACATGACTGAGTGTCTGAGCACTAGACAGTAAGGCATACTTACCTCTCCCAGATATGAAGACACACTGCTAAGTTATAGTCAGACTAATAAAACAGGGAAATGAGCATGAAAATGGACCCATTTACCCATTGGAACTTAAGATATGATAAAATGTGAACCACCTATAAGTGGGCAAAGGATAGATTGCTCATTAAATGATACTGCAGATGAGGCTCACTGGAGGTTGGCTTCCTTCCTCTTACTTTATACAAAGGTATCCAAATGGATAAAAGACCTAAATATGGGAGGTAAAATTACAAAATCATAGAAGAAAATATAGAATAATTTTGCGACTAAAGGGTGAGCCAAAAGCTCAAAAATTGGTTGGCGTTCCAGTCAATGAAAAGCACAGATGGTTGTCAAGGAGAAGACTTTCACAGCGTAACACACCACTGGCTAGAGTCACACAGGGCACACACAGAGGCAGAGGGGACTCAGTGGCTGTCAGGAGAGGCCCCCACTCTCATTTAGAGCCAGAAAGGCCCAACAGCAATATACTATTCTGCGCTCATCAGAATGGCCCCAAATCACCGCACGTTGGCGAGGAAGTGGAGAGAGGAAAGCTTGGCGCCACCAGCTGGAGTGTGAAGCTGTGTCATCATCCTGGAGAGCAATCTATTATCATCATATGCTTTGGCTCAGAGTCACACTCCTGGGGACATTCCCAAGAGAAACTGCAGCACAGATTCAGTGGGGCGGAGAAGAGGATGTTCCTCACGGCAGGGTTTATGGAGGTAGGACTCTGAGTTTTCACTGTTGGGGGTGTGTTTTCAGTCCCTGGTTGGGGGAACTAAGATCCCTCAAGCCTCTAGGTTCCGATTTTGAAAAAAAAAAAAAAGGTCTCTTTAAGAACAATTCCCCAAATTGCGTATTGTCAAGTATGTGTACATTAACCGAAAAGCCTGAAAATACATTTCCTCACTGATTTGTTTAGAGTGTGTGGTGCTCTTTTGCAATTCTTAGCAAAGGAACAGAGNAAAAAAAAAAAAAAGGTCTCTTTAAGAACAATTCCCCAAATTGCGTATTGTCAAGTATGTGTACATTAACCGAAAAGCCTGAAAATACATTTCCTCACTGATTTGTTTAGAGTGTGTGGTGCTCTTTTGCAATTCTTAGCAAAGGAACAGAGCAGACAGGGATATTAAACCAGAAGAGAGTGAAGACTGTGCAGGCCTTTAACATCAGGAGGATAACCNCGCGCTCTGCAGGAAGGACGCAAGCGCCGCGGGTTTCCGGGACCAAGTTCGCTTCGCGATCACAAGTCTGCAGCATGGGGTCCATGCCCCGAACACTCGAGCTGTTCTACGATGTCCTGTCCCCCTACTCCTGGCTGGCCTTCGAGGTGACACCGGGGAAGCAGCTTCGCCCGGGGCTTAGGGAGACAGAGGCAGAGGGAGTGGTCAGCAAATAGCGCGGGGACCTCGGTCTTGTGAATTTCCTGGCAGTGCCCTACGCGGTTTAGGGCAAGCAGGTAGAGAGCCAGGACTGAAGGTCACTTTGTTGATAAACGGGATATGATCACTGGTTCCAGGTGGAACTTTTATGTCTTAAGCCTGGGGTTTCCCATACTGGCTTGGAAAATGAGCAACTCCAAGAATCCAGAATAGAAGCCCTCCGATGTCAGTTTTGGGGGGTGGGGTGCAGAACAAATAAAAACTGTCCACAGGAGCAGAGATCCTGGAATCGATAACTAGGAATTGAGAGAGTTTTGCCCTTTCAAACCAAATTTAGGGTGTCCTCCTAACCCTTTCTCTGCGTCTATAGACTGGCTGATCAGTGCCAAGAAACACCCTTCTCTCCCTGAGCCCTTTTCACTCTCTGTCTCCGCCCCTCCCTGCAGGTCCTGTGCCGATATAAGAATATCTGGAACGTCAGCCTGCAGCTGCAGCCGACGTTAATTGGAGGGATCATGAGAGACAGCGGTACAAAGGCAGCGGCGTTTTTGGTGGGGATTTGAGGGAAGACATTTCAAACGTCCAGGAGAGAGGCCCTTACACTGGGTCTCCTCATTGGCGGCAGCAGCTAGTAATATGCCCGCTGCCTGAAACCCAGGTAGGTGCATCCCCAGTCTGGGAACCTCAGGTGATTTCTCATCAGTAAGCCCAACTTTCCCCTTGCAGGAAACCAGCCACCAGCTCTGCTTCCCCGCAAAGCCATATACATGAGAAGTGACGTTAGGCTCCTGAGCCAGCATCTCCAGGTTCCCATCCACTTCCCCAAGGATTTCTTCTCTGTGATCCTTAAGAAAGGTGAAGAAAGTGGGATATGGGTCGAGCATAAGGTTTCAGCAGTGGATTTGGAGATTGCAGGGCCAGAAAGGAGGGGTTCTGTTGATTCCATTAAGTGAAGGAAACTTTGGGAAAGCTCAGCATCAGAACTGATCATGCAGAAGGTTGTGGAGACAGAAGGGGAGGGAGGGCAGGATGGATCAGTGATCAGAAATGCAAATGGGAGGCTGAGGGCAATGGAGCACTGGTGGGTGGGGGGCTGGGGGAAAATGAGGAGGAGGAAAAACCTGGTCTTCATGGGAAACAAGCTAAAGAGGCCCCTCTCCGAGTGCCTCTGCCCCACAGGAAGTTTGACAGCCATGCGCTTCCTCACTGTGGTGAAGATGGAGCACCCGGAGATGCTGGAGAAAGTGTCCAGAGAACTGTGGATGCGCGTCTGGTCACGGGTGAGGGTTGGGCTCTGGGCACCCACTTTCGGGGAGACCCAGGATGACTTGGTGACCCTCCCGTAGGCCTAGAGTCCAGGTCCTGCCCTCCTCCTTGTTCACTGACCTGGTTCACTGGCCTCCATCTCACTCCTCACCGAACCACCCCCTTGTACTGACTGTCCTCTTCCCAGGATGAAGACATCACGGAGCCCCCGAGCATCCTGGCTGTGAGTGTTCCCACTCCTCTCCTGGGTAATCTGAGGCCAGTTGACCTCTGGGGGCAGAGAGGACATTGTTTATCATTGGGTGGAAGAGGTCATAGTTACCGAGGGAGAATGGATGTTTGAGAGGCCAAATTACTAAACGGTTGGAACTAAGAAGACTCTCGAAAGAAAATGTATCATGGGTGAAAAAGGAAACATGTATTTGATGAAAGAAGTCAGTCGGAGAGAGGTGGTACATGTGGGACCTGCAGATGGAGAGACTTGAAGTAGTGGCAAGTCGTGGCCCTAAAAACTGCAACACAAACCTCACCGTCACATCTAAGAGGCATAAAAAACAGGCTTTGGAAAGACAAAGAGAGATCACTGACTCAAGTCAGAAGTATTCAGAAAGTCCGAGTGAGAAAAGTGGAAATAGCTCCAAATGTCAAAATGTGTGCCAGCCCTATTTAGATGTAAAAAAGTTGTTCTTCAGGATTAAATCAGGAAATTCAACACTGCATTTTTTCCCCTTAAGTTTCTTCCCCCCTTAACCCATAAGGGTTTCCCTTGTGGCTCAGCTGGTAAAGAAACTGCCTGCAATGCAGGAGACCTGGGTTCGATCCCTGGGTTANATTCAACACTGCATTTTTTCCCCTTAAGTTTCTTCCCCCCTTAACCCATAAGGGTTTCCCTTGTGGCTCAGCTGGTAAAGAAACTGCCTGCAATGCAGGAGACCTGGGTTCGATCCCTGGGTTAGGAAGATCCCCTGTAGAAGGGAAAGGCTACCCACTCCAGTATTCTGGCCTGGAGAATTCCATGGACTGTATAGTCCATGGGGTCGCAAGTGTCGGACATGACTGAGTCACTTTCACTTCCACTTTAAGTTTACAAGATAAGAGAAGGCAATGGCAACCCACTCCAGTACTCTTGCCTGGAAAATCCCATGGACGGAGGAGCCTGGTAGGCTGCAGTCAGCTGAGGCATATTCAAATATAATATATAAAATGACAAGTCACAAAAAAAGTTAAATGTGTAAAGCATGCCCTGTGTTTTCATTCCTGCAAAGTCTTTGCATTGGCTTGCTTTTTCACTTAATTAATAATCATTTCCCATGTCATTTAAAACTGTTGGAGAGAATAATTGTTAGGTTCCACATAGCATTCCATTCAGTGGGTGTACTTCTGTTTACTGAACCAGTTCCCTGTTGTTCAGCACTTGGCCAAAATACACTTCTCTGATGTAACCGGGTCAAAGACAAGAAGTCATGCCTGACTTCATATTTCCCACTCCAAGTCAAGGGGCTCAGATTTCAATACTTGTCAACCCCAGCTGTGTATTAAAATCACTTGCAGCACCTGGACACCACCACCCAGAAATTCCCATGTAATTTGTTCTCGAGGATGACATCCAAACAGATTTTCAAAAGAGCTCCCCCAGGATATTCTAATACGTGCGGCCAAAGTTGAGAATCAAACCCCAAAATGAAACCTTTAAAATTCTCTTGAAGCCAGACACTGGAGGCTGCAGCCATGTGCCCTGTCCAGAGTCCTCAGTAAATTCTATGGGAATTAGAGCCCAGCCCTTGGATTCAGGAATTCTGAGAAGTAGGAAGGCACGAGCCCCCAGCTTAATGTCAAGGGACTTGGATTCTAGCATTGGTTCTGCTACTAACAAACTCTTCAACACTGACCAAAATATGTACCATTTCTGGACTGGAGGCTCCTTGTCTGTTTCAGCTTTTTTACATGTTTATTTATTTGGCTGCACCAGGTCTTAGCTGTGACATATGAACTCTTAGTTGCAGCATATGGGTTCTGGTTCCCTGAACAGAGACTGAACCCAGGCCCCCTGCACTGGGAGCACAGAGTCTTCAACCACTGGACCACCTGGGAAAGCTTTCCTGACCTGTTAATGCAGTGGTTGGGAAGCTGGCCTCTCAAGATGCCCTCTGGCGTTAAATTTCTACAATTATGCCTCTTTGCCACCCACTCTTTCTACCAATCTCATGGTTTTGAAGGCAAAATACATAGCTCCTCTTGGCAAAGATAGACCTCCACTCGTGGGTAGGTAAAAGTGCTGTGGATAATGTGGGGGCAGAAAATAAAATGACAGAGTTTTCTCCTGAGATTCCCACCTGCACTAATGCAGACACACTTGTTTTCCCTATCACATCCCTTCAGGCTGCAGAGAAGGCTGGCATGTCCATGGAACAAGCCCAGGAACTTCTAAAAAGGGTCTCAACACCACAAGTGAAAAACCAGCTCAAGGAGACCACTGAGGCAGCCTGCAAATACGGGGTGAGCAATTCTGTCCCCACCCGCATGCTGAGACAGAGAATCTTGACCAGGTCCCCAAGCTCCTGAGCAAAAGTTACTCCCCAACTGTAAGTCCTACGGGATCTCCAAGATCACCCTCATCCTCTTTCTTCCTTTCCCTGGGCCCAAGGAAAGGAGAGAGAGAGCTAGATGGTGAGAGAAGAGACAGAAAACTCTCCTTAGAACCCTGGGACCTCTCATCAGATACCTCTGGCTACTTTGTGTCTATGACCTCAGACCAGTGTTGACTTGCAGCCTTCAACTACAGCCCTGTAACCACCTGCTCCTTCGCCCTCCTGCCCTGTTACTTCTCCAGGCTTTTGGGCTGCCCATCACTGTGGCCCACCTGCATGATGAAACCCACATGCTCTTTGGCTCCGACCGGATGGAGTTGCTGGCGCACCTGCTGGGTAAGTTATACGTTCATATTGACTGCCCTTGAGCCCANACCAAAATATGTACCATTTCTGGACTGGAGGCTCCTTGTCTGTTTCAGCTTTTTTACATGTTTATTTATTTGGCTGCACCAGGTCTTAGCTGTGACATATGAACTCTTAGTTGCAGCATATGGGTTCTGGTTCCCCGAACAGAGACTGAACCCAGGCCCCCTGCACTGGGAGCACAGAGTCTTCAACCACTGGACCACCTGGGAAAGCTTTCCTGACCTGTTAATGCAGTGGTTGGGAAGCTGGCCTCTCAAGATGCCCTCTGGCGTTAAATTTCTACAATTATGCCTCTTTGCCACCCACTCTTTCTACCAATCTCATGGTTTTGAAGGCAAAATACATAGCTCCTCTTGGCAAAGATAGACCTCCACTCGTGGGTAGGTAAAAGTGCTGTGGATAATGTGGGGGCAGAAAATAAAATGACAGAGTTTTCTCCTGAGATTCCCACCTGCACTAATGCAGACACACTTGTTTTCCCTATCACATCCCTTCAGGCTGCAGAGAAGGCTGGCATGTCCATGGAACAAGCCCAGGAACTTCTAAAAAGGGTCTCAACACCACAAGTGAAAAACCAGCTCAAGGAGACCACTGAGGCAGCCTGCAAATACGGGGTGAGCAATTCTGTCCCCACCCGCATGCTGAGACAGAGAATCTTGACCAGGTCCCCAAGCTCCTGAGCAAAAGTTACTCCCCAACTGTAAGTCCTACGGGATCTCCAAGATCACCCTCATCCTCTTTCTTCCTTTCCCTGGGCCCAAGGAAAGGAGAGAGAGAGCTAGATGGTGAGAGAAGAGACAGAAAACTCTCCTTAGAACCCTGGGACCTCTCATCAGATACCTCTGGCTACTTTGTGTCTATGACCTCAGACCAGTGTTGACTTGCAGCCTTCAACTACAGCCCTGTAACCACCTGCTCCTTCGCCCTCCTGCCCTGTTACTTCTCCAGGCTTTTGGGCTGCCCATCACTGTGGCCCACCTGCATGATGAAACCCACATGCTCTTTGGCTCCGACCGGATGGAGTTGCTGGCGCACCTGCTGGGTAAGTTATACGTTCATATTGACTGCCCTTGAGCCCACCCCTGCATTATATCAGTTGCCCAGAAGGATGGATTCAAGAATTTAAAAAAAAATGTTCTAGGCACTTCCGATAATGGATCCTCATACAGAGGTAGTTGTGCTTGAGGTGGAGTGGGGAGGGGTCACCTTCTTCTGCAGCAGAGAAGGAAGCCTTCCGTACCCAGCACCCAGGAGCTCTTCCTGGAGAGAATCCCTGAGGGCTTGTGGGGCCTCTGACTTGTGATCTTTTCTATTTAGGAGAAAAGTGGATGGGCCCTGTGCCAGCTGTAAACCCCAGACTTTAAGCCCAAAGCCCAGAGGAAGCAAGACAATGGGTATTAAAAAGCTTACCCCTCCTCCACTGTGGGGCCCTGGGACTCTGGTTTCCTATCTGATAGAGGTTCTTGTCCGGCCCTGGGGTGTGCCGGGGGGGCAGGGGGGCGGGCAGGACAATACACCATCTGCCGTTAGTCTCACCAAGTGCCTCTGAGAACCTCCAACTCTGCTTTCCACAGAATAAACCTAATGCCATTAGGCATCATATTTCTTGGTCTGTGTCCTCCCTGGTGTTTATCTGTTCTTGTTACAGCCACATCCTGGCCACTCTAGGTGTTTGAGAAGAACAGTTCTTTGTGTGCCCCCAGCCCTTTGCCCCACTTTGGGGCAGCTTATGTGAAGGGAGCAGGAAACAGTCCCTCTTTCTCTTCTACAGAAGCTTCTTAAGTTTGTCAGAGACAGAAAGCTAAGCCAGAAGGATTCTGCAACTAACCAGTTGGACACTGTCTTCTGACCAGCCATGGTGCCTGAGACACAGGCTGGGGCCGGAAGCCCAGGGGAAGTGGAGGCTAGCGAGAACCCTAGCATGGCTGAGCTGGCATCCAGATGTTTAAATGGGGTCCGACTACTCTGACCAGCAGGGGCTGGGAGAGGCCATGCCGGGAGACTGGCCAGAGCTGCCAGGGCCTGAAGTTGCTCTTCCCCTTGGGGTGCCTTCCCCTCACCCACAAAGCAGATCCCAGGGAAAGGCCAGGCCTCTCCCTGGCCCACTATGACCCCTGTTCCCTCCCCAAGAAACGTATAGCTTTCCCACTCCCCCCAGTTAATCACTGAGAGCTCCTACTCTTTCTGTGCACACTGTGCGATCATCAGAATGCCTTGTGTTTCAATAGAGTCTGGACTTCTTTGAGAAGACCCTCTTCAGATGCTGAAACCACACTTGGATGCTTGTTCGATGGCTCAGAGGGCTTTCGGAGTTTACATGCCTCTTCCCTTTGCTATCTTCTCATCTCATATTTCTGGCTTTCTCATCTCCTATCCCATGTTCCCCTCTTTTCTCCCATCACTTTCAGTCTTCCTCTTCTCCCCCTTTTTTCCATTATTCCAGCACACTCCAAGACTTCAACTCATCCTGACCATGCATACCTGAAATGTAATGTCACAAGTATATCCCCAAATAAGCATTCTGTTTCTCCAAAGGAGACCTGTGACAATGTGCAGCTAATGCAAAAAATAAAAATATGAGAACCATAAGGGCAAATTAAAACAAAAAAGAGGGGCTTCCCTGGAAGTCCAGTGGTTAAGACTCTGAACTTCCAGTGCAGGGGGCACAGGTTCACTCCCTGGTTGGGAAACTAAAATGCAGCATGCCGAATGGCATGGCCAAAGAGTAAAACTTAAAAAAAATTTTTAATGGAACTTTCCATATATTGAAGTTAAATATAATCAACTGTATTGAAGTTCTCATACGTGTTGAGGGTAAGTAGAGACAAAGCTTTGTGAATAAAGATGCTTGTCTCACCATTGCTTGTTGTATCAAATAAATGTCCACCAGGAGGATTTTTGAAAAAATTATGGTACATCCAGGATGTAATGTTTTCATAGCCATCAAAAATTATATTTGTGAAGAATTTTTAGCAACTTATAGGAACTTTGGAAATTCTTAGGATATAATATTGATTGGAAAAAATTATCAAACTGCATAGTATGGTCTCAATTATGTCTTGCATAAAGATATTACAGAGGACATTAATCTGGAATAAATCTGAACTATTAATCTGGAATAAAATATATCAAAATGTTTATTTGCATACATTTTTAGATTATTTATTTATTTTTGCCTGACCTGGGCCTTCGTTGCTGCAATAGGAGCCACTCTTTGTAGGGATGTGCAGGATTCTCATTGCCATGGTTTCTCTTATTGCAGAGTATGGGCTCTAGATGCGTGGGATTCAGCAGCTGGGGCTCACAGGCTCTAGGGTTCTGGCTAGCAGCTGGGGCACACAGGCTTAGTTGCTCCACAGCATTTGTGATCTTCCCCGGGCAGGGATTGAACTCATGTCCCGTGCATTGGCAGGTGGATTCCTAACCACTAAACCACCAGGGATGGTGACAACAGACATGAAATTAAGACACTCCTTGGAAGGAAAGTTATGACCAACCTAAATAGCATATTAAAAAGCAGAGACATTACTTTGCCAACAAAGGTCCATCTAGTCAAGGCTATGGTTTTTCCAGTAGTCATGTATGGATGTGAGAGTTGGACTATAAAGAAAGCTGAGCTCTGNGGGCTTCCCTGGAAGTCCAGTGGTTAAGACTCTGAACTTCCAGTGCAGGGGGCACAGGTTCACTCCCTGGTTGGGAAACTAAAATGCAGCATGCCGAATGGCATGGCCAAAGAGTAAAACTTAAAAAAAATTTTTAATGGAACTTTCCATATATTGAAGTTAAATATAATCAACTGTATTGAAGTTCTCATACGTGTTGAGGGTAAGTAGAGACAAAGCTTTGTGAATAAAGATGCTTGTCTCACCATTGCTTGTTGTATCAAATAAATGTCCACCAGGAGGATTTTTGAAAAAATTATGGTACATCCAGGATGTAATGTTTTCATAGCCATCAAAAATTATATTTGTGAAGAATTTTTAGCAACTTACAGGAACTTTGGAAATTCTTAGGATATAATATTGATTATATTATATTTGAAAAAATGATCAAACTGCATAGTATGGTCTCAATTATGTCTTGCATAAAGATATTACAGAGGACATTAATCTGGAATAAATCTGAACTATTAATCTGGAATAAAATATATCAAAATGTTTATTTGCATACATTTTTAGATTATTTATTTATTTTTGCCTGACCTGGGCCTTCGTTGCTGCAATAGGAGCCACTCTTTGTAGGGATGTGCAGGATTCTCATTGCCATGGTTTCTCTTATTGCAGAGTATGGGCTCTAGATGCGTGGGATTCAGCAGCTGGGGCTCACAGGCTCTAGAGTTCTGGCTAGCAGCTGGGGCACACAGGCTTAGTTGCTCCACAGCATTTGTGATCTTCCCCGGCCAGGGATTGAACTCATGTCCCGTGCATTGGCAGGTGGATTCCTAACCACTAAACCACCAGGGATGGTGACAACAGACATGAAATTAAGACACTCCTTGGAAGGAAAGTTATGACCAACCTAAATAGCATATTAAAAAGCAGAGACATTACTTTGCCAACAAAGGTCCATCTAGTCAAGGCTATGGTTTTTCCAGTAGTCATGTATGGATGTGAGAGTTGGACTATAAAGAAAGCTGAGCTCTGAAGAATGGATGCTTTTGAACTGTGGTGTTGGAGAAGACTCTTGAGAGCCCCCTGGACTGCAAGGAGATCCAACCAGTCCATCCTAAGGGAGATCAGTCCTGAGTGTTCATTGGAAGGACTGATGCTGAAGCTAAAACTCCAATACTTTGGCCATCTCATGCGAAGAACTAACTCATTTGAAAAGACCCTGATGCTGGGGAAGATTGAAGGCTGGAAGAGAAGGGGATGACAGAGGATGAAATGGTTGGATGGCATCACCAACTCAATGGACATGAGTTTGAGTAAGCTCTGGGAGTTGGTGATAGACAGGGACGCCTGGCGTGCTGCAATTCACGGGGTCGCAAAGAGTCAGACAGGACTGAGCGACTGAACTGAACTGAACTGAAACCACCAGGGAAGCCCCCTTATTTTTAGTTTTTTAAAAGATTGTTTATTCCAGTGGGGAAAAAAAAACAAACAAGCAAGAATTTATAGACTCACATTTGTATACAATTGTGTATCCTTCTCATTGTTTTCTAAATTTGTATCAGTTGCTTAATGCTGAATGCTCAGTTGAGTCAGACTCTGCGACCCCATGGACTGTAGCCCACCAGGCTCCTCTGTCCATGGTATTATGTCCTTTGACTACGTTGGTAAAAACACTGGAGTAGAGTGCCATATCCTCCTCCAGGGGATCTTCCTGACCCAGGGATCAAACCCACATCTCTTGTAGCTTCTGTATTACAGGCAGATTCTTTCCCACTGAGCCACCTGGGAAGCATCAATTGCTTAACTTAATCCTAAATCTTATCTCAGTGTAGTGTAGGATAATCTCTTATTTTAGAGGCAGATACTGCAGCCCTGGCCACTCCTCCTTCAAAGGCTCTAGAATCCATTTTTCTAATCCAATAGAATTTAATCTTCTCTGAAGGAATGAGACAATTTCTAGACTAATCCTTTCACATGTGATCTAGATTACAATGTCTGAATTTATGGCAAGTAGAAAAAAAATTGATTGTATTAGTAAGGGTTGTCAAAGAATTAAAAACAGGATCAACAGGATATTGAACCTGGACTCTCAGGCCTTTGAACTTAGATTGGAACTGACCCCACCACCTTTCCTGGGCCTCCAGTTTGCAGAAGGCAGACTATGGGACTTCTCAGCTCCCATGATCATGTGAGCCAGCACTGATCAAGCTAATCTCTTCTGGAAACACTCTCACAGGCACACCCATAAATTATGTCTTATCAGCTCTCTGGCATCTGTTGTTCAGATAAATTGTGTCTGACTCTTTGCCACCCAGTGGACTAGAGCACGTCAGGCTCCCCTGCCCTTCACTGTCACTCAGAGTTTCCTCAAACTCATGTCCATTGAGTTGGCAATCTGTTCAGTCCAGTTCAGTCGTTCAGTCGTGTCCGACTCTTTGCGACCCCATGAATCGCAGCACGCCAGGCCTCCCTGTCCATCGTTAACTCCCGGAGTTCACTCAAACTCATGCGCATTGAATCGGTGATGCCATCCAGCCATCTCATCCTCTGTCGTCCCCTTCTCCTCTTGCCCCCAATCCCTCCCAGCATCAAGGTCTTTTCCAATGAGTCAACTCATGGCAATCTGCTAGCACAGTTAACAAGTGAAATAACTATCACAGGGAGAAAAGGAAAAGCCTCCAAATGCACCAAATTTTTCCCAATAAAGGAACACTTCAATTGAAGCAGTTTCATACCTAGTTTCTTCCTTTCCACATCTTCTGACCAACAGTTGACACACAAAATTTGCAATTAGGTCAGTGCTCAGAATTAAATACTGAACCACTTCCTTGTGTTGTAATTCAAATTCCAAGCTTACTAAATAGTGTTATGCTTCCAAAATGTAACGTTTTTAGGTAAAGTTCTTAAAAGGGATACTTTGTTTATAGCACGAAAATAAAAGTGGTAATTAAAAACAACACAGTATGGCATGCATGTGGTAAAACAAAAACACCCAGAGAACTATTGACTGTGAAAAGTGAAGTCATCCCTTTCCTACTTTCCACTTTTCTGTATATGCTTCCAGAAATGCCTATGTCTAGTGGGGGAATTTGGGGAGACTGAATACAGGTACATGTATGGCCGAGTCCCCTCCCTATTCAGCTGATGCTATCACAATATTGTTTGTTAATTGGCTATACTTTAATACAAAATAAAAAGTTTTTCTTAAAAAATACCCATGTCTTTTAACACAAATGTCAGGCATAATATGGAGATTCCATATANATGCTTCCAGAAATGCCTATGTCTAGTGGGGGAATTTGGGGAGACTGAATACAGGTACATGTATGGCCGAGTCCCCTCCCTGTTCAGCTGATGCTATCACAATATTGTTTGTTAATTGGCTATACTTTAATACAAAATAAAACGTTTTTCTTAAAAAATACCCATGTCTTTTAACACAAATGACAGGCATAATATGGAGATTCCATATACCCTTCATCCAGTTTCCCCAATGACAACATCTGGCATATCTGGTACAAAAATACAACCAGAAAGCTAGCACTGTTACCGTTCATCAACCTCATTCAGATTCCGCCAGTTCTGCATGCACTCACTTCTGTGTCTGTGTTTATTTCCATATAATTTTATCACCTGTAGGCGCATGTGCTGGAGAGGAACATGGCAACCCTCTCCAGTATTCTTGTCTGGAGAATCCTATGGACAGAGCAGCCTGGTGGGCTACAGTCCATGTGGTCGCACAGAATCAGCTACGACTGAAGCGACTTAGCATGCATGCAGATGCATGTGACCACAACCAGTCTAGTCTAGACACTGAATGCCTCCCAACTTAAGGATCCCTCAATGTGCTTTTTGTAACTACAGCTACCTCTCTCTTCTTCTCCCCACTTCCCTAACTCCTGGCAACCACTAATCTGCTCATATAGTTCTTACTTTACCAGGGCTGTACGAATGGAATCAGAATGACTTGTTTTCATCGAGCCTAACTCCCTGAGATCCACCCACGGTGTTGCATGTATTTGTAGTTTGTTCTTTTTACTGCCAAGTCATCATGTTCCTTGGTATGGATGTGCCAGTTTGTTTAGCCCATTGAAGGACATTTTGGTTGTTTCTATTTGGGGGCTAAAAATCAGTTTCTGGACCAAATTCCAATCTGTGTGTGTGTGTGTGTGTGTGTGTGTGTGTGTGTGTAAGCTTCCTACACCAACCGGCAATTTTCAGATGCCAGCAAGGTGTCCAAGAATTCAACTCAGTTCTAACACTACCCAGAAATAGCATCACATTCCATATGTAAGACCACCCTCCACTTCAGACGCTAGCTGCAAGTCCAGGTTGTCACTGGTTCTTCTGACAGACTGGTTATATAACCCATGACCCCCTCTTTGGGTTTGATTAATTTGCTAGAACAGCTCACAGAACTCAATAAAACCTGTTTACTTACTAGACTGCCAATTTATTATAAAAGTATATTAAAGGATATGATTCAAAAGCCAGATGAAGAGATACATAGGACAAGGTCCTGAACAAGCTTTTGTCCTCACGGAGCTTGGGAACCAGCCCAGAGGCAGGTGGAAGCCTCCCAGCTTCCCGATGTAGAACGAAGTGGAAGTCCCTCAGTTGTGTCTGACTCTTTGCAACCCCATGAACTATAAAGTCCATGGAATTCTCCAGGCCAGAATACTGGAGGGAGTAGCCTTTCCCTTCTCCAGGGGATCTTCCTAACCCAGGGATCAAACCTAGGTCTCCCACATTGCAGGCAGATTCTTTACCAGCTGAGCCATAAGGGAAGCCCAAGAAAACTGGAGTGGGTAGCCTATCCACTCTCCAGTGGATCTTCCTGACCCAGGAATCAAACTGGGGTCTCCTGCATTAGAGGCAGATTCTTTACCGACTGAGCTATCAGGGAAGCCCAATGTAGGAGCTCTCAGAAAACAGGGTTTTTATGGAGACTTCATTACATAGTCATGATCGACCAAATCTCTGTTGTTCAGGCACTGAATCATGTCTGACTCTTTGATCCCACAAACTGCAGCACCCCAGGCTTCCCAGTCCTTCACCAGCTCCTGGAGATTGCTCAAACTCATGTCCATTGAGTTGGTGATGCCATCCAACCATCTCATCCTCTGGCATCCTCTTCTCCTCCTGCCCTCAGTCTTTCCCAGCATCAAGGTATTTTCCAGTGAGTCAGATCTTCTCATCAGGTGGCCAAAGTATTGGAGCTTTAGCTTCAGCATCAGTCCTTCCAATGAATATTCAGGGCTGATTTCCTTTAGGATTCACTGGTTTGATCTCCTTACTGTCCAAGGGACGCTCAAGAGTCTCCTATACTACCACAATTCGAAAGCATCAATTCGTCGATGTTCAGACTGCTATATGGTCCAACTCTCACATCCGTATATGACTACTGGAAAAATCATAGCTTTGACTACATGGACCTTTGTCAGCAAAGTAATATCTCTGTTTTTTAATATGCTGTCTAAGCAGAGACATTACTTCGTCTAAGCATTGAGAATGATAAAGGTGTCTTTTTGTGAATGAAGTGACTTTTATAAGCACCTAAAGGTGGGGGGTGTGGTTGCCAGAAGAACCAACCAAGTCATCAGTGAGTTGTAATTCTCAGTTCTGCCCCCTGATTTCTGGGGAGGAGAGAGGAGCCTGAGGTTGAAAACCCCCACCTTTAGGTGCTTCTAAAAGTCACTTCATTCACAAAAGACATGTTTATCACTAGCGATGCTTACACAGTTTCAAGGCTTTTGGAAGCTGTGGCCCAGGGACTATGGACAAAAGCCACTTATATATGAGAAACACATTTTGGTCGTCTGAATATATATATATATATACACACATATACTGTGCTCAGTCCTATCTGACTCTCTGAGACCCCATAGACTGTAGCCTGCCAAGCACCTCTGTCCATGGAATTTTCCAGGCAAGAATAATGGAGTGGGTCACCATTTCCCCCTCTAGGGAATCTTCACAACCCAGGGATGAAACCCACATTTCCTGTGTCTCCTGCACTAGTAGGCAGATTCTTCACTGAGCCACCTGGGAAGCCCTATATATATTATCAATCACAATATCACAGGGGCTACTACAAGTGAAGTTGCTGTAAATATGTACATACAGGTTTTCATGTGCACGTAACTTTTCATTTCTCCAGGGTAAATGCCCAGGAGTACAACCGCGGAGTGATGTGGTAAGTGCATGGTTAGTTTTGTAAAGAAACTGCTATAGTTTTCCAGAGTGGCCTTACCATTTTACCTTCACACCAGCAGTTTATGAGGAGTCCAGTTTCTCCACATCTTCACCAGCATTTGGTGTTACTACAATTTCTTATTTTACCTTTTCTGATTGGTGTGTAGTGGTAAGTCATTGTGATTTTAACTTGCATTTCTCTAAGGACTAATAGGGGCTTCCCTAGTAACTCAGGTGGTAAAGAATCTGCCTGCAATGCAGGAGACCCAGGCTCTATACCTGGGTCAGGAAGATTCCCCTGGGGGAGGAAATGGCACCCACTCCAGTGTTCTTCCCTGGAGAATCCCATGGACAGAGGATCCTGGTGGGCTTTGGTCCACTGGGTCGCAAAGAATTGACCACAACTGAGCAACTAACACACACACACACACACACACACACACACACACACAAGGGCTAATAATGTGAAGTATCTTTTTGCTTGTAGGGTTGACCAGGAAGGGGAATGATGGAATTTTCTGGGTGTTAATAATGTTTGTCTTGATTGGAGGTGGGTTATACCAATGTAAGTTTTAGCCAGTCTTGTGGAATGGTCCACTTAAAATTTTTGCAATTCATTGCATGCAAATTTTACTTTTAAAAAATGGTTAACTGTAAGGTAATATTTGACTCTAGGTACTTTTATGCATGCTGAAGTAGCTAGGTGGAAATGTGCTGATGGCTCTGCAGCCTACTTTGAAATGAATAAAAAAATAAGATATATCAGGACTTCCCTGGTGGCACAGTGGATAACAATCCTCCTGCCAATGCAGGGGACATGGGTTCAATCCTTGCTTTGGGAAGACCCCACGTGCTTCGGAGCAACGAAGCCCATGTGCCACAAAGTCTACTAAGCCTGCGCTCTAGAGCCTGGGAATCACAACTGCTGAGCCTGAGAACTGAAATTACTGAAGCCCATGTTCCCTAGAACCCATGCTCTACAAGAGAGGCCACCGTGGTGAGAAGCCCATACACCACAACAAAGAGGAGCCCTTATTTGCTGCAACTGGAGAAAGCACATGAGCAGCAACCAAGATCCAGTGCAACAAAAATAACAAATAAAAAAAATTTGTAAGTGTTACATTTCCTGGGTAATAACTTTAGAGATTACTTTAGATAACTTTAGAGATTAGCAGAAGGTGATGTACAATGTAAGTTACAAACAGATGCTCCACAGTGAAAGAAATCCAGGTCCTGCGACAGGATGGTGGCCCTGTGGTGGATCCCTGGGTCAAAGCCAGGCTAGAAGAGCAGGATGGGAAAGGAATGATAAGCTTGGGCTTATTTTCACCTTTACAAATTAGAAACTGAAGCCCTGAAAGGTAAAGTACTTATCCAAGATCACACAGTAAATGGCAGAACTGAGATTTGGAACCTGGTTTGGCCATCTCCAAAAAATACACGATCAATTACAATGTGTCTCACTCCATTATTCTTGCCTGCAGAATCCCATGGACAGAGGAGCCTGGTGGACTACAGTCCACATGGTTGCCAAGAATTGGACACTACTGAGGCGACTTAGCAGCAGCAGCAGTCCCTGTTTTCTCACGTGCGGAGACATATTACACAGGACGTTGTTGCCACTACCTGTAGACATTTCTAATCCAAACAGTGCTTTCTTGTCTCACTCGGCAACCACCACACTTCAATTTCTCAAATGCCAGTATCGCTTTTTGTGGCTCGGTGCTAAACATGCGACAGCACTGAATCCCACTACTCGCTCAGTTCATTGCCAGCGAGCTTCGTACTATGTGACAGTTAGCTGGTGAGCGTAATATTTATCCTGACATACTTGAGGCTTCTTTGAAAGCACTTCCGCCTCCCCGGATATCAAGGTTTCTGATTTACTTCCTGTTACATCATTTAACCAGGGCTTCCGTGGTGGCTCAGTAGTAAAGAATCCACCTGCCAATGCAGGAGACTCAGGAGTCACGGGTTTGATTCTTGTTCTGCGGGGGGATCCCACATGCTGCAGAGCAACTAAGCCCATGTGCCAAAACCATCTAAAGCCCAGGAGCTGAAACTACCAAGCCCACCTGCCAGCACTACTGAAGCCCATGTGCCCTAGAGCCCGTGCTCCGTGATGAGACGAGCCCCTGCTCACCACAGCTCCAGAAAAGCCCTCACAGCAACAGAGACCCAGCTCAACTGTAAATAAATAAATACAAGTATTTTTTTAAAAAAACATTCTGAGCTTGACTCTAACTAAAGAAATCATGGACTTTCTCTGNAGCCCTTATTTGCTGCAACTGGAGAAAGCACATGAGCAGCAACCAAGATCCAGTGCAACAAAAATAACAAATAAAAAAAATTTGTAAGTGTTACATTTCCTGGGTAATAACTTTAGAGATTACTTTAGATAACTTTAGAGATTAGCAGAAGGTGATGTACAATGTAAGTTACAAACAGATGCTCCACAGTGAAAGAAATCCAGGTCCTGCGACAGGATGGTGGCCCTGTGGTGGATCCCTGGGTCAAAGCCAGGCTAGAAGAGCAGGATGGGAAAGGAATGATAAGCTTGGGCTTATTTTCACCTTTACAAATTAGAAACTGAAGCCCTGAAAGGTAAAGTACTTATCCAAGATCACACAGTAAATGGCAGAACTGAGATTTGGAACCTGGTTTGGCCATCTCCAAAAAATACACGATCAATTACAATGTGTCTCACTCCATTATTCTTGCCTGCAGAATCCCATGGACAGAGGAGCCTGGTGGACTACAGTCCACATGGTTGCCAAGAATTGGACACTACTGAGGCGACTTAGCAGCAGCAGCAGTCCCTGTTTTCTCACGTGCGGAGACATATTACACAGGACGTTGTTGCCACTACCTGTAGACATTTCTAATCCAAACAGTGCTTTCTTGTCTCACTCGGCAACCACCACACTTCAATTTCTCAAATGCCAGTATCGCTTTTTGTGGCTCGGTGCTAAACATGCGACAGCACTGAATCCCACTACTCGCTCAGTTCATTGCCAGCGAGCTTCGTACTATGTGACAGTTAGCTGGTGAGCGTAATATTTATCCTGACATACTTGAGGCTTCTTTGAAAGCACTTCCGCCTCCCCGGATATCAAGGTTTCTGATTTACTTCCTGTTACATCATTTAACCAGGGCTTCCGTGGTGGCTCAGTAGTAAAGAATCCACCTGCCAATGCAGGAGACTCAGGAGTCACGGGTTTGATTCTTGTTCTGCGGGGGGATCCCACATGCTGCAGAGCAACTAAGCCCATGTGCCAAAACCATCTAAAGCCCAGGAGCTGAAACTACCAAGCCCACCTGCCAGCACTACTGAAGCCCATGTGCCCTAGAGCCCGTGCTCCGTGATGAGACGAGCCCCTGCTCACCACAGCTCCAGAAAAGCCCTCACAGCAACAGAGACCCAGCTCAACTGTAAATAAATAAATACAAGTATTTTTTTAAAAAAACATTCTGAGCTTGATTCTAACTAAAGAAATCATGGACTTTCTCTGAGCTGGTTTCCTCCTCTGTGACATGAAAATGATAATCAGATCTACCCCACAATTGTTACTAAGGATCAAATGACATTGCGGATTTGTTTCCACAATATTTGTTGTTTCTTCCATCAACACCTTGTAAGAAGTCACCCGCACATCAGGCTTCTAACAGCTCTTCAGTTAAAGTGTTACTTTTTATAATCAGACTTAATTAGCTCATAAAAGATGAGCATCCCGATAGTACTACAATCTGAATTTCCCAATCTTGCTTTATAGCTCAATAAAAGACTCTGATGCTGGGAGGGATTAGGGGCGGGAAGAAAAGGGGACGACAGATGGCTGGATGGCATCACCGACTCAATGGACGTGAGTCTGAGTGAACTCCAGGAGTTGGTGATGGACAGGGAGGCCTGGCGTGCTGCAATTCACGGGGTCACAAAGAGTTGGACACAACTGAGCAACTGAACTGAACTAAACATTATTTATCTCCTGATATTCTCTTTTGCTGCCTTTGCTATCTGAAAAATCAGTCTTTTCTCAAGACGCCAAACAATGGGGAAAACAGCATCTACCTACTCCTCCACGGAGGACCAGGGTAATGACCTTAGAAAGTCATAGGAGTTTTGTTAAATTATCATTATCAAGCAGCCAAAAAAAAAAAAGTGGTTAGAGTTGGATGACATAGCAGTTAAGAGCCAGGGTTTTGGACTGGGATGGTGGGTTCAAATCTTGCTCACACCTCACCTACAAAATGATATAATGATAGTAACTCCCCCTTATTCCATTATATTTTAAATTACCTAATTTTGTATGTACAAAAGAAGCATATGTGCAAAAGTACAGAGAGCAGTAGGTACAAAACATTCCACGTGGGTTGGCCATAAGCACAAAGCAGACCCAGGTTCAGAAATTCAAGACCACAGAAACCTGAGGACGCAGAAGCACACAGCGGTAGACACCCATGACCCTTCCCAGGAAGTCTGTGCATTTTCTCCTCTTCTCCCTCTTCTCCTGATCACCCATTTTCCTGCACCCACACCCTCCAAAATGAGGCCACAAAGTGGGCCAACCAAGAGGGTGCTCCAACCTCCAGCGAGGTGGTTTGTGGAAAGTAAGCAAGTAGAAAGTGGAAAGACAATTGAATTAAGTGATAAACTCAGTTGATAAACTAAGTTGATAAAGAAAAAAGGAAAGTAAAACCTCTGGAAAGGAGTTTGGCTTCCTGCGTTCAAGGCAATAAAAACTTTCACCTGGCTCGTCTCAATAATGTTGTTCCTTAGAATTCAACTGGAGGAAACAATCCAAAAAGAAAGAAAAACTATACCTAAGAAGATAGCGTTATTTTTCTTAACAGCTTTATAGACATATGCTGCTGTTATTGCTGCTACTGCTGCTAAGTCACTTCAGCCGTGTCCAACTCTGTGTGATCCCACAGACGGCAGCCCACCAGGCTCCCCCGCCCCTGGGATTCTCCAGGCAAGAACACTGGAGTGGGCTGCCATTTCCTTCTCCAATGCATGAAAATGAGAAGTGAAAGTGAAGTTGCTCAGTCATGTCCAAGTCTTCGCGACCCCATGGACTGCAGCCTACCAGGCTCCTCTGTCCATGGGGTTTTCCAGCCAAGAGTACTGGAGTGGGGTGCCATTGAAAGTCACCTTTTTAAAGTGTATAATTTAGTGGGGTTTTTTATATATATATATATATTCACAGAGTTGTACAGGCATCACTACTACCTAATTTGAAAACATTTTCATTAACTCCCCAAAATAAATCCTCCTTCTCTCCAGACCCTAGCAACCATTAATCTACCTTTTTTTTTGTCTCTTAAAGCATTATTTTTGATGACTAAAAGAAAAATTGAATAAAATATACTTGATGTTATTGAATAATATAAAGGTATGTTAAATTATGATATATCCATTCAGTAAAATATTATATACAGCTATTAGAAATCATTACAATACAGACTATATCAAAAGATGAACTCTCTGTTACAACATTTAAAAAAAATTTTTTTTTAAGATAACAAAACGGTGAACATACTCTGATCTCAACTAGAGTATATTCTGGTTTGTGTGTGAACAGATTAGTAGAAATGTGCAGAAATTTAAGTGACCATGTTAGGATACTTAGATTGTGGATACTTTTTCTTCAGCCTTTAAATATTCTCTGACATTTTATATTTTTAACAAATGGAATTTTTAGAAAATCTATTAAAAAGGATTGGAATAGATAACATACTGTAGGGCACAGCCAGACAGCAGGCCAGCCCCATGAACTGGATGCAGTTCTTACCTAACAAATCTTGCTGGCATACATTCCCACCAGCAACTAAGAGCCCTAGGCCACAGAAGTCCCACCTCACCGGGACTGCCTGACCTTTCACACTGCGGACTTTCAGGCCTTCACCCTTTGGCCCTCTTGCCTGTCAGCCATCCCTTCCCATACCCTCCAATCCAGAACTCAGTCCTTAACTCAGTCCTCTTACTTATCACGTATACCAATGACTCGGCCAATTTCCTGCTATTAACATATTTTCTGTGGATCCAAGTCCTTCTGATCCCAACCACTGTACATTCTCCTTAGAAGCTGAATAGTAAGAAAATCGGCGGAAACAAAATAGAGTCATCTCTCAGCAAACTCCGGGAGATGGTGAAGGACAGGGAGGCCTGGCGTGCTGCCATCCATGAGGTTGCCAAGAGTCAGACCCGACTTAGAGACTGAACAACAACAGTATTGGTAGGGGATTGGTTAAGGACCCCCAAATGCTATGCATGTGGAAAAGCCTCCATTCGAAGCGCATCTCGGGACCTTCCTGGAAACTCAGCGGTAAAGAATCCACCTGCTGATGCAGAAGACACGAGTTTGATCGCTGATCTGGGAAGATCCTACATGGCACAGAGCAACTAAGCCCTTGAGCCACAACTACTGAGCCTCTGCTCTGGAGTCCGAGAGCCACAAATACTGAAACTCCCTAGGGCTCATGCTCTGCAACAAGAGAAGTCACAGTAATGAGAAGCCCACGAACTGCAACTAGAGAGTAGGCCCCGCTCACCACAACTAGAGAAAAGCCCCTGCAGCAATGAAGACTCAGCACAGCCAAAAGTAATAAATAAATAAATCTTTAAAAGATTAAAAAAAAAAAGGAAGCTTACATCTCATTAGATATCATAGAGTACACATTGGTGTGAAACCCTATAAACACTGAGTCAGAGGATGCTCAAGTCTCATATAAAATGATGTAGTAATGTGCATATAACTTGGTAATCCTCCTATATACTTTAAATCATCTCTACATTACTTATAATACCCAATAAATGCTATATAAATAGTTGCCAGTACTCAACAAATTCAAGTTTCGCTTGTCGGAACCTTCTACATTTCTTTTCTGAATATTTTCTACACTAGTTGGGATGGATCTGAGTGAATGCAGAACCTAAGGACACAGAGAGCCAATTATAACAAGCAGGTCTCTTCCCACCCTATATTCCCACTTCCTAGAGAGACAGCTCATTTAGACTACCACAGCCTTCCTGTTACACATCGATCACCTCCCTCTCTTCTCTTTCAGCCAGGAACAGAGAGTCAACATTGACACCCCACCACTACACACACACACACACACACACACACACACACACACAACCCCAGACACACTCACTCTTTATCCATAGCCTCATTCTTGTTCTCCTTTTCTCCCTACCTCCCACCCACACACTCCACACATCCCCTGCTGCGGTAGCTCTGGCCGTGCCCCAGGACTGCTACTCCTCTGGTTGGTCCACAATCAATACTCTGAAGGCGCAGAGTCCAACCTTGCCTCCAGAGCAAAGTACTCCTCCAGCCACTCTGCGCCTCCCAACACCTGCCTCACCCAGACTTACCACCAGATCCCAAACAGAAAAGAATGGATCCCAGATCCCCAGGCTGCAGCGAGGCCAGCTGGATCAGTAGCCTTCTAACGAGAACGTTCAGCTGGGCTCAGTGAGCACCTACCATGTGTCAGGAACTGTGTTAGATTCAGAGATTCAGAGATGGTTGAAACTAATCACTCACCTTGAGACACTCACAGTGGAAGTGTTGCCCAACACTGGTTCACTTGCCTGACCCACAGTGAGGCCAGACAAACTTGGATGTGGGAATTTGGGACAGAGAAAGGTTTATTATAAGGGCCATGCAAAGAGAATGGGCAGCCCATAGTCAAAAGACCTAGTGGTCTTTTGATGGTTTGGGGAAAGAGTTTTTAAAGGCAAAATAAGTGGTGAAGTTTGTAGGGTGTGTGACTTTCTTCTGATTGGTTGGTGGTGAGGTAACAGGGTGGTGCTCCAGGAATTTTGCTGTCATTGTTGATCAGTACACAAGTCTGTACTGTACATGTTTCAGACTCTCTGAGGCCCCATGGACTGTAGCATTCCAGGCTCCTCTGTCCACGGGATTTTCCAGGCAAGAATACTGGAGTGGGTTGCCACTTCCTTCTCCAGGATATCTTCTCCTTTCAGGGATTGAACCCGTGTCTCCTGCATTGATAGGCAGATTCTTTACCACTGAGCCACCAGAAAAACACTAGAGCTATTTACCAATCTTTCAGCTATTTCTCTTCTGCAAACCTACAATTACAATTATCTAATCTTTTGATTTCATTTTTGTTGTTCAGTCACTAAGTCGTATTTGACTCTTTGCAACCCCCATGGACTTTAAGGTTGCTGCTGTGAGCCCTGTGCTATGCCAGGATTTGTGACCTCCGGAGGAGAGGATTTGATCCAGGGCCAAAGACCAGGCTTGACCACAGCAGCTTTTTGTGTAACAGAATTTTATTAAAGTATAAGAGAGAGAAAATTTCTAACATAGACATCAGAAGGGAGCAGAAAGAATGCCCCCTTGCTAGTTTTTAGCAAGGTGTTTTATGTCTGTTAGCAAGCTCTTAATCAGATAGGAGAGACACCTCAAGGCTGAGGGAGTTTCACCAGGCCTGTCTCCTACAGTACGCATTTTTGAGATAGAATGGCACAAGGTGTATCATCCCTGGCCATAAAACAATTGACATGAATACTGGTTTGTTGAGCCATTATCAGCCCAAGGTTTGAGAAAAGAAAACAAGGTTAGTCTTCAGTTCAGTTCAGCCACTCAGTCGTGTCCGACTCTTGGCGACCCCATGGACTGCAGCATGCTATGCTTCCCTGTCCATCACAAACTCATGTCTATCGAGTCAGTGATGCCATCCAACCATCTCATCCTCTGCCATNTGGTCTTTTGATGGTTTGGGGAAAGAGTTTTTAAAGGCAAAATAAGTGGTGAAGTTTGTAGGGTGTGTGACTTTCTTCTGATTGGTTGGTGGTGAGGTAACAGGGTGGTGCTCCAGGAATTTTGCTGTCATTGTTGATCAGTACACAAGTCTGTACTGTACATGTTTCAGACTCTCTGAGGCCCCATGGACTGTAGCATTCCAGGCTCCTCTGTCCACAGGATTTTCCAGGCAAGAATACTGGAGTGGGTTGCCACTTCCTTCTCCAGGATATCTTCTCCTTTCAGGGATTGAACCTGTGTCTCCTGCATTGATAGGCAGATTCTTTACCACTGAGCCACCAGAAAAACACTAGAGCTATTTACCAATCTTTCAGCTATTTCTCTTCTGCAAACCTACAATTACAATTATCTAATCTTTTGATTTCATTTTTGTTGTTCAGTCACTAAGTCGTATTTGACTCTTTGCAACCCCCATGGACTTTAAGGTTGCTGCTGTGAGCCCTGTGCTATGCCAGGATTTGTGACCTCCGGAGGAGAGGATTTGATCCAGGGCCAAAGACCAGGCTTGACCACAGCAGCTTTTTGTGTAACAGAATTTTATTAAAGTATAAGAGAGAGAAAATTTCTAACATAGACATCAGAAGGGAGCAGAAAGAATGCCCCCTTGCTAGTTTTTAGCAAGGTGTTTTATGTCTGTTAGCAATCTCTTAATCAGATAGGAGAGACACCTCAAGGCTGAGGGAGTTTCACCAGGCCTGTCTCCTACAGTATGCATTTTTGAGATAGAATGGCACAAAGTGTATCATCCCTGGCCATAAAACAATTGACATGAATACTGGTTTGTTGAGCCATTATCAGCCCAAGGTTTGAGAAAAGAAAACAAGGTTAGTCTTCAGTTCAGTTCAGCCACTCAGTCGTGTCCGACTCTTGGTGACCCCATGGACTGCAGCATGCTATGCTTCCCTGTCCATCACAAACTCATGTCTATCGAGTCAGTGATGCCATCCAACCATCTCATCCTCTGCCATCCCCTTCTCCTCCTGCCTTCAATCTTTCCCAGCATCAGGGTCTTTTCAAATGAGTTAGTTCTTCACATCAGGTGGCCAAAGTATTGAAGTTTCAGCTTCAACATCAGTCCTTCCAATGAACACTCAGGACTGGCTGGATTTCCTTGCTGTCCAAGGGATTCTAAAGAGTCTTCTCCAACACCACAGTTCAAAAGCATCAATTCTTCAGGGCTCAGCTTTCTTCACAGTCCAACTCTCACATCCATACATGACCATTGGAAAAACCATAGCCTTGACTAGACAGACCTTTGTTGGCAAAATAACGTCTCTGCTTTTTTAATATCCTATCTAGGTTGGTTATAACTTTCCTTCCAAGGAGTAAGCGTTTTTTAATTTCATGGCTGCAATCACCATCTGCAGTGATTTTGGAGCCCCAGAAAATAAAGTCTGACACTGTTTCCACTGTTTCTCCGTCTATTTTCCATGAAGTGAAGGTTAGTCTTAGGTGGAACCATTTTGAAGAAAGGTAGATTCCAAAGCAAATACATAATTTCATTACCATAGCTTAAGAAAAAATTTCCATAAGAAAAACACATTGGTTAGCTCAAGGGAGAACCAGGTGTCATCAACCATAATTAAAAGAAGCCTCTTTTAATTTTGTGTAGAGAAGGAAAAAAACGTCTGCCACTTGCAGTTTATTTCCTCCTGCTGCTTGGGGATCTCTGGCCTTTCTGTTACCCTCTCAGACTGCAGGCAGCCAGGGTCTTCTGCACCATCTCCCTGAGTTTTCTTAAATTCATGGCTGCTGAGTCAGTGATGCTTATCTGTCTCATCCTCTTCAGCCCCCTTCACCTTTTGTCTGCAATCTTTGTTGTTGTTGTTCAGTCACTCAGTCCTGTTGAACTCTTTTCGACCCCATGGACAGCAGCATGCCAGGCTTCCCTATCCTTCACTGTCTCCCGGAGCTTGCTCAGACTCACATTCATTGAGTCAGTGATGCGATGCAACCATCTCATCCTCTGCGATCCCCTTTTTGTCCTGCCCTCAATCTTTCCCAGCATCAGGCAGGGTCTTTTCCAATGAGTTGACTCTTTGCATTAGGTGGCCAAACTTGTGCTCGGTCTAAAGTCACCATCCTCCACCTAGGTGGGGGCCTTAGTTCCGATAAAAAGTCTCAGATATATTGTTACTATATCCCTTGAGGAGGAACCAGGATTCTGCTTAATCATGGAACTATTGTTTCTTGACTGTTCTTTCTTTGTTTCTACATTCCTTTACTTCCCTAATTAGAAACTGTTTGAAACTGCCCTTTGAAACTTAGGGAAGGTAGTCTGCCATTTTCTCAGTAAGCCAGCTTTCCAAATGAAGTCATATTCCTTACCTCAACATCTCGTGTTCCGGATTCACTGGTCTGTTGCACAATGCACAGAGTGAGCTTGGACTTGGTAACAAAGTAGGGGCTTCAACAGCTCATCAGCAAAGAATCTGCCTGCAATGAAGGACACACCAGTCAGCTCCCTGGGCTGGGAAAATCCCCTGGGGGAGGAAGTGGCAATCCACTCCAGTATTCTTGCCTGGAGAATACCCAAGGATGGAGGAACTTAGGGGGCTACAGTCCATGGGGCGGCAGAGTCAGACATGACTGAACAGGCACACACTTACACAGTACATAAAGTACTATCCCATCATCCTCAATAAAATTTATAGCATTAAAATTTAAAACAAAAAAGAGTTAACTGAGCAAAGCAGCATACACACGAACACATCTTACAGTTCTGCAGAAAATAAGGAATTTATAGAAATGATACTTTAGGGGAAGCAGGACACATCAGTGTGCAAAGCACTATGCGATACATGGAGATTAAATAAACCACAGTCTCTGCTCTGCTTGTTGCCAAAATCTTGGTTCTCTGTGCACCAATGCCAAACATAAATATGGAGACAGTTATGGAGGAGAAAGAAAGAATGGCTGGCCACAAAGAAACAGTGGGGGTCTCAGGAAACATGCCCCACTCCGGGGTGAGTAGGGAGAGATTATATAGTTGGGCAAGTGTGTGTGATCAGGATCTAGGCAGTAACAGTCTTGCATTCTTTCTTCTGCATAGTTTCAAAAGGGTGAGGTTGTATTAAGGGTCTTAGGTGGTTGAGGCTCCTAACCTTGAGCCTCTCTGGTCTCTTTAATCTTGCCTCAGGTGGATTCCAGACTGTTCTTCCCTTGATTAGCAGCTGTTCTGCTCTTTGGAACTCGGAGAAGGTCATGGAGGCTGGAGTTCTGACTCTAAGAAATGGGGGACAAAAAGACCTCTGTGCCCAGGAGCCCCGCAGGGCCCAGCTTGACATCTTGCTCCTAGGCACAAAACATTATTAGCTAAATATAATGCAAACTGCTGGGAATACCAAGTGCCCTGAGAAGAAGGGAGAAGGAAAAATGAATTTAACTCTGATCCAAAGTACAAAGATCACTGAGGGTGAGGTTGGGGAGTACTCTCTCTAGGGCTCTGTGGGGGTTGGAGATAGAGTAACTAAGAGCCAGAAAAATTCCAGGTGGGGCAAAAGTAGGAGTTCAGCCTTGAGCAGAAAGGAAGACGGAAGCCTGCGCAGGAATGTAGGAATCTGAGCACAAAAGTGGGTGGAACCAGTGGGCTCCGCCCCATCTCTTCCTCCCTCCTCCTCCCCGTTCCAACCTACTTACTGCNAAAACACATTGGTTAGCTCAAGGGAGAACCAGGTGTCATCAACCATAATTACAAGAAGCCTCTTTTAATTTTGTGTAGAGAAGGAAAAAAACATCTGCCACTTGCAGTTTATTTCTTCCTGCTGCTTGGGGATCTCTGGCCTTTCTGTTACCCTCTCAGACTGCAGGAAGCCAGGGTCTTCTGCACCATCTCCCTGAGTTTTCTTAAATTCATGGCCGCTGAGTCAGTGATGCTTATCTGTCTCATCCTCTTCAGCCCCCTTCACCTTTTGTCTGCAATCTTTGTTGTTGTTGTTCAGTCACTCAGTCCTGTTGAACTCTTTTCGACCCCATGGACAGCAGCATGCCAGGCTTCCCTATCCTTCACTGTCTCCTGGAGCTTGCTCAGACTCACATTCATTGAGTCAGTGATGCCATGCAACCATCTCATCCTCTGCGATCCCCTTTTTGTCCTGCCCTCAGTCTTTCCCAGCATCAGGCAGGGTCTTTTCCAATGAGTTGACTCTTTGCATTAGGTGGCCAAACTTGTGCTCGGTCTAAAGTCACCATCCTCCACCTAGGTGGGGGCCTTAGTTCCGATAAAAAGTCTCAGATATATTGTTACTATATCCCTTGAGGAGGAACCAGGATTCTGCTTAATCATGGAACTATTGTTTCTTGACTGTTCTTTCTTTGTTTCTACATTCCTTTACTTCCCTAATTAGAAACTGTTTGAAACTGCCCTTTGAAACTTAGGGAAGGTAGTCTGCCATTTTCTCAGTAAGCCAGCTTTCCAAATGAAGTCATATTCCTTACCTCAACATCTCGTGTTCCGGATTCACTGGTCTGTTGCACAATGCACAGAGTGAGCTTGGACTTGGTAACAAAGTAGGGGCTTCAACAGCTCATCAGCAAAGAATCTGCCTGCAATGAAGGACACACCAGTCAGCTCCCTGGGCTGGGAAAATCCCCTGGGGGAGGAAGTGGCAATCCACTCCAGTATTCTTGCCTGGAGAATACCCAAGGATGGAGGAACTTAGGGGGCTACAGTCCATGGGGCGGCAGAGTCAGACATGACTGAACAGGCACACACTTACACAGTACATAAAGTACTATCCCATCATCCTCAATAAAATTTATAGCATTAAAATTTAAAACAAAAAAGAGTTAACTGAGCAAAGCAGCATACACACGAACACATCTTACAGGTCTGCAGAAAATAAGGAATTTATAGAAATGATACTTTAGGGGAAGCAGGACACATCAGTGTGCAAAGCACTATGCGATACATGGAGATTAAATAAACCACAGTCTCTGCTCTGCTTGTTGCCAAAATCTTGGCTCTCTGTGCACCAATGCCAAACATAAATATGGAGACAGTTATGGAGGAGAAAGAAAGAATGGCTGGCCACAAAGAAACAGTGGGGGTCTCAGGAAACGTGCCCCACTCCGGGGTGAGTAGGGAGAGATTATATAGTTGGGCAAGTGTGTGTGATCAGGATCTAGGCAGTAACAGTCTTGCATTCTTTCTTCTGCATAGTTTCAAAAGGGTGAGGTTGTATTAAGGGTCTTAGGTGGTTGAGGCTCCTAACCTTGAGCCTCTCTGGTCTCTTTAATCTTGCCTCAGGTGGATTCCAGACTGTTCTTCCCTTGATTAGCAGCTGTTCTGCTCTTTGGAACTCAGAGAAGGTCATGGAGGCTGGAGTTCTGACTCTAAGAAATGGGGGACAAAAAGACCTCTGTGCCCAGGAGCCCCGTAGGGCCCAGCTTGACATCTTGCTCCTAGGCACAAAACATTATTAGCTAAATATAATGCAAACTGCTGGGAATACCAAGTGCCCTGAGAAGAAGGGAGAAGGAAAAATGAATTTAACTCTGATCCAAAGTACAAAGATCACTGAGGGTGAGGTTGGGGAGTACTCTCTCTAGGGCTCTGTGGGGGTTGGAGATAGAGTAACTAAGAGCCAGAAAAATTCCAGGTGGGGCAAAAGTAGGAGTTCAGCCTTGAGCAGAAAGGAAGACGGAAGCCTGCGCAGGAATGTAGGAATCTGAGCACAAAAGTGGGTGGAACCAGTGGGCTCCGCCCCATCTCTTCCTCCCTCCTCCGCCCCGTTCCAACCTACTTACTGCCCTATGAGCTGAGACAGGTGTGGAAGTCCTAGCACAGGTAAGAGGGCAGGAGGGTCGTGCCTTTGGGGCTGGGTTGTAAGGAGGGCATCTGGCCCCTTTCTAGAACCTGTGACTCCGTCCTGTGCAGAGTTCAGGGGACTCCTGACAGGCTGCCTGGGGGTTGCTGCTGTGTTGCAGAGCAAAGAAAAGGCTTCTCCCCACCAGCCTCGGAGTCCCTTCGGTAATAACTTCAGGCAGGACACTTGAAGTCTGAGTTTACTGAGTTAGGGCCCATAGAGGGTGGTGGACCCTGACAGATGTGGGACGGGCCGAGGTCCCTCTCAAGACCCTGGTCTGTAAGACACTCAGGCAGTTGTGTCCTGTGTCTGTGTACACTCTTCTCCCTCCGATTGGAACACGGGCTGATTGGAGGAAATGGGAAGACAGGAGTCAAATAGGGTAAGGCTGAGGTCAGACCGAGGGCTTAGGACTGGGGAGGTGGGGATGGGGGAAGATTTAGAGCCAGCAAAAATAAGGGGCGTGGCCTGCCCATCACCTGGATTCCTGAGATGCCGGGAGCACGGAGAGGCCCCAGGCAGGGCCTGCCCACTACTGGGACCTGGAAGGCATAGAAATGTGGAGCTGGAAGAGAAATCACAGGGAAGAAAGAAAAAGGAAGGAACTAGAGGTCATGGCACAGCAAATACACTTAACACAGGGGCTGGGAGTCAGAACTCCTGGGCTGGTTTCCTGGCTGTTCCAAATATATTGATACCCCAGGATCATACTCCTAGGTGATCCTAGAGAAAACTCCAGAGCTGAGGGTGGGGGGACCCTGCAGATCGTTTCTTTGGGCCATTTATTTTGATCTGAGATAGAAAGAACAAAGACAGACAGAAGTGTCTGATAGGCTTACTTTGAAATCTGACCCAGCCGTGATGCCAACTGCTAGTTTGGACACAACAGCTGTGTGTCTTTTTGCAGGAGCCTGGGGAGGGGCCATGGTGCCAGGCCAGCCGTGGGGGAAACTGGAGAAGCCGCTTCTCTTCCTGTGCTGCACCTCCTTACTCCTGGGGCTGGCTTTGCTGGGGATACGGCCGGACATCACCCCTGTGGCTTATTTCTTTCTCAGCTTGGGTGGCTTCTTTTTGTTGGGCTGCCTCCTGGCCTGTTTTTTGGAATGGGGGTCTCGTTCAGTGCAGACCGAGAGCCCAGGGGCCTCCAGCAATGCACGGTGAGTTGAGGGGTGGGCAGGACTGGAAGAATACAGGTGGACCCATTCTTCCTTTGTACTTCTGGCCTCCAGGCATACAGATTCTGCTTTCCCTGGTCACTGATAGCAGGGAGTGGAGGGGTCTTTTGCTGATAGAAGACAGAAAAGGGAAAAAAAGCTCCTTTTAGGAAGCCATTAATGGCCTTATTTCTCCCCCCGTCCCCACTCAGGGACAATGAAGCCTTTGAGGTGCCAACCTATGTCGAAGCCACAGTGATGGAGCCGCAGCCGCACGACCAAGAGTTGGACCAGCCACCCCCTTACAGCAGCATTGTAATCCCCCCAGGACTTCAGGAGGGACAGCCTAACCATCCAGGGGAGCCCAGGAGAGCCAGACTGGACAGGCGAGTGGGCTCAGAGGGGTCTGTAACCTCAGCAAATCCTAGAAGACCTCCAGTCAGCCTGCGGCTTCGGTGGTCACGGGCTGCGTCCACTGTCCCTGATTTGCAGACCTTGTGGACGGCCCCCAGATTGGAACCTCTGACTCCACCCCCTGCCTATGAAGTCAGCTGTGATCACTCTGATGATGATGTTTTCTATGGAAACAACTGGACACCCCCCTAAAGGACTTTCTGAGGATATATCATCTTTCGGCACCAGACCCACTCATTCTTTGGACCATCGCTTCCCAGTGCCTGTCAGGTGTCAGGAACTGTGTCCCCACCTGGACATCACAAATGCAGACTTTGACCCAGAGAGGAGTTGGGCTGTGGTGAGCCGTGCCCGGTTTTGAGGTGGCCCATCCTAGAGATCCAGGTGGCAAAATTTGAGTCTTCAGGTAATATTCAGCAACCTGCCCCATATCCAGAGTTAGACTGAGGGCGAGATGAGGAAGTGATCCAGAGAATCTAGGGAAAGAAAAAAAGAAACAATATCTGAGTGACATTCTGATGCTTCTGTTCCAGGTGCTTTGGCTCTATTAGATCACAAAAATGAGGTGTTATTGCCTTCATTTGTGAAATGAGGGCCTTAATGGTCAGGAAAAAAAAAAATAATTTGCACAGGAGCACTATGCTAGTAAATGACACAAAGTCTTGAACTTTGCTCTTCGGATCTCATTGCTTCTGTCTTTTCCTTTTTCTTACTCTCTTTGAGTTGTTTTATTTGGGACAAAATGAGGAGTATAGCCCAGGAGATACCATTTCAAATAGTTCTGAGAAACTGCTCCAAAGA
>SJYW01055861.1:652182-670888 GCA_006410735.1 Raphicerus campestris | reverse complement strand
TTCCCAGCATCAGGGTCTTTTCAAATGAGTTAGTTCTTCACATCAGGTGGCCAAAGTATTGAAGTTTCAGCTTCAACATCAGTCCTTCCAATGAACACTCAGGACTGGCTGGATTTCCTTGCTGTCCAAGGGATTCTAAAGAGTCTTCTCCAACACCACAGTTCAAAAGCATCAATTCTTCAGGGCTCAGCTTTCTTCACAGTCCAACTCTCACATCCATACATGACCATTGGAAAAACCATAGCCTTGACTAGACAGACCTTTGTTGGCAAAATAACGTCTCTGCTTTTTTAATATCCTATCTAGGTTGGTTATAACTTTCCTTCCAAGGAGTAAGCGTTTTTTAATTTCATGGCTGCAATCACCATCTGCAGTGATTTTGGAGCCCCAGAAAATAAAGTCTGACACTGTTTCCACTGTTTCTCCGTCTATTTTCCATGAAGTGAAGGTTAGTCTTAGGTGGAACCATTTTGAAGAAAGGTAGATTCCAAAGCAAATACATAATTTCATTACCATAGCTTAAGAAAAAATTTCCATAAGAAAAACACATTGGTTAGCTCAAGGGAGAACCAGGTGTCATCAACCATAATTAAAAGAAGCCTCTTTTAATTTTGTGTAGAGAAGGAAAAAAACGTCTGCCACTTGCAGTTTATTTCTTCCTGCTGCTTGGGGATCTCTGGCCTTTCTGTTACCCTCTCAGACTGCAGGCAGCCAGGGTCTTCTGCACCATCTCCCTGAGTTTTCTTAAATTCATGGCCGCTGAGTCAGTGATGCTTATCTGTCTCATCCTCTTCAGCCCCCTTCACCTTTTGTCTGCAATCTTTGTTGTTGTTGTTCAGTCACTCAGTCCTGTTGAACTCTTTTCGACCCCATGGACAGCAGCATGCCAGGCTTCCCTATCCTTCACTGTCTCCCGGAGCTTGCTCAGACTCACATTCATTGAGTCAGTGATGCGATGCAACCATCTCATCCTCTGCGATCCCCTTTTTGTCCTGCCCTCAGTCTTTCCCAGCATCAGGCAGGGTCTTTTCCAATGAGTTGACTCTTTGCATTAGGTGGCCAAACTTGTGCTCGGTCTAAAGTCACCATCCTCCACCTAGGTGGGGGCCTTAGTTCCGATAAAAAGTCTCAGATATATTGTTACTATATCCCTTGAGGAGGAACCAGGATTCTGCTTAATCATGGAACTATTGTTTCTTGACTGTTCTTTCTTTGTTTCTACATTCCTTTACTTCCCTAATTAGAAACTGTTTGAAACTGCCCTTTGAAACTTAGGGAAGGTAGTCTGCCATTTTCTCAGTAAGCCAGCTTTCCAAATGAAGTCATATTCCTTACCTCAACATCTCGTGTTCCGGATTCACTGGTCTGTTGCACAATGCACAGAGTGAGCTTGGACTTGGTAACAAAGTAGGGGCTTCAACAGCTCATCGGCAAAGAATCTGCCTGCAATGAAGGACACACCAGTCAGCTCCCTGGGCTGGGAAAATCCCCTGGGGGAGGAAGTGGCAATCCACTCCAGTATTCTTGCCTGGAGAATACCCAAGGATGGAGGAACTTAGGGGGCTACAGTCCATGGGGCGGCAGAGTCAGACATGACTGAACAGGCACACACTTACACAGTACATAAAGTACTATCCCATCATCCTCAATAAAATTTATAGCATTAAAATTTAAAACAAAAAAGAGTTAACTGAGCAAAGCAGCATACACACGAACACATCTTACAGGTCTGCAGAAAATAAGGAATTTATAGAAATGATACTTTAGGGGAAGCAGGACACATCAGTGTGCAAAGCACTATGCGATACATGGAGATTAAATAAACCACAGTCTCTGCTCTGCTTGTTGCCAAAATCTTGGCTCTCTGTGCACCAATGCCAAACATAAATATGGAGACAGTTATGGAGGAGAAAGAAAGAATGGCTGGCCACAAAGAAACAGTGGGGGTCTCAGGAAACATGCCCCACTCCGGGGTGAGTAGGGAGAGATTATATAGTTGGGCAAGTGTGTGTGATCAGGATCTAGGCAGTAACAGTCTTGCATTCTTTCTTCTGCATAGTTTCAAAAGGGTGAGGTTGTATTAAGGGTCTTAGGTGGTTGAGGCTCCTAACCTTGAGCCTCTCTGGTCTCTTTAATCTTGCCTCAGGTGGATTCCAGACTGTTCTTCCCTTGATTAGCAGCTGTTCTGCTCTTTGGAACTCGGAGAAGGTCATGGAGGCTGGAGTTCTGACTCTAAGAAATGGGGGACAAAAAGACCTCTGTGCCCAGGAGCCCCGTAGGGCCCAGCTTGACATCTTGCTCCTAGGCACAAAACATTATTAGCTAAATATAATGCAAACTTCTGGGAATACCAAGTGCCCTGAGAAGAAGGGAGAAGGAAAAATGAATTTAACTCTGATCCAAAGTACAAAGATCACTGAGGGTGAGGTTGGGGAGTACTCTCTCTAGGGCTCTGTGGGGGTTGGAGATAGAGTAACTAAGAGCCAGAAAAATTCCAGGTGGGGCAAAAGTAGGAGTTCAGCCTTGAGCAGAAAGGAAGAAGGAAGCCTGCGCAGGAATGTAGGAATCTGAGCACAAAAGTGGGTGGAACCAGTGGGCTCCGCCCCATCTCTTCCTCCCTCCTCCTCCCCGTTCCAACCTACTTACTGCCCTATGAGCTGAGACAGGTGTGGAAGTCCTAGCACAGGTAAGAGGGCAGGAGGGTCGTGCCTTTGGGGCTGGGTTGTAAGGAGGGCATCTGGCCCCTTTCTAGAACCTGTGACTCCGTCCTGTGCAGAGTTCAGGGGACTCCTGACAGGCTGCCTGGGGGTTGCTGCTGTGTTGCAGAGCAAAGAAAAGGCTTCTCCCCACCAGCCTCGGAGTCCCTTCGGTAATAACTTCAGGCAGGACACTTGAAGTCTGAGTTTACTAAGTTAGGGCCCATAGAGGGTGGTGGACCCTGACAGATGTGGGACGGGCGAGGTCCCTCTCAAGACCCTGGTCTGTAAGACACTCAGGCAGTTGTGTCCTGTGTCTGTGTACACTCTTCTCCCTCCGATTGGAACACGGGCTGATTGGAGGAAATGGGAAGACAGGAGTCAAACAGGGTAAGGCTGAGGTCAGACTGAGGGCTTGGGACTGGGGAGGTGGGGATGGGGGAAGATTTAGAGCCAGCAAAAATAAGGGGCGTGGCCTGCCCATCACCTGGATTCCTGAGATGCCGGGAGCACGGAGAGGCCCCAGGCAGGGCCTGCCCACTACTGGGACCTGGAAGGCATAGAAATGTGGAGCTGGAAGAGAAATCACAGGGAAGAAAGAAAAAGGAAGGAACTAGAGGTCATGGCACAGCAAATACACTTAACACAGGGGCTGGGAGTCAGAACTCCTGGGCTGGTTTCCTGGCTGTTCCAAATATATTGATACCCCAGGATCATACTCCTAGGTGATCCTAGAGAAAACTCCAGAGCTGGGGGTGGGGAGACCCTGCAGATCATTTCTTTGGGCCATTTATTTTGATCTGAGATAGAAAGAACAAAGACAGACAGAAGTGTCTGATAGGCTTACTTTGAAATCTGACCCAGCCGTGATGCCAACTGCTAGTTTGGACACAACAGCTGTGTGTCTTTTTGCAGGAGCCTGGGGAGGGGCCATGGTGCCAGGCCAGCCGTGGGGGAAACTGGAGAAGCCGCTTCTCTTCCTGTGCTGCACCTCCTTCCTCCTGGGGCTGGCTTTGCTGGGGATACGGCCGGACATCACCCCTGTGGCTTATTTCTTTCTCAGCTTGGGTGGCTTCTTTTTGTTGGGCTGCCTCCTGGCCTGTTTTTTGGAATGGGGGTCTCGTTCAGTGCAGACCCAGAGCCCAGGGGCCTCCAGCAATGCACGGTGAGTTGAGGGGTGGGCAGGACTGGAAGAATACAGGTGGACCCATTCTTCCTTTGTACTTCTGGCCTCCAGGCATACAGATTCTGCTTTCCCTGGTCACTGATAGCAGGGAGTGGAGGGGTCTTTTGCTGATAGAAGACAGAAAAGGGAAAAAAAGCTCCTTTTAGGAAGCCATTAATGGCCTTATTTCTCCCCCCGTCCCCACTCAGGGACAATGAAGCCTTTGAGGTGCCAACCTATGTCGAAGCCACAGTGACGGAGCCGCAGCCGCACGACCAAGAGTTGGACCAGCCACCCCCTTACAGCAGCATTGTAATCCCCCCAGGACTTCAGGAGGGACAGCCTAACCATCCAGGGGAGCCCAGGAGAGCCAGACTGGACAGGCGAGTGGGCTCAGAGGGGTCTGTGACCTCAGCAAATCCTAGAAGACCTCCAGTCAGCCTGCGGCTTCGGTGGTCACGGGCTGCGTCCACTGTTCCTGATTTGCAGACCTTGTGGACGGCCCCCAGATTGGAACCTCTGACTCCACCCCCTGCCTATGAAGTCAGCTGTGATCACTCTGATGATGATGTTTTCTATGGAAACAACTGGACACCCCCCTAAAGGACTTTCTGAGGATATATCATCTTTCGGCACCAGACCCACTCATTCTTTGGACCATCGCTTCCCAGTGCCTGTCAGGTGTCAGGAACTGTGTCCCCACCTGGACATCACAAATGCAGACTTTGACCCAGAGAGGAGTTGGGCTGTGGTGAGCCGTGCCCGGTTTTGAGGTGGCCCATCCTAGAGATCCAGGTGGCAAAATTTGAGTCTTCAGGTAATATTCAGCAACCTGCCCCATATCCAGAGTTAGACTGAGGGCGAGATGAGGAAGTGATCCAGAGAATCTAGGGAAAGAAAAAAAGAAACAATATCTGAGTGACATTCTGATGCTTCTGTTCCAGGTGCTTTGGCTCTATTAGATCACAAAAATGAGGTGTTATTGCCTTCATTTGTGAAATGAGGGCCTTAATGGTCAGGAAAAAAAAAAAAAAAGATAATTTGCACAGGAGCACTATGCTAGTAAATGACACAAAGTCTTGAACTTTGCTCTTCAGATCTCATTGTTCTGTCTTTTCTTTTTTCTTACTCTCTTTGAGTTGTTTTATTTGGGACAAAATGAGGAGTATAGCCCAGGAGATACCATTTCAAATAGTTCTGAGAAACTGCTCCAAAGAAGTAGGGGGAGAAGGTCAGTTTATATATGATTTTTTTTTTTTAAGTTTGAGAATTGCCTAACAATGTTGTGTTGGTTTCTGCCATACAAACTGAATTAGTCCTAAGCATAGATACATCCCTTCTGTCTTGAGCCTCCATCCCACCCCTCTAGGTTGTCACACAGCACCACATAGCAACTTTCGACTAGCTGTTTACTTTACACAAGATAAAGTATGTATTTCAGTGCTACTTTCTCAGTTCATCCCATCCTCTCCTTCCCCTGCTGTGCTGCTCACAAATTCATTCTCTACATCTGTCTCTGTTCCTGCCCTACAAATACGTTCATCAGTACCATTTTTCTAGATTATGTATATATATATTCATATACACACACACGTACATTAGTATGGGCTCCCCAGGTGGCACTAGTGATAAAGAACTTGCCTGCCAATGAAGGGAGACACAAGAGATGCAGGTTCAATCTCTGGGTCGGGAAGATTCCCCTGGAGGAAGGCATGACAACCTACTGTGGTATCCCTGCCTGAAGAATCCCATGGACGGGAGCCTGGCAGGCTAGTCCATAGAGTTGCAGTCAGACACGACTGAAACTACTTAGCATGCACAAACATGCATTAATATACAGTAGTTTTCTCTTTCTGATTTACTTCACTCTGTGTTACAGGCTCTAGGTTCATCTACTTCAGTTTGTATTTTCAGTACGAGGCAACAGAAGCCAGTTCACCCAAACATCTCTATTCCCATCTTGGTCAATGGCTGGTGAGGGGGTGGAGGACTTTCTGTATACAGAACGGGGAACCACTTGTGTCTGCAGACAACGGCAGGCCGAGTATACCAGGAGTGCGCCAGCCTCCTAGAGGAGCAGACGGAATTGCAACTGGGATGGTCCCTGTTCTAGAAAGGGAGCAGATCCTGCTCGGTGGGGCTGGGGGGCTGGAGTGAAAGTCAAAGTCGCTCAGTCGTCTCAGAGTCTTTGCGACCCCATGGACCATACAGTCCATGGAATTCTCCAGGCCAGAAGACTGGAGTGGATAGCCTTTCCCTTCTCCAGGGGATCTTCCCAACCCAGGGACTGAACCCAAGTCTTCCACACTGTAGCAGATTGTTTACCAGCTGAGCCACAAGAGAAGCCCAAGAATACTGGAGTGGGTAGCCTATCCCTTCTCCAGTGGATCTTCCTGACCCAGGAATCAAACCCGGGTCTCCTGCATTGCAGGCGGATTCTTTACCAACTGAGCCATCAGGGGGGCTGGACGGCAGTTCCCAATGCAGGGTCTCCATCTGATGAGGAAGTGTCGAGTTAAACTGCCCCGGGGGGAGGGACTTCTGATTTTCAGGATGAGTGGATATGATGATGGACCCGACCTTCTCGTCGCTCAGTCGTGTGCGACTCTGCGACCCCATGGATTGTAGCCTACCAGGCTTCTCCGCCCATGGCATTTTCCAGGCAAAAGTACTGGAGTGTGTTGTCATTTCCTTCTCCAGGGGATCTTCCTGACCGAGGGATCGAACCCAGGTCTCCCGCATTGTAGGCAGATGCTTTTACCGTCTGGGCCACTAAGGAATTCGAATATCTAAGGCCCCCTCATAAATCATCTATTAAGTGAGGCACTGTCACTTGAGGGCTGTCTACGGATTGCTTCAGCCTCAACCCTGCGCTGTGACGCTGGGTTTTACCCAGGCTCCCTGACCAGCTTCCTCAGATCCAAACAGAACGCCAACTTCTCCGTAATCACGGTCTCAGCCTGTAACACAGGTCTGAGCACGAGGGAGCTGCTCGACCATCGCTGACCCACTCTTCTCATTCTTTGTGCGTGGAAGCTGCCCAANCAACCCACTCCAGTATTCTTGTCTGGAGAATCCCATGGACCGAGGAGCCTGGTGGGCTACAGACCATGGGGTCGCAGAGTCAGACACAACTGAGCGACTTCACACACACACACACACCTCATCTGGGTCCTCCCCAGACCCTTCCAGCTAGGAAGGAAAATGTCCTTGCAATTATTCTTTCAAGAAAATTCAAGAAATTCCTGTCATCTACCAACGAAGATGTGTAATGATTGAAAGAGTGTAGTGATAATAATGGAAAAGAATCTGAAAAAGAATACGTCTGTGTATGTATAACTGAATCACTGTCTATATTCTTGAAACCAACTCAACAGTAAATTATACTTCAATTAAAAAAAAAAAATAAAAGAGCTTAGTGACACCAGAAGGGTGTATGCAAAAGAGCTTAGTGAGGCCAGTGAAGAAAAGAGAGAAGACCCAAGTAAACAAAATAAGAAATGAAAGAGGAGAAATCACAATTGATACCAAAGAAACACACAAAATAATACTATGAACAATCATATGCCAACACCAGTTCAACAACCTAGAAGAAATAGACAACTTTCTAGAAACGTGTGGGTTTAGTTGCTAAGTCACGTCTGACTCTTAGACCCCGTGGCTCCTCTGCCTGTGGGGTTCCCCAGGCAAGAATACTGGAGTGGGTTGCCACCTCCTCAAGAGCATCTTCCCAACCCAGGGATCGAACCCTCATCTCCTACACTGCAGGCAGATTCTTTACCACTGAGCCACCAGGGAATCCTGTCAGAGCCCACCGCAACTGACAACCTGAACAGGCCAATCACTAGAAGGGAAATGGACTCTAAACAAACAAACTCCCTGCAAACAAAAGGCCAGGGCCAGGTGGCTTCACAGGTGAATTCTACCAAACATGCAAATAAGAGCGCATACTGATTCTCCCCAAACTCCTTCAAGAAATTAAAAAGGAGGAGACACTCCTGAGGCCACCATCACCCTGACAACCAGAGCAGGTGAAGTCACAGGCGAAATCTTCGATGGATACAGATGCAAAAGTTCTCAACAAAACGTTAGCAAACTGAATCCACCACATAAAAAAGATACACCACGGCCAAGCTGAACGCATCCCAGGGTGACAAGGATAATTCAGCATACCCAATCAATCAGTGTGACGTACCACCTCACAAAAAAAAAGATAAAACCACATGATCGCTACTGCAAACAAAGCCAGGGGAGGTGACGGAATTCCAGCTGAACCGTTTCAAATCCTGTAAGATGGTGCCCTTAGACTGCTGCACTCGATATGCCAGCAAATTTGGAAAGCTCAGCAGTNTACTGCAAACAAAGCCAGGGGAGGTGACGGAATTCCAGCTGAACCGTTTCAAATCCTGTAAGATGGTGCCCTTAGACTGCTGCACTCGATATGCCAGCAAATTTGGAAAGCTCAGCAGTGGCCACGGGACTGGAAAAGCTTCATTCCAATCCCAAAGAAGGGCAATGCCAAAGAATGTTCAAACTACCATACAGTTCTCATCTCACACGCTAGTAAGGTAATGCTCAAAATCCTTCACGCTTGGCTTCAGTAGTACTTCCAAGAACTTCCAGATAGACAAGCTGGGTTTAGAAAAGGCAGAGGAACCAGAGATAAAATTGTCAGCATCCATTGGATCATACAGAAAGCAAGGGAATTCCAGAAAAATATCAGCTTCATTGACTACACTAAAGCTTTTGACTGTGTGGATCATAACAAACTGGAAAATTCTTAAAGAGATGGGAATACCAGACCATCTTACCTGCCTCCTAAGAAACTTGTATCCTGATTAAGAATCAGCAGTTAGAACCAGACATGGAACAAGAGTCTGGTTCAAAATTGGCAAAGAAGTATGTCAAGGGCTGTATGTTGTCACTCTGTTTATTTAACTTCTATGCAGAGTACATCATGCAAGATGCTGGTCTGGATGACTTACAAGCTGTAATCAAGATTGCTGGGAGAAATAACAATCTCAGATATGCAGATGATACCACTTTAATGGCAGAAAATGAAGAGGAACTAAAGCCTCTTGATGAGGGTGAAAGAGGAGAGGGGAAAAGCAGGCTTAAAACTTAACATTCAAAAAATTAAGATCATGGCATCTGGTCCCATCACTTCATGGTAAATGGCTAGGAAAACAGTGAAAACACTGACAGATTTTATTTTCTCGGGCTCCAAAATCACTGCGGATGGTGACTGCAGCCATGAAATTAAGACGCTTGCTCCTTGGAAGGAGAGCTGCGACAAACATGGACAGTGCATGAAAAGCAGAGATGTCGCTGCTGACGGAGGCCTGTCTCATCAAAGCCGTGGCTTTCCCAGTGGGCACGTACAGATGTGAGAGCTGGACCATAAAGGCTGAGCACCAAAGAATTGGTGCTTTCCAGCTGTGATGCTGGAGAAGACTCCTGAGAGGCCCCTGGACAGCAAGGAGATCAAGCCAGTCCATCCTAAAGCACATCAACCCTGAATGTTCACTGGAAGGACTGATGCTGAAGCTGAAGCTCCATTACTTTGGCCACCCAATGCGAAGAGCTGACTCATTGGAAAAGACCCTGATGCTGGGAAAGACCGAAGGTAAGAGGAGAAAGGGATGACAGAGGATGAGATGGTTGGATGGCATCACTGAAACACTGGACATGAGTTTGGGCAAGCTCTGGAGTTGGTGATGGACAGGGAGGCCTGGCGTGCTGCGTCCATGGGGGTCACAGAGTCAGACACGACTTAGCAACTGAACAAGAAACAAGTGGAAATTAAGCATGAAAATGCCATTTGCAGTATTCTGGGGAAAGGCTGTATGTGTGGGCACAAATGATGAAAGATGTGAAGGACCTGGGAAGTAAGAACTATGAAACATCACTGAGAAATCAAGGCAAATAACTGGGGAGATGTAGTCACGGAGTGGGCTTCCCGGCTTCCCAGGTTGTTTCAGACAGTAAAGAATCTTCCTGTAGTTGGGAAGACCCGAGTTCAGTCCCTGGGTCAGGAAGATCCCATGGAGAAGGGAATGGCAACCCACTCCAGTATTGTTGCTTGGGGAATCCCATGGACAGAGAAGCCTGGTAGGCTACAATCCATGGGGTCGCAAAGAGTCAGACACGACTGAGCAACTAAGGCTTTCACACAGTCATAGGTGCGACTAAGGCTTTCACACAGTCATAGGTGCGACTAAGGCTTTCACACAGTCATAGGTAAGACTAAGGCTTTCACACAGTCATAGGTGCGACTAAGGCTTTCACACAGTCATAGGTAAGACTCAGTCTTGCTAAGATGCCAAGCATCTTCAAACTGACCTAAGACAATTCCAGTCAAATCCCCAGGAGGCTTTTATAGGCATTTCCAAGCAGATCCTAAAATGTATCTATACATGATTGTTCATAACAATTGCCTTAATAGTAACCAAAAACTGGTAGGAGGGGAGATCAAATGTCTACCAGCAAATGAGTGATAAGTTGGAATATCCATACAACGGACCATTCCTCAGCAATGAAATCTATTATCAATACACACAGCATGGGTCAGTCTCTGGACCACTATGCTGAGTGACCAAAGAACTTGGAAAGATGATGCACGGTGTGACTCTGCTTACGATCCGTTCCAGAAAGCACGCTCAATGTGCAGCGGCATGAGGGGGCACTGGTTGCCTGCAGTGGGAGGTGGGGCCCGAAGGGCCGGGGAGACTGGAGTTGACGGAGGAGTTCATTTCCTTGATTATAGTCATGGTTTGACGAGTATATACATATGTCAAAACTCATAAATTGTACATTTTAAACATGAAGTTTATTGCACATCAATTATATCTCAATAAAGCCGTTACGGGCTTTTCCAGGTGGCACAGTGGTAAAGATTCTGCCTGCCAGTGCAGGAGACTCAGGAGACTTGGGTTCAGTCCCTGAGGTGGGAAGAACCCCTGGAGGAGGAAATGGTAGCCCGCTCCAGTATTCTTGCCTGGAAACTCCATGGACAGGTGAGCCTGGCAGGCTAGAGTCCATGGGGCCACAAAGAGTCCGGCACAGCTGAGCGTGCGTGCAAAGCTGTAAGAATGAGTTTAAAATTTCTAGTCAGACCCTTCAAAGCATAAAGATTTGGTTCAGTGAATGAAGCGAAGAGGTTGGCATACCAAATCCCATGAGTTCAGCCTCCACTCACCTTCACTTGAGCAAAGCGTGTCTCAGCAGATGGAGATGATGGGGGTTTTTCAGATGCAAGAATAGCATTAAAATACTTGAGGGGTCCTGAAGTTTAAGTATACATGTGCATTTAGAAGTGCACATTCACAAATTAAATGAGGGGGTGATTGTACGTAATCCTTACCCGTGAGGCAAACTTAAGATACATGTGAACTTGCAAACGGCAAAAACTGGCAAAGCTGAGAAGTAAATGAGCTGTCAGTAAACCTAGAACATTTTATCTGCTTTTCACGACTAAAACTTCTCTTCATTTCAGTGGATAGGTTTCACTATAATCACAGGTTGAATTCAAAACAATTCACTTAGGACTGATTTGGGAGCAAAATGAACTCAGAATAAGCACAGCAAAGTCTATAGTTGTCACATATATAAGGGGGTTCCTATCACCGTAGTGCTCAGGGGTCCGGTGGGGAAGCAGCCCTGGAAATTGCGCCCTCTGTTGGAGAGACAGTGACAGGGCCCCCGATCCCATTCAAGACTGAGTCCTCCAAGGGGAAAAGCTCTAAGGCGTTTAACCCAGGGTGTCCCAGCTGTGTGAGACCTAGAGGTCGCTTCCTCCCGGAGCGCAGGCAGGCATCTCCAGGTGTCTGCCTAAATCTCTTCTCCGAGAGGCTTGGGCCCTGCAGTCTTTTTTTTTAGGTTTTACTGAAGCATAGCTGATGAACAGTGTTACTAATTTCTGCGCTACAGCAAGGGCCTCTTATGCACGCGTTCTTCACATTCTCCCCACTGTGGTCCATCACAGGGGGCTGGATGCGGCTCCCTGTGCCCTGCAGGAGGCCCTTGNTGACTAAACAACACAACTCTGGGAGTGTTTTACTGGCTGGTTCCTCTGCCTTTGGATTTCTTGCGCCTCAGAAGCTCTTCCAAAGCTGCTTTTCCCTCCTCCATTCTAGAATTAAACCATGGACATTCTCCAAATGCATGGCATTTCACTGATTCTGAGATATATGTCCCCCTCCGTCCAGTACTCTTGCCTGGAAAATCCCATGGATGGATGGATGGATGGAGGAGCCTGGTAGGCTACAGTCCATGGGCCCCAAAGAGTTGGATTGGACTGAGACACTTCACTTTGACTCACCCTCAACCCCCACACAAACTCATTTTAACATCTTTGAAATCAGGATGCATTTTAAAATAGATTTTTACGTTGCAAACTGAAGCTGTTACCTTTCTTCCTGCCATCAGATCCTCACTGTTGTTAATGTATTTGGAAACTGAGCAGGCTGGCAAGTGTGGAAATTAAATATACTAGGCGTATAGATGGTATATATTGGAAATAGGATTCTTTTAGTTCATCAACAGAAGCTGATCTCTTTCCAAATGCATAGCAAAATGAAGGAGTCCTTGAAATGAAGGCTTCCCTCATAAACTAAATTACCAAAATAATTTTGGCTTTTACAGGGATTAACCCTATAAGTGATTTCAAATTACATTGATTGTTTCTGTCATTGACATTTATCTGCTGTCACTGTCAGACTTTCTACTTAATTCGGTTCTTATAGGATTCTGGTCATTTCTGGCGTCATTTTGTCACAGGAGCTAACAGTTTTAAAAAGCCATAGTTTTAGTTGGTATAAGTGGGCTTCCCAGGTGGCACTAGTGGTAAAGAACCTGCCTGCCAGTGCAGGAGATGTAGGAGACACGGGTTCAATCCCTGGGTCAGGGAGATCCCCTGGAGGAGGGCATGGCAGCCCACTGCAGTGTTCTTGCCTGGAGACTCCCGTGGACAGAGGAGCTCGGCGGGCTTACAGTCCATAGGGTTATGAAGAGTCAGACAGGACTGAAGCAAATAAGCACAGCAGATAGCACAATACAGGCTTGAGAAGGGGGGTGTATGTGTGTGATTTATGTGCTATTACAGTTGTCTGTTGAGTTTTTGCCATTGTATTAAATTATTTTATTTCTCACAGAGGATTATTTTAAATGCAGTCACTGTCAGCAACTTTCTGAAGCACTCCTTAATTAAAATTGGTCTGTCAGGCAGAGGAGTATTGCTTATTGTGAATATGTGTACTTGTGTGTGTATGATTTTTGTCACGATAGACATTTGTTATTCTAGTTAGAACACAGAAGATGATCTCAGCTGAACATCCTCTGTAAAGGATTGTGTATCATTTGCTTACAGTCAGCGTGTCACTGCCTAATAACGATACTTCTGTGATTTTAAGTAGATTGAGTAAAGTATGTCTTAGTTATCAGAAGCCCTGTTCTTTATATTTTTCCTACCAACACCTCTTGCACCCCACTCCTCTGTGCCAGATCTTGTATTGATGGCTTTTCTGTCCGCCTTTTATCTGCAGGATGTTGAGAGGGTGTGGCATGCATCCTGACCATCAGGAAGCTCTCAAAAAGAACCGAGTGGTGTTGGCCAAAGAGCTGCTGCTGAGCGAACTGTTGGAACACCTCCTAGAGAGGGACATTATCACCTTGGAAATGAGAGAGCACATTCAGGTATCGAGGCAAAAGAGGAAAGCCAAGGAAATACATTGGTGGCCAGAGCAAGAGCAGAGCACGATACAGTGGGGGAAGATGTCATGTTTCACTAAGGCAGCGAAAATGCATTTCTGCCCTCAGGCATTTGACAGAAAAGACAGAACCCACGAGTAACGGAAGGAGTTCACACATCCATTTCCTTCTGTGAAAAGGAGTTCTTGAGACGGATGATGATGTTAGTGGGAAGCTCGCCTGGAGAAACAGGGTTACAGCTGGATGAGTAAAAGTAATGTCGTGTTTTATTCTTGTAGGCCAAGACAGGCAGTTTCGGCCAGAACGTGGAACTCCTCAACTTGCTGCCCAAGAGAGGCCCCCAGGCCTTTGATGCCTTCTGTGTGGCCCTGAGGGAAACCAAGCAGAGTCACCTGGAGGAGCTGCTGCTCAGAACCCTATCCAATCTTCAGCCTGTAGTCCCACCGGTATGGAGCCCTAGGCTGTGTGTGTTGAGAAAGGCTAGTTTGGTAGGAAAGGCATCTTTGAGACAGTGGGGATGGGTTGGGGTAGGGGGACTAGGCTTCTGTATTACTTGATCTGAACCAGCTGCCCTGAGCCTGGCTTGGTGGGTCCTGCTTTCTTACAGTTGAGCTCTGACTATGACCTGAGTCTCCCTTTCCCGGTGTGTGAATCCTGTGCCCCCAACAAGCGGCTCCGCCTATCTCCAGGTAAGAATTGATGATGTAAAATAGCACGACCCCTCCTCCTCTCCACCCCAACCAGTTCCCCTTTGCTGATTGACTTATGTTTCCTTGACTGGTATCTGACTTTGCCTAGTGTGATAACTAATTTTGTTCATAATTGGCACAGTTTCCTTGGTGCATTTGTTAAGGACCAGCAGGACAGTTTAGGTGGGGTGTAGGTTGGACCTGTTTCCCTTCCATCACAGATGACTTTTTTAATGGTAATTGGCGCTTGGAGCAACTGGTGCAGGTAGGAGATTCCTGCACGTGATTGGTGTGTTTGTATACAGCTGAGTTACTTCACAGTGAGGAAAAACTACACTATGGCCCTCTAGCCTGCTGACTGATTAGCCTACTGATTAGAATAAGACTTTTATCAGATACCGCATTCAGTCATTGAGTGGGGTTGAGCACCTGCTACTATAGGCAGGTCCAGTGCAGAGGATCTCGTGATGAGCAAAAGCAAACAGGGTCTCTGTCTCCATTGTGCTTACAAACCAGGGGAGTGAGCGAGACCAAAGGGCACCTGAAGTTATATGAAAATGCTAAGATTGCCGGGTAGACTATAAGCAAGTTTTTCTGGTTTGTGTGCCACAGATGCAGTGGAGCACTCCCTAGACCATGGAGATGGTCCTCCCTGCCTTCAAGTGAAGCCCTGCACGCCTGAGTTTTATCAAACACACCACCAGCTGGTGAGTCTTGGAAAATGGCAAGAGGAAAGGCACTGGGAAATGAGATGCCCTTCCTGGGCATCTGAACGTAGCTAGCGTGTGTGTACATCATTTCCTTCTCGCTTTGTCAGCCCTAAAAGCGTTGCCTGTTGACTGTCTTCTGTGGGCATTTCTATATTTTGACCTGGTGGGGCTACGAAGAAGAATATGACATCTTAGTTTTCTTGAACTGTCTCATTTTGGAGGGGGAGGCATAGTTTCTGTCCTCACGAAGCTGACAGTCTCACTGGGTGCCCCTCCCCAGGCCTACCGGTTGCAGTCTCGGCCCCGCGGCCTGGCACTGGTGCTGAGCAACGTGCACTTCACTGGAGAGAAAGACCTGGAATTCCGCTCGGGAGGGGATGTGGACCACAGCACTCTGGTCACCCTCTTCAAGCTCTTGGGCTACAAAGTTCACGTTCTTCTTGACCAGACCACACAGGTAGGTACCTGAGGCGCAGGGCATATTGACATGTGCATCAGAGAGCTGGTGACACATGAGGGCCAGACATGTCCATGCTCCTATGCCAAGCGGGCTGGGCTTTACTAGAGTTATTCTCTCTCTCTACTTTTTACTTATTGTATTCTGTCTCCCACCTTGCAGCCTAGTTTTTAAAAAAAGAAAAGAGGGACTTACCTGGTGGCCCAGTGGTAAAGAGTCTGCCTTCCAATGCAGGAGACATGAGTCCGACCCCTCATCTGGGAAGATCCCATGTGTCTCAGAGCAGCTAAGCCCACGCGCCACAACCTCAGAGCCTGTGCTCTAGAGCCCAGGAGCCACAGCCACTGAGCCTGAGCACCCTGGAGCCTGTGTTTCACAACAAGAGAGTAGCCCCCTGCTCTCATAAATTAGAGCAAAGCCCTCCCAGGAAGACCTAGCACAGCCAAAATAAATTCATAAAGTTTTAAAAGGAGAGAGAGAGAGATCCGGGGCCAGCCGGCTGCTGCAGTGTTGCCCTCCCAGGGTGGCTGCGCTCCCTGAGTGAGACTGGTGCAGGATCGGGCTCTCCCAGCTAAGCAGCTTGCTTCCCAAGCACTCAGGAGGTGAGGAGACACTGATATGCACCCAGCCAACCAAGGAAAGGGACATACAAGTCAGGACTACATAGGACAGAGACTTCTTGATCGAGACTGCTGCTTAGGGTTCCAGCTGTTATTCTCACGATGATGCTGGCCGATCAAAGTTTGCTAGAATTGTGCTTGTAAAAAACTGTTTTGTTGCTGTTTCGTGAATTAACATGACCTGTTGTTATAAGTTGTGTGACCACAAGACAGATGTTCGGGTAGATAACTTGTGAACTAGATCCCTGCAGGTCATCAGCATTTTTTTGATCAGTTAGTCTCCATTAGCCTCAATTATTGGCTGTACCACTGACATTTTTACCTTTAGGGAGTTCTGTTTTGAAACTGAAAATAGTCCTTTGGTAGATCGATACTAATTCTTCCCATTTGATTCTAGGAAAGCAGTACTCTCCTAAACTTGCCTTTGGGAATGTCCATGGTAAAATTAAGGTTTCTAGGAGACTGTCTTTGGTCTGTTGAGGTAGGGTGGTCCCTGTCTGTCTTCAGCATTGTCAGTGGATTTCACTTCTGTTTCTCAGTTGTCTTACTTCTATGAAATAGATTATATATCTGCTAAACTTGGGCTAAGGCCAGTTTCAGTGGTTGATACCTGAATGTTGTCCTTTACATGCTGTTGCCGGCTTCTCAGTGATAGCAGCTCCTGCAAAGGAGTAAACTCACCCTTGCTTCAAAGCCATGGCTAGAACAGGTTCTTGGATCATCAGGTACTTTCCTGAGAGTCTCCTGGGCTTGCAGTAAGGGGGGACAACAGTAATTCTTTCAGAGGGAGTCCTATTAGAAGATCGTTTAACAAAATGAATGCTGTTTACATTTCTTTAGTGGTTTTAGTCTAATCATTCCTTTTACTAGGGATTTACTGTCTTTGTTTTCCAAATTTTATGCAGTTGATAAAGGATTTTATGTGCCTGATAGTTAAAAGATACATCCCTAATCACCAAGTCAGCCCGGGGCTCCTGTTTCTTGGTGACATTCAATAGCTGTGATGGGCCTCTAAGCCCCCTTCACAGATCTCATTCCCTGATGCAGATTCAAGGACCTGTTGGATTCTGATTCTCTGATTACATTGTTCCATGACTTGAATTGCAGCAGAGTTCAATTTGAGCCCCTTATAATGGGAAACTGTGAACTGCCAGAGTTTCCCTGATAGCTCAGTGGGTGAAGAATCTGCCTTCAGTGGAGGACCTTGGTTCAGTTCCTGGGTCAGGAAGATCCCCTGGAGAAGGGACAGGCTACGCACTCCAGTATTCTCGGGCTTCCCTTGTGGCTCAGCTGGTAAAGAATCCACCTGCAATGCGGGTGACCTGGGTTTGATCCCTGGGTTAGAAAGATCCCCTGGAGAAGGGAAAGGCTACCCACTCCAGTATTCTGGCCTGGAGAATTCCATGGACTATAGCCCATGGGGTCCAAAGAGCTGGACACGACTGAGCGACTTTCACTCTAAATTTTGAGACCGTTATAATGGGGAACTATGTGAGCTCTCAGAGATTTTTTTAAATGTGAACCTTGAATTCAGGGGACCTCAGTTAGATGAAGGTCTTGATTTCAGTTTTTAAAAAAAAGCAGCAGCACGTCCCCTAATGTTCCTGAGACAACAAAGGATTAGAGACAGTGTCTTCTGCAATAGTGAAGAGGAAGAAGCCATCACCTGGGTAGATGTGGTCAGGAGGGTGTGAGACTTCAGCTGTCTTTGGAGGGTGGAAGCTGCTGAGGAGAGAGGAGGGGTGAAGGGATCCTACACAGGGGCCACAGCATACAGGTTAGACCTGTGTGTGATGTTCAGGAGCTTGTGGTGAACCAAGTGTCTGGGGCCCAGGAATGCCAAAAACAAGATTGGAGATCAAGGGACCAGAATGCCCAGGGCCTTGAAAGTCTTCCCAAAGGAATTGGACTTCCTTGTGTTGACACTCCAGCATCATTAGTAGTTTTTTAATAGAAAGGTGAAGCATTCACAGTGATGATTCAGGAAGATTAATATGACACCATTGTAAAGAATGAGGTAGAGGGCTTCCCTGGTGGTCCACTGGTTAAGACTTCATGCTTCCAATGCATGGGGTACGGGTTCGATCCCTGGCTGGGGAACTGAGACCCCACCTGCTCTGATAAGATGGCAGGGGTTCTGAACAAGATGGCGGACCAAAAGGAAGAGCACATGTGAAAAATAGTATAGTGGCATGATTGTACCGTCAGTGCTTTGTGACTGAATAATATGGAAGAATAACATGTGACTGAATAATATGGAAGAAGAAGGAAAATGTAAGAATTGAGAGCCTCCGAGGAAGTCAGGACCAAAGATATGAATTTGGGAACTACTTGTATAGGAAAAAAACTTAAGTAATGAGAGCCTATGATCTTCAAGAAGGAGCCAGAGGGCTAGGATTGAACCTTGAGGGTATCACCCTCCCCATGTATCTAGTCCTCAGCAGCTCTGGAGGTGCAGAACAGGGGACAGTGCGGGGTCAGCTTCTCACAGTGGCCAGGCAGCCTTGCAGGCACGGTTGAAATCAGATGACAGCAGTGGGTGTGACCATTTGGTGCAATGGGCATTTGCACAGGAATACTTTCTTCCTGATTGAATGTCCTCAGCAGGCCAGAGACAGAACCAAGAAAATTTAGATCCTCTTTTTCTCCCCCTATTTTTTT
>SJYW01055861.1:630435-651738 GCA_006410735.1 Raphicerus campestris | reverse complement strand
GTTTTCTTGAACTGTCTCATTTTGGAGGGGGAGGCGTAGTTTCTGTCCTCACGAAGCTGACAGTCTCACTGGGTGCCCCTCCCCAGGCCTACCGGTTGCAGTCTCGGCCCCGCGGCCTGGCACTGGTGCTGAGCAACGTGCACTTCACTGGAGAGAAAGACCTGGAATTCCGCTCGGGAGGGGATGTGGACCACAGCACTCTGGTCACCCTCTTCAAGCTCTTGGGCTACAAAGTTCACGTTCTTCTTGACCAGACCACACAGGTAGGTACCTGAGGCGCAGGGCATATTGACATGTGCATCAGAGAGCTGGTGACACATGAGGGCCAGACATGTCCATGCTCCTATGCCAAGCGGGCTGGGCTTTACTAGAGTTATTCTCTCTCTCTACTTTTTACTTATTGTATTCTGTCTCCCACCTTGCAGCCTAGTTTTTAAAAAAAGAAAAGAGGGACTTACCTGGTGGCCCAGTGGTAAAGAGTCTGCCTTCCAATGCAGGAGACATGAGTCCGACCCCTCATCTGGGAAGATCCCATGTGTCTCAGAGCAGCTAAGCCCACGCGCCACAACCTCAGAGCCTGTGCTCTAGAGCCCAGGAGCCACAGCCACTGAGCCTGAGCGCCCTGGAGCCTGTGTTTCACAACAAGAGAGTAGCCCCCTGCTCTCATAAATTAGAGCAAAGCCCTCCCAGGAAGACCTAGCACAGCCAAAATAAATACATAAAGTTTTAAAAGGAGAGAGAGAGAGATCCGGGGCCAGCCGGCTGCTGCAGTGTTGCCCTCCCAGGGTGGCTGCGCTCCCTGAGTGAGACTGGTCCAGGATCGGGCTCTCCCAGCTAAGCAGCTTGCTTCCCAAGCACTCAGGAGGTGAGGAGACACTGATATGTACCCAGCCAACCAAGGAAAGGGACATACAAGTCAGGACTACACAGGACAGAGACTTCTTGATCGAGACTGCTGCTTAGGGTTCCAGCTGTTATTCTCACGATGATGCTGGCCGATCAAAGTTTGCTAGAATTGTGCTTGTAAAAAACTTTTGTTGCTGTTTTGTGAATTAACATGACCTGTTGTTATAAGTTGTATGACCACAAGACAGATGTTCGGGTAGATAACTTGTGAACTAGATCCCTGCAGGTCATCAGCATTTTTTGGATCAGTTAGTCTCCGTTAGCCTCAATTATTGGCTGTACCACTGACATTTTTACCTTTAGGGAGTTCTGTTTTGAACCTGAAAATAGTCCTTTGGTAAATCGATACTAATTCTTCCCATTTGATTCTAGGAAAGCAGTACTCTCCTAAACTTGCCTTTGGGAATGTCCATGGTAAAATTAAGGTTTCTAGGAGACTGTCTTTGGTCTGTTGAGGTAGGGTGGTCCCTGTCTGTCTTCAGCATTGTCAGTGGATTTCACTTCTGTTTCTCAGTTGTCTTACTTCTATGAAATAGATTATATATCTGCTAAACTTGGGCTAAGGCCAGTTTCAGTGGTTGATACCTGAATGTTGTCCTTTACATGCTGTTGCCGGCTTCTCAGTGATAGCAGCTCCTGCAAAGGAGTAAACTCACCCTTGCTTCAAAGCCATGGCTAGAACAGGTTCTTGGATCATCAGGTACTTTCCTGAGAGTCTCCTGGGCTTGCAGTAAGGGGGGACAACAGTAATTCTTTCAGAGGGAGTCCTATTAGAAGATCGTTTAACAAAATGAATGCTGTTTACATTTCTTTAGTGGTTTTAGTCTAATCATTCCTTTTACTAGGGATTTACTGTCTTTGTTTTCCAAATTTTATGCAGTTGATAAAGGATTTTATGTGCCTGATAGTTAAAAGATACATCCCTAATCACCAAGTCAGCTCGGGGCTCCTGTTTCTTGGTGACATTCAATAGCTGTGATGGGCCTCTAAGCCCCCTTCACAGATCTCATTCCCTGATGCAGATTCAAGGACCTGTTGGATTCTGATTCTCTGATTACATTGTTCCATGACTTGAATTGCAGCAGAGTTCAATTTGAGCCCCTTATAATGGGAAACTGTGAACTGCCAGAGTTTCCCTGATAGCTCAGTGGGTGAAGAATCTGCCTTCAGTGGAGGACCTTGGTTCAGTTCCTGGGTTAGGAAGATCCCCTGGAGAAGGGACAGGCTACGCACTCCAGTATTCTCGGGCTTCCCTTGTGGCTCAGCTGGTAAAGAATCCACCTGCAATGCGGGTGACCTGGGTTTGATCCCTGGGTTAGAAAGATCCCCTGGAGAAGGGAAAGGCTACCCACTCCAGTATTCTGGCCTGGAGAATTCCATGGACTATAGCCCATGGGGTCCAAAGAGCTGGACACGACTGAGCGACTTTCACTCTAAATTTTGAGACCGTTATAATGGGGAACTATGTGAGCTCTCAGAGATTTTTTAAAATGTGAACCTTGAATTCAGGGGACCTCAGTTAGATGAAGGTCTTGATTTCAGTTTTTAAAAAAAAGCAGCAGCACGTCCCCTAATGTTCCTGAGACAACAAAGGATTAGAGACAGTGTCTTCTGCAATAGTGAAGAGGAAGAAGCCATCACCTGGGTAGATGTGGTCAGGAGGGTGTGAGACTTCAGCTGTCTTTGGAGGGTGGAAGCCGCTGAGGAGAGAGGAGGGGTGAAGGGATCCTACACAGGGGCCACAGCATACAGGTTAGACCTGTGTGTGATGTTCAGGAGCTTGTGGTGAACCAAGTGTCTGGGGCCCAGGAATGCCAAAAACAAGATTGGAGATCAAGGGACCAGAATGCCCAGGGCCTTGAAAGTCTTCCCAAAGGAATTGGACTTCCTTGTGTTGACACTCCAGCATCATTAGTAGTTTTTTAATAGAAAGGTGAAGCATTCACAGTGATGATTCAGGAAGATTAATATGACACCATTGTAAAGAATGAGGTAGAGGGCTTCCCTGGTGGTCCACTGGTTAAGACTTCATGCTTCCAATGCATGGGGTACGGGTTCGATCCCTGGCTGGGGAACTGAGACCCCACCTGCTCTGATGAGATGGCAGGGGTTCTGAACAAGATGGCGGACCAAAAGGAAGAGCACATGTGAAAAATAGTATAGTGGCATGATTGTACCGTCAGTGCTTTGTGACTGAATAATATGGAAGAATAACATGTGACTGAATAATATGGAAGAAGAAGGAAAATGTAAGAATTGAGAGCCTCCGAGGAAGTCAGGACCAAAGATATGAATTTGGGAACTACTTGTATAGGAAAAAAACTTAAGTAATGAGAGCCTATGATCTTCAAGAAGGAGCCAGAGGGCTAGGATTGAACCTTGAGGGTATCACCCTCCCCATGTATCTAGTCCTCAGCAGCTCTGGAGGTGCAGAATAGGGGACAGTGCGGGGTCAGCTTCTCACAGTGGCCAGGCAAGCTTGCAGGCACAGTTGAAATCAGATGACAGCAGTGGGTGTGACCATTTGGTGCAATGGGCATTTGCACAGGAATACTTTCTTCCTGATCGAATGTCCTCAGCAGGCCAGAGACAGAACCAAGAAAATTTAGATCCTCTTTTTCTCCCCCTATTTTTTTTTTTTTTTTTGCTTTAGCAATAATGTCACTTAAAAGTCTGAGATGGTGTAGATATCTAAGAATCGTCTTATGCTGATGGTGCTGGCGAGCACGCTGGTATTTTCCCTGCCCATGGAGGTGTTCAATGCTTCTGTTCTTCATCAGAGTCTGTTCTCGTTGCTTCCTCTTCATGAGGTTACTAGTTCTAGAATTACAGTTTATTGTATGTTAGACAATGAGATACCCTTTAAAGTGGCAGATTTCTTTTCACCAGGTATTGGTTTATAGCTGGCTTTGAGAGTATAGTGACAAGCGCTATGGGTCATCTCTGGAAAATGCAGCTGCCCATAGGATTTTGTGTGTAGTTGCAGAGAGTTCACAGGTTATTCCCTTCTTCTGTGTCCCCTAGCCAAAAACACGTACAAGTGTGAAGAGCCCTGCTATTTATAGAAGCACTGTAATTTTATCAAAAATAGATCTTCAAATCCTATTTTAAGCTATGCTGCTTTCAGAAAAAGTCCCCCAAATGACTAACCCCCATTTGTCTAGTGGTTTAGTCTTATTAAATTCAGTTACAGAACCTTTCTATTCTTACTTTGGACTTTGTTGTCTTCTGTTTACTGATGTAATAACCTCAGTTAAGTTCAAAATGCTCCTGAGTGCCAAACCTATGCTTTTATTCCCTTGGAACAAAATTAGCTTCCACTGTTACGTGTTAAATTCTGTTATAGTCAACTCCAGAGGAGCAGTCATAACTTATATGTATTCTCTGGAGATTATATATTATTGAATGAATTTGGGATATCTTTTATTACCTTAAGATCTCCAGAATTATGGTTGGGTTCTGTTTGCTCAGAAAGTATACATGCCCTTTCAACACAGCCAGTTTCTCCATTTCCAGTGAAACTGCAGGCTTTCAAGTCTTTTATGAAATCTCAGTTATCTGCAAACAGATATGCTCCAAACAGCAGATAAGTTCTCACATGTTAGCACGTCAGACTCACATGGAGGGCTTTTGGAGGCTCAGCTTGCTGGGAGCAAAGACTGCATTTCCTGCAGATTCCCGGGTGAGGCTGATGCTGCTCTTTGAGAGGCCACACTTGGAGAGCCACTGAAGTCTATTAATACAGGCGGGAGCTGGGTATGGTGCTGTTAGATACCTGTGTACCGAAACTGCTCTGCTTTATAGCGCATTCTTCATTTTTGTCAAATTCATAGCAAAATAAACTGATTTTCTCCATGCTCATCTCAGAGACAATCTAGACATTTTGAGTTGTATTGCTATTAGATGTATTATAACTTTCCGTTGTATAGAGCAAATGCTTAAGGTAGAGTGTTACTCATATGTGGCAGTCTAGTGCAAGATCAAAAAGATCCTTAAGCTGGACTACAGTGTTTCTTTGGGAAAATAATATTGCTGTGCTTCATTAGAAGGCATAGTATGCAGGCAGGTCTTTGCAGTATGCGCCAGGCATAGTGATTAGCCCTTTCTATGCAATATCTCGGGGCTTCCTTGGTGGCTCAGTGGTAAAGAACTCACCTGCCAATGCAGGAGACGTGGGTTCAATCCCTAGGTTGAGAAGATTCCCTGGAGAAGGAAATGGCAATCCATTCTAGTGTTCTTGCCTGAGATATCACATGGACCGAGGAGTGTGGTGGGTTACAGTCCTTGGGATCACAAAAGAGTCGGACACGACTTAGCCACTAAACAACAGTAGCAATGGATGCAGTGTTTCATTTAATTTTTACAAACTCAGAAAAAATTTACTCTTAACTGTCTTCTTACAAAGTGGATATTAGAACCTGTTCTAATTTATGAACCCAGGGGTTAAACCTAGGTCTCTCTGATCCACCGGCTCCTGTAGGTAGTCATGACCCTGTCCCGAGTCCTCCGTAGAGTGTGTTCTTCTGTAAGCAAAAGTATTTTTGTACAGACGTCATCATGGTCTCTGGGAACTTCATTTCTGAGACAGAAAACAGCGTAGAAGTGCTGCTATTCTTTACTGTCGTGATCCTGTGAGCCGTGGGCAGAGAGCAGTTCTTAACGGCTGTTACTTTCTTGTAAGCGTGTTACTTACGCATTCACAGTTTACCTGGCGGTCCCCTTTGTGCCATTCACATACAAGGGCACATGCGCTGAAAAAAGAGCTGGATGATGCCTGGAGAGAGGGTAAAGCTAACTAGCATCTGCATGATTAGCTGCATTAATAACTTGGCTTCACTCCAGGAGTTCTTCACACGAGCTTGTAATGAGCCTGTGGATCATTATATCCAGTGCTTTGTCTAAGTGAGTGTCAGTTGCTCAGTCTTTGCGACCCCATGGACTGCAGCCCACGAGGCTCCTGTGTCCATGAGATTTTCCAGGCGTGGATACTGGAGTGGGTTGCCATTTCCTTCTCCAGAGGATCTTCTCAACCCAGAGATTGAACCTGGGTCTTCTGCACTGCAGGCAGATTCTTTACCAACTGAGCTAAAGTCATGTAGTTTTCTCGTGCTTACTTAGCTTCTGACTTGGTAGAAAACACGTTTGATTTTCTAATAGCCTAGGGCTTCAGACACCAAAAGGAAGCTTGTATATAGGTGCTGACTCTGGGGAGCAACCCTGAAAGGCATCTTTCTCCTAGGAAATGCAAGAGAAACTGCAGAGTTTTGCCCAGCTCCCAGCTCACCGAGTCACTGACTCCTGCATAGTGGCGCTCCTCTCCCACGGCGTGGAGGGCGGCATCTACGGCGTGGACGGCAAACTGCTCCAGGTGTGTGCTGGTCTGTGGCCGCGGCTGCTGAGCCTGGCCCACGCCACCTCCCGCTGCCCATCTCTCCAGGGATGGCTGCTGTTTATGTGTACAGGACTCGGGGGTCCCACTGACCACCAACCCCCTCTTCTCCCTTATTTCTCTCCGGCAGCTACAAGAGGTTTTTCGGCTCTTTGACAATGCCAACTGCCCAAGCCTACAGAACAAACCGAAAATGTTCTTCATCCAGGCCTGCCGTGGAGGTGAGTGCCCCGGCGGACCGGCACCTGGGTGTGGCCCCCGGGCAGCCTCCCGCCCGCTCTCACTTTCCTGTTTGCTCCTCTCAGGTGCTAGCGGATCCCCTGGGCACCTCCTTCTGTTCACTGCTGCCACCGCCTCTCTTGCTCTGTAAGTGTCTCCCGACGCATGGGGTGTGCTGGGACTCGGGCCGCCCCTGGCTCTCAGGTGGTCAGCTCTCTGCGCTGCCGCGTCCGCCCCCAGGATGCTCTCGGCCAGTGCCTTCGCCTTCTTTGAGGACGTTTCCTTTTTTCCTGTGCTTATTAACCCTGGTGCGCTTTTCTCATCGCTCTTTCTGGTTCAGGGTCTGCCAGCTGCTCTGCTTCCTCACCCTCTCACTTGATCCTCTTCCTCTTTCTCTTTCTCCACCTCTCCTCTCCCTTTCCGCTTTCTCCTCCTCCTCCTCTTCTCCCCCACACCCCGTTCTCACCTCCTCTCCTCTCCGGGCCCCTCCTGTGTCGTGCGGGAGAGCAGTGTGGAGGCCCCACATCAGCCTTTGGCTCCTGCTCTTCCGCGAGCTCCTCCCATCCCTCTTGCATGCACTCTCTTTTCATCCCTTGAAAAGCCAGGACTCCCTGATTACACTCAAGACATGTGGGTGTGCTTCTCATCACAGAGGAAGAGAGTAGTGATTGAAAGCTCTGGACGTTGAGTCAGATTCTGCTTCTGCTACTGACGAGTCATGTGAAGTTATAGAGGAGTTACTCCATGTCCCTCCACCTTAGTTTCCTCAGTGTAAAATGTAGGTAATCACACGTCCTAGGTCATGTTGTTGTGACGGTTAAGTGAAGTGGTTCCATGAAAGTGGTTCGTATTAGCTTAGTCCATGGCTCATGGTAAATCCACAGAACACCAGCTCTGACTGTTATAACATGGTCTGTGCCCTTAAGAGACTTACAGTTTGATTTAAAGGTCCCTTTGTCCAAAGATTCAAATAATATATTTTTTACATGGGTATAGCAGAGAATCATGGAGAAGGAAATGGCAACCCACTCCAGTATTCTTGCCTGGAGAATCCCACGGACAGAGGAGCCTGGTGGGTACAGACCATAGGATCACAGAGAATCGGACACGACTGAAGTGACTTAGCGCACACGCATAGCAGAGCACAGCAGTGGAATAGCAGGTAGAGCCTTTCAGGGAAAGGAGGAGAGCAGTGTGACAAGCACACCGAGATGGAGAGGACACCCCTGCCCCTGCCCCAGCACGGGCTGAGCCAGAAGTATGCCTGGTTCTCCATCTGCATCAGTCACGTATAGTGAGATGTGGCTGACCATATGAGACAGACCCTAGTGATCATAAACCTATAGTTACAGCTGAGATTTTGGGCTTTCACAGATAATAGTACAGAACTATTGGGAGCAGAAGTAAGAAACAGTTGGATTTTTTTTTTTTTTTTTTTTTTTCAGGATGATTACAGGGAGCAATGCTGAGAAAAAGAGTATGTATGAGCAGGAACTTCCTCTTTTTGTGTCCCTGCTGTATCCCCAGGCCCAGGGCACTGCCTGACACATAGTAGTAGCACATCATAAATATTGGCTGAGTAAATGGAAATTCAGTTCAGTTCAGTCACTCAATCATCTCTGACTCTGCGACCCCATGGACTGCAGCACGCCAGGCCTCCCTGTCCATCACCAACTCCTGGAGCTTGCTCAAACTCTAGTCCATCAAGTCGGTGATGCCATCGAACCATCTCCTCCTCTGTCGTCCCCTTCTCTTGCCCTCAGTCTCTCCCAGCATCAGGGTCTTTTCAAATGAGTCAGCTCTTCGCATCAGGTGGCCAAAGTATTGGAGTTTCAGCTTCAACATCAGTCCTTCCAATGAACATCCAGGACTGATCTCCTTTAGGATGAACTGGTTGGATCTTCTTGTAGTCCAAGGGACTCTCAAGAGTCTTCTCTAACACCACAGTTCAAAAGCATCAATTCTTCAGCGCTCAGCTTTCTTTGTAGTCTTCTAACTCTCACATCTATACATGACCACTGGAAAAACCATAGCCTTGAGTAGATGGACCTTTGTTGGCTTAGTAATAGCTCTGCTATTTAATATGCTGTCTAGGATGGAAATTAGTCTGCCTAAAAAGTGGAGCAATAATACAGAAAACAGATACAGGGATATTGTGAGGAAAGAGCCATTCGTTGATCAATAGATCTGAGACACAAAGGCAGGAAAGGCGTCTCCTTTCTCTTGAGGGACACACGCAGCTTGGCCTGTTTCCTGTAGGAGGCATCACTGGCAAAGTGAAGTAAACATGTTCATGATCATTTTCTCCTGTGTCATAGATTATATACAAATAACAGACCTGGGTAGGAAAAGATAGCGACCTCCTGGGCTAAGCTGAATCTTTTCTCTAAAATCAAATCCTCCAAGGGATGACCAGTAAGCCAGCTGTTTCTTTAAAAGTCTGAGCTCACCTGTCGTCTGCTGTACTTAGTTAACATAACTGATGCCTCTAAAAAGGACCCTGCCCTGGTTGACTGGCTCCTAAACTAGAGTGTAAGCTCTATGAGGATGGGGACTTTCTCTTCACTGTTTCCCTCGGGCTTAAAACAAAAACAGTGCTTGGCGTGTGGCAGTTGCACAGTAAATTTTTGTCGGATCAGTGAATCTTGGTCATTTTCTGCACAGACCTTCAAGCTTCGCTCCCCTTTAAGGTTCTCTTGGGTGTTACTTGGAACAGGAGATGTAAAGAAAAAGAAAGCTTACATACTCTGTTACCTTTGGCTTCACAGGCTGTGTGTCCTTCTGTCTCTTTCCTACCACTCCCAACAACAGCGTCAGAGAAAGAACACGTCTGGGGCTAGATAAGGCCCGGTCAGAAGGTTGGCCGTGTGCTCAGGGGATGTTGAGGATCTCCTGCTAATAATTGAATAATAGTGTTCTTTTTACATTGTTTAAGAGAAAACAGTTGTTTATCCCAACTTTAAGTGTCTTAAATTTTGTGTGCCAACTGCAATTTGGCTTATGAAATTAATAAATAATAAGTGGTTTAAAAATATCAAAGATACCATGGAAACAGCTGAACAAACTTAGTTTTATAATGTGTTTTTCAAATACATAGAAATTGTGGTTGTGGTTTTCATATAGCACGTTTGTAGTAATTATATTTTTGGTTTATTAACTTCTCTTTTTTATGTAATAAAACTGTTAGTATCTTATCGTATATTGCAATAAGCAGCACTTTAACTTCCAGGTATACTGATAATTGGATGAGTGAATCATGGACGCAGACGGCTTTTCGTTCTGTTTACAAGGAGTATTTGATGGAGCACTTTCCCTGCCTTACAGAGTAGACAAAGCTCAGACCACATATACGTGGGCGCCCTCTGCATGATCAGTGCACACGGGCGGAGGAGAAGGAGTAATGGTGTTTGTTTTCCTTTTTTTTTTAATTGATTCATCAGCCACAGGTTGGAGACAACAGCTGGAAATGACTCTTCCCCGTCCCAGTTGCAGGAAACTTGGGCTTGCCTGTGACAGGCCCAAGAGAGGTGGGAGGAAATAACGTCTTTGTCCACTCTTATCTGCTTTTGTACAGATGAAACAGATCGTGGGGTCGACCAGCAAGATGGGAAGAACCATGCCCGATCCCCTGCGTGCGAGGAAAGCGACACCAGCGGAGAGGAGCTGCTGAAGGCGCGGCTGCCCACCCGCTCGGACATGATCTGTGGCTACGCCTGCCTCAGAGGTACTGTGNTTTTTTTTTTTTTTTTTTTTCAGGATGATTACAGGGAGCAATGCTGAGAAAAAGAGTATGTATGAGCAGGAACTTCCTCTTTTTGTGTCCCTGCTGTATCCCCAGGCCCAGGGCACTGCCTGACACATAGTAGTAGCACATCATAAATATTGGCTGAGTAAATGGAAATTCAGTTCAGTTCAGTCACTCAATCATCTCTGACTCTGCGACCCCATGGACTGCAGCACGCCAGGCCTCCCTGTCCATCACCAACTCCTGGAGCTTGCTCAAACTCTAGTCCATCAAGTCGGTGATGCCATCGAACCATCTCCTCCTCTGTCGTCCCCTTCTCTTGCCCTCAGTCTCTCCCAGCATCAGGGTCTTTTCAAATGAGTCAGCTCTTCGCATCAGGTGGCCAAAGTATTGGAGTTTCAGCTTCAACATCAGTCCTTCCAATGAACATCCAGGACTGATCTCCTTTAGGATGAACTGGTTGGATCTTCTTGTAGTCCAAGGGACTCTCAAGAGTCTTCTCTAACACCACAGTTCAAAAGCATCAATTCTTCAGCGCTCAGCTTTCTTTGTAGTCTAACTCTCACATCTATACATGACCACTGGAAAAACCATAGCCTTGAGTAGATGGACCTTTGTTGGCTTAGTAATAGCTCTGCTATTTAATATGCTGTCTAGGATGGAAATTAGTCTGCCTAAAAAGTGGAGCAATAATACAGAAAACAGATACAGGGATATTGTGAGGAAAGAGCCATTCGTTGATCAATAGATCTGAGACACAAAGGCAGGAAAGGCGTCTCCTTTCTCTTGAGGGACACACGCAGCTTGGCCTGTTTCCTGTAGGAGGCATCACTGGCAAAGTGAAGTAAACATGTTCATGATCATTTTCTCCTGTGTCATAGATTATATACAAATAACAGACCTGGGTAGGGAAAGATAGCGACCTCCTGGGCTAAGCTGAATCTTTTCTCTAAAATCAAATCCTCCAAGGGATGACCAGTAAGCCAGCTGTTCCTTTTAAAAGTCTGAGCTCACCTGTCGTCTGCTGTACTTAGTTAACATAACTGATGCCTCTAAAAAGGACCCTGCCCTGGTTGACTGGCTCCTAAACTAGAGTGTAAGCTCTATGAGGATGGGGACTTTCTCTTCACTGTTTCCCTCGGGCTTAAAACAAAAACAGTGCTTGGCGTGTGGCAGTTGCACAGTAAATTTTTGTCGGATCAGTGAATCTTGGTCATTTTCTGCACAGACCTTCAAGCTTCGCTCCCCTTTAAGGTTCTCTTGGGTGTTACTTGGAACAGGAGATGTAAAGAAAAAGAAAGCTTACATACTCTGTTACCTTTGGCTTCATAGGCTGTGTGTCCTTCTGTCTCTTTCCTACCACTCCCAACAACAGCGTCAGAGAAAGAACACGTCTGGGGCTAGATAAGGCCCGGTCAGAAGGTTGGCCGTGTGCTCAGGGGATGTTGAGGATCTCCTGCTAATAATTGAATAATAGTGTTCTTTTTACATTGTTTAAGAGAAAACAGTTGTTTATCCCAACTTTAAGTGTCTTAAATTTTGTGTGCCAACTGCAATTTGGCTTATGAAATTAATAAATAATAAGTGGTTTAAAAATATCAAAGATACCATGGAAACAGCTGAACAAACTTAGTTTTATAATGTGTTTTTCAAATACATAGAAATTGTGGTTGTGGTTTTCATATAGCACGTTTGTAGTAATTATATTTTTGGTTTATTAACTTCTCTTTTTTATGTAATAAAACTGTTAGTATCTTATCGTATATTGCAATAAGCAGCACTTTAACTTCCAGGTATACTGATAATTGGATGAGTGAATCATGGACGCAGACGGCTTTTCGTTCTGTTTACAAGGAGTATTTGATGGAGCACTTTCCCTGCCTTACAGAGTAGACAAAGCTCAGACCACATATACGTGGGCGCCCTCTGCATGATCAGTGCACACGGGCGGAGGAGAAGGAGTAATGGTGTTTGTTTTCCTTTTTTTTTTAATTGATTCATCAGCCACAGGTTGGAGACAACAGCTGGAAATGACTCTTCCCCGTCCCAGTTGCAGGAAACTTGGGCTTGCCTGTGACAGGCCCAAGAGAGGTGGGAGGAAATAACGTCTTTGTCCACTCTTATCTGCTTTTGTACAGATGAAACAGATCGTGGGGTCGACCAGCAAGATGGGAAGAACCATGCCCGATCCCCTGCGTGCGAGGAAAGCGACACCAGCGGAGAGGAGCTGCTGAAGGCGCGGCTGCCCACCCGCTCGGACATGATCTGTGGCTACGCCTGCCTCAGAGGTACTGTGTGTCCTGAGGAGTGATCCCAGAGGTGGCAGGCTCTGTCACACAGGCCTCTGACCAGGGCGGGTGTTGGGGAGGTCAGTCCACTGGGGAGGGCACCCGTGGCCTTCAGCTGGTGCCTGCTGCTGCTCTGGTTGCAGGGACCGCTGCCATGCGCAACACCAAGCGGGGCTCCTGGTACGTGGAGGCCCTCACGCAGGTGTTCTCCGAGAGGGCCTGTGACATGCACGTGGCTGACATGCTGGTGAAGGTACGTGGGCCCCGCCCGCCCACGCAGTGGTCCTCCCTCCTCCCTTGCCCTGGATTTCAGTCTTCCACCACCCTTCTGCTTGTGCTGGGATTCTGAAAGCACCTGATTCTCAGACCCCGGCCGCTGGGTCTCTGCCTTGGCAGGTGAACGCGCTCATCAAGGAGCGGGAAGGCTACGCCCCTGGCACGGAGTTCCACCGCTGCAAGGAGATGTCCGAGTACTGTAGCACCCTGTGCCGCCACCTCTACCTCTTCCCGGGCCACCCCCCCACGTGATGCCAGCCCCGCCCCCCGCATCCCACCTCGTCATGTCACCGGGCTGAGTGGCGGCTGCCGGGCTTCAAGGAGGCGAGGTCGAGCCTCTCTCCCCAGGATGCGCGGCTTCTGTGCCTCCTCTCAGGGACTGGGACTCCCCTAGGCCCCTTTCTCACGCCCACCGTCTCCACCGGTGACCTTGGACCACCAGCCCCTCCCATGCGCAGCTCTCCTGTAGAGCCGGCTCTGGCTGGACTCCTTGCCAGGAGCGTGCGGCCTCCGTTGAGGGACCTGGCGAGTGACACTGTGCACGCAGTATCCTGATGGGGAGAAGGGCGTGTGGGTTTCCTCGATGTTTGTGTTCAGCTCCTGCCCCAGTGCTCTTGGAGGAAGCACCCTGGTAATTGCTTTTGTTCCAGGAGCTGAGATGTCCCAGAGGTCACACCTCCCGTCTCTCCTTTCATGTCCCAGCCCCATTTGTCCCAAAGTGGGAGTTTCAGTTCACTACAGACAGTTTTCATTTGGTTTCAAAAGGCCAAGCAACCCTCTGCTACTGTGGGTGGGCCCGGACCTCTGCGTTTGTCCCCTTCAGTTCCAGGAGGTCTTGCTGGGAAGGATCGCCCTCTCAGCTCAGCTCTTGGCTCCTTGGGGCTCAGGGAATTAAGCCTTTCAGTGGAGGCCAGAATTTGGATGCCTTGTGTCTGTTAACTTGTTGATCTTTGCCCATGGAAGCTTCCAAGGTCTTTTCATGGGTTGTGGGTGCCCTGAGCTTTGTACCTGAAGTGAGCCTTGCAGGGAGTGTCAGCGGAGGAGATAAGGGTGCTGTGCTTGCTCATGCTTGGCAGTCTGCCACGTTATCCTCGTTTTTCTTCCCGTGAAGTGCCCCTCCTAGAAAAGCTTCCTGGCTGTTATCTCTCTGCTTCCTGTTTCTCCCTTCTTTACCTTTGTCTCATTCTGTTTACTGCAGCCGCAAAATCGTCTAAAATACAGCTTAATTGGATCGTTTGGCTGCTTGAGGATGTAATATAGTGCTTTGTTCCATTCCAGCTTGCTTCCGTATTAAATCCCCTCTGGATTTTATGTGTTATTTCCCCTTCCCATTGTGACTGTCCATTTCAGGGAGGTCAGTGCTCTATATATGTTATTTATTTACCCTAGAAACCACCTTTATATGCACTTACGTGATGCCTCCTATTTTTAAAGGCTGCCTTTTTTGCCGTACGACAATCTAATCTCATATTTTGATTTTGGTTTTTTAGTATAAATCTGATCCACTTACTCCCCTGCTTGGAACCCTTTGGTTTCCTGTCACACCTCTAATCAAATCCAGACTCCTTCCCTTGGCCTTTAGGGCCTCGTAAGTGCTGATTTCCCTATAAGTGGCAGCTCAGTGATGTCCTGGGTTTCTCAAACATTCTGAGGTCTTTGCTGGCCTAGACCGTCAGACACTCTTCCTGGGTCCGCTTAGCCCTGCCCCTCGCCACTCTTGGCCCTAGTGGCTTCTTTATCCTTCAAGTCAGAGCTCAAAGGCCACCCTTTTGTGGAGGCTTTCCCAAGCCATTCTATTAAAAATCGAGTGTTGTTTTTAACTTTATTTCTGTCTTCTGTTTAATCTCCTCATTGCACTTATCACACTGTATAATCACTCATTATATGTGTGCGTGCTTCACGTGTTCATTCGCATCTCCTCTTTAAACTCCATGAGGGCGGAAACCTTGTCTCGTTCACTAATAGGCACCCAGTGCCTGGCACGTCATAGGTCTTCAATAAATGTTTCCTGAAGAAAGGAAGCAACCCTAGCTAGAACCCTATTCTTTAACGAAATTTTCCTTTTGGTAAAAATAGCCAGTTTAGTGCTTGTACCCCGTATCCTCCCACGTGTTTTGTTTCATCCACTGGTGTCATTAGTTCCCGAGGACGGAAGTCACGTGCAGCGCGACTTCCTCTGCATCTCCCGTGGTGCCGGGCACAGCGCCCAGGCTCTGGTAGTTCAGGTGCTCAGTAAACATGCATTCCGCGAGCTGGGGGCTCAGAGACTTGTTGCCAGGTCCTGCCCTTGGCTCAGTGTCATCTGGAAGTACTTAGGTGATAGAACCTTTCCAGTTCCCACTGCCAGGATTTTGTATTGCCATCTGGTGCCAAATAAATGCTCATATTTATTACCAGTGTGTGCCTGATGACTGTAGATAAATCCGTGTTGGGAAGCCCACTTCTTTGCTTGGCTTCGGAGAGCTGCTTTCTCCCCACCACCTCACAGGGCGCACCCAGAGCAAGACACATCTTGTTTAGCTGCAAGATCTTTCTAATGCTACCAGGTCCGCGTTTCGGACGGGCCCACCTCCATTGTCGTGGCCACAGGCAGCGGCCCCAAACACAACTACCAGCACTGGGATTCCTGATGGTCACAAGAGGTGGAAGAGTCAAGTAGCGTCAGTCCTGGATTATTAGATGATGAGATGGAAGCTAGAGAAACAGATTGAGCTGGAATGGGAGGAGATGCCAAGGATCGTAGAATTCCCCATTTCGCATGGTCCAGTTTGAGTTTAAGGCTTTCCTGGCTGGGTGTAGCTGGTAAGAATTCTCGGGCAGTGGACTGTGTAACCTGGGGAATTCTCGGGTGCAGTATGTCTGCACCTGGAGAGGCAGGTGGGCTACAGAGCGTTAGAGACAGGAAGTTCTGTAGGAGCTTTGTGGTGGGATAGCTGATGACCCTGGGGGAGGGAAGCTTGTCTGTGAACCTAGAGGAGGAAGAGCAAAGAGGGATGAAGTTGAGCTGAAGCATCACCTGGTGGAAAGAGGAACTGGCTGAAGAACGCTTGAGGGCAAAGGCCTTAGGAACAGGCTGGCCCTGGGTACCTCTGGAGGGAAGGCCTCTGGAGCAGTGAGTAGGAGGACAGCCTGTGGGAGGTGGGTGTGTTCAGGGCTCACAGAGCAGCATCTGCTGAGCTGGACTCCCTGTCCTCCCCGCCCTGCCCTTGGATAAGGGTGTCAGGTTGAATTTCACAGCTCCGTGTCCTCTGCCAGGGGATTCTCTTCTAAAATTATCCCCCTTCCAGAACTGGGGGTGGTTCTTTGCTGCCCTCCCCCCATCCCATCTCCCATGATAAGGAAGAGAATAACAGGAACAAATGGAGCAAGTGGGATATTCCAGTAGAAGGAGAAAGTGTTCTGAGGCAAAGATGTTAATAACCGCTCCAGCTGCCCGAACACAGTGTCTCCCAGGCCCTATGCTTGCAGCTTTACACCATCCTCCCACAAGCCAGGAGGGTGTCATCACCCCGGTTCTTCAAAAGAGGAAAATAAGGCTCAGAAACTTCAATTTATACAGAAAAAAAAGCTGTAGCTTTAAGGACACAAACTCCAGAATTAAATAGATTTTGAATACTGGCTTGTCCTTCCTTTTAAGATATCAGAGACCTTGGCTAAGTTACCTAACCTCGCCCTCATTTAAACACAGCTAAATCATTGCTGCTTTAAAAGAAGGAAGGATGCTACCCTGTGAGGATGAAGCAGGAGGATGCGTGGTGGATCACTTGGGGTTAACTCATTACAGATGCTGTTACCATCTCTGAGCATGAACTTCAGTTTAATGACTCAAGTTAACATTCGGTGCTCACTTTGGGGCAGACACTGACTTTTAATGTCCATTCTTTTCTCCCCATAACCCTTTGCCTTTCTAAGGAAACAGGCCAGAATGGGTAATAATCTGTCAGCTTGAGTTCAACAATTTTGCTTCTGTGACTTTTTCTTAGCAAAAGGTGTTTTTTTTTTTCCTCCCTCCTTACTCTTTGGGGCTATAGATTTTCCCCATTTGGGTTGTGAGAAGGAGCCTGAGACCAAAAGAAAGATTATTCCATCTTAGCCCTTGTTGGGCAGCGAACAGGGGAAAAAGTGTACCGTGTTCAAAAATCCAGAAGAGGGAGAAAGAGCCCTGTCCATTGTTAAGAAGGCATCATATGCAGGGGAGGGAAGGGACCAGGCCTTTTTGAAAGATCTGGGAGGCACGGTTCAGTAAGCATAGAGGAGAAATGACTGCCAGCGAGGACAGCTACAAAGAGGGGTGTTCAGAGGAAGTTACAGTTGCCTGGGGGAAATTTCAGAAAGTTGGTGGTCATGGGTCCCATGTTAGGCTTGATGTGGAACAGGCTAGTCATGACTAAAGCCCCTTAAGAATAATATCATGGTGTATTGTCCAGCAGTTGGAAAGCCCAGACTTCAAGAGGTGGGAATCTGAAAACAAGGGTGTCACCCAGGGAGAAAGTTCCTGCTTAAATTGATACGGGGATCCCAAGGAGCTGGGTCGTTCACAACCTTCTATACCCCAACACACTCCCACGCACCTGTGTGTGTCCTGGACGGTCATTTCAGCAACCTTCCTTCAAATAGCAATTCCATAAGCCTACAGGTTTATAGGTTTTAAGCTTGGACCTCAAGAAAATCTATTAAAACCCTAAAGAATACATATCTTATTCAGTATACATATCATAGGTAAATGCATGGTTGTTAATTTGTTTCCAAATTTAGAAGCTTTTCAAAGGACGTGCCGGAAACCCATCACTGGCCTTCCAAATAAAAGCACTGAGCCCATGAGATGTTGGGGGTGGGATGAGCACAGTTTATATTTTATTTTATTGTTCTCTTGCAGGATGATAACCCAGGAGATTTTAATCTTTGAGCTAAGACTCAAGATCCTTACTCTCAAATGCTTACTCTTCAGAGAGCTGGAGAGCTCCTTGACCCTCCTGATTTCAGAGTCTGGTTTTTAGAATTGCAGCTAGTGCTTCCAGGCTTGGTGGATTGGGAGGGTTTTCTTAATGCCCATGATCTTGCCTTCAAATTTTGGGATCCACAACCAGGACCTGATTTTCTCAGGAACACTGGAGAAATAAGCAATTGTGTTAGATACTTGTTTCTTGGAATTATCAAGTTCCTGCAAAAACTGACTACTCTCAGGGGAGCCGCCTCCACAAAGGGGTGGAAATCTTTTCTGTTTCTGGAGCCCCCCTCCCTGCAAGAAAATAATTTCACTTTGGCAATCTATTTTCTTTCTTCTTAGCGATCTACTTTCCTTATTAAAGTTTTTCTTTGGGGACTGTCCTAACGGTCTAGTGATTAAGAATCGCCTTGCAATGCTGGGGACATGGGTTCAATCCCTGGTCGGGGAACTAAGATTCCACATGCCACAGGGCAGTCGAGCCCATTCACCACAACTGAGCCTGTGCACCACAACTAGAGACTGTGTGTGTCACAACTAGAGAATGTGTGTGTCACAACTAGAGAATGTGTGTCACGACTAGAGAATGTGTGTCACGACTAGAAAACGTGTGTGTCACTGGAGAACGTGTGTGTCACGACTAGAGAACGTGTGTGTCACGACTAGAGAACGTGTGTGTCACTAGAGAACGTGTGTCACGACTAGAGAACGTGTGTGTCACGACTAGAGAACGTATGCCATGACTAGAGAACGTGTGTGCCATGACTAAAGAATGTGTCACTAGAGAATGTTTGTGTCACGACTAGAGAACGTGTGTGTCACGACTAGAGAATGTGTGTGTCACTAGAGAATGTGTGTGCCACGACTAGAGAATGTGTGTGCCACAGCTGGAGAAGCTGTGTGCCACAACAGAAGATCCTGCGTGTCCCCATGAAGATCCCACATGCTGCAACTGATGCTTGACACTGCCAAATAAATAAATAGACAAATATTTTTTTAAAAAAAAGCTTAAAGAAAGTGTTTCTTTCTCCTCACACCAACCCATTCGATCTTTTTTTTTCTGCCTGGGGAGGAGGGAGACGTTACAGACAATCAGGGCCTCAAATCACACATTTGTCATCTTTGTGGGTAGTTTACAGGTCTTCAGATTTATGTTAGAAGAGGTGCTCTTAATGGTATTCATCTTTCCATCTGCTTTGGACAGTCCCATTTAGCCTGGGACAAATTTCAATTGTAGACCAGATGTTCAGTGTCCCTACCCTGCAGTCCCTGGGACAGACCTTGCTTGGTGATGGATCCCAAACTACACATTGGCTTATGTTTATAGCTTTCCTTCAATAGTGAATAGTTCACAAGGGAAGGACTGTACTAGGAAAATTGGTCTTAAAAAAAAGCATAATGCCAGATACAGTAGTTTGGCCTTGGCCTAAAATTATTTATTGACCTGAAAAGGGAAGAATAGCAGGGTACTTCCCTGTCATCTCTTATGTCTGTCAGGCTCACCATGAGAAACGCCCACTCCCGTCTCTCCTTGGGCTCCCCATCCCCTCGCCCCACTTCCACTTCCCCCCGTTATCTCACCTGCCCTGACAGCCCTCCCAGGGATGCTCTGTGCTCTAAATGGAAGCTCAGTCCCTCCCTGAGCATCCAGGCTGCTGGTGTGGCTGTCATGGATCAGTCTGGGAAGTAGGAGAAATGCCAGAACCCAAGGCTATTACCCCTGCGCCCCACACCCAGTGGTGATAAAGGTGGGGTCAAGGGTATGACCCCAAAGCATCGCTAGTGGCCTCTGGCAGACAAGAAAAGGCAGAGCTGGAGGAGAAAGCTGAACATCGGTTGGGTTGGGAGAGCTGGTCCGGCAGATGAGGACTAAACCTGGGGGGCACCCGGAGCTGGAGACGGGCCAGGGGAAGACGGCAGAGAGGCGCGGCTTACTGGCCCAGGTGAGCCACTCCCCAGTGTTTCTGGACCCTAGAATCACTCCACCCAGCTCCCAACCGCGACCTCCCCACGGAGGCATGGACTGACAGAAGAAAAGAGATGGGCTGCTTAGAGGGTGCAGACTCGGGGAGCATGCAGGCCTGAAAGCCTCAAAGCAGTCTTCCACCCTGATCTGGACAGTATTTATAGCCAGACCAGTGGCATGGGGCTGGAATCCTCTTCGTGACGCAGGAGGGGGCCGATGCCTGTCCTGCTGGGGGAATTCCCTGTGGGGCTGCCCCCCAGGTTCTTGTCCCCACCCCTCCCCCGCATGGCTCTCACACCTGCTTCGACCCCAAGCAGATCAGATGTGGCAGTGGGGGGGTCATGTGACGGAGAGATGGCTATAAATAGCCGGGGGTGGGCACGCTGCCCCAGACGCCTTGGGGACAGGCAGGAGGAGAAGCTTAAGGAGCTGTTCTCGGGGGAGGGTGGGGGCCGGCAGGCTGAGGCCTGGCTGGGGGCAGGGGCATGGAGCCATCGGGGACCCAGCGGCGCGGGGGCGAGCCCAGCTGGTGGGGCAGCGCCCCCCAGTACCAGTACATGCCCTTTGAGCACTGCACCAGCTACGGACTGCCCTCCGAGGATGGGGGTCTGCAGCGCAGGCTCCGGAGGGACGCAGGCCCCCATGCCAGTGCCCACCCAACACAGGTAAAGTCCTCAGAGGAGGGGGTGGTGGGGTCCAGGAGCCAGAGGAGCCACGGATCGGGGGAAATGGAGAGGCAGGTGGCTGGAGGGGGCAGGGAACTGGGTGACGGTGGTGAAAAGGGGCAAACTAGCAGGAATAAGGTGAGTGAGTCTTGGGGTGTAATCAAGTGAGTCTTGGGGTGTAATCGTTACATACCACCTGGTAATGACGGTCAACAATACTTTACAGTGTACTGGAAGCTGTAACTATGTGATGGGACAGATGTCAACTAGACTTACTGTGGTGATTATTTTGTGATAAATACATATATCAAATTATGTTATACACTGTAAACTGATACCATGTTATATGTCAATTATATCTCAATAAACTGGAAAAAAAAAAAAAGGGCAGAATAAAGAGATCTCCTGAGAGAGGGTTTTAAAAAAATTATCAGAAGATCATCACTTGGGGATATACTTTTTGAGTATAAGATTATGAGATTTAAGAAGGGGAGAAATTAAAAAGGGAATTACTGAGAAAAGAATAGCAAATTATAAGTAATTTGAAAAAAATGTGGCTGATATATATTTTAGAAGTCTAACTTGGTGGACTAAAAAAGACGAGAGAGCAGAAAGAATGGTACTAAAGAAATTTTAAACTCTATTTTTGAGAAAGAGAATAAAGATATAGTCCAATCTAAGACTTTATTATTTTAAGTATATTTACTAAAATTTCAAGAATAGCTACATAAAGAAAAGAAATACAGTGAATGTCTTTTAAACTAAAAATAAATCCAGTTTGTATTTGTATAAATACAAATGAAGAAAGGAGAAAAAAAACAGGAAATACAGTGAATGTCTTTTAAACTAAAAATAAATCCAGTTTGTATTTGTATAAATACAAATGAAGAAAGGAGAAAAAAAA
>SJYW01055861.1:587244-616591 GCA_006410735.1 Raphicerus campestris | reverse complement strand
CCGAATCACTCACTTTCTTAAACCAGAGAGCTGTGTGCTCTTTTAGAAGCTGCTGGCTCTTTCTTGCCATTTGCCAAAGCCCTTTCCTGTTGCTACTTCTGGCCCCAATTGTCCCCAGCCTCCTTCTCTGGTGACCATTTAGGCTCACCTGCCTTCTGTAAATTTACCTAACCAGTTCATTTTCTATGTCTGGCTTTGCGCTATGAGATCAGTTCCTGTTTGCCAAACTAACAGTTTCTCCTGGCCTGGGATGGCACTGGGGAGATGGGGCCCTGTGATGGATTCCATGTGACTCAAGTCTCTCCTTCTCTGTCCCCTCTCCATGCCTGTTCTCCTTCCTCTCCTGCCCGCCTTCCCCTCCCTGCCTCTGGCCCTCTGCCTCCCACCCTCTGTCTGCCTCTCCCCCTCTGTCTGTCTCTCCCCCTGTCTGTCTCTCCCCCTCTGTCTGCCTCTCCCCCCTCTGTCTCTCCCCCGTCTCTCCCCCTCTATCTGTCCCCTAGTAGCAGCCATACTATTACACTGACATGCTGACGGTGGGCTGTGCCGTGGGAGTCGGCTGCTGTTTTGGGACACCTCTTGGAGGCAAGTGATGTATCCCCTCCTGTATCAGTGCACTTGCCTGTTCTTGCCCCCAAAATGGTTACTGCCAGCATCCCTAAGTCTGGGTATTACCAGTTTAAAGAAAGGTAAAGCCAGATAGCTTTTAGTGAGCATTTACTATGTGCAGGCAGTGTTCTAAAGACTTTACATCCCTTCCTGCCCAGAGCTGTATGAGGTTGATATTAAAGAGAGAGAGTAAGAACCTGGAAGGAAAACCGAGGTGGCCTCTTTGGGACCCCTACTTATATTGTGTTTCTGAGTGCTCACTTGTGTCGTACTCTTTGCAACCCCGTGAACTGTAACCCTCCAGGCTCCTCTGTCCATGGGATTTCCCAGGCAGGAAGACTGGCATGGGTTTCCATTGCCGTTTCCTCCTCTAGGGGCTCTTCTGGACCCAGGGACTGAATCCACCCATGTCTCTGGTGTCTCCAGCACGGGCAGGTGGATTCTTTACCACTGTGCCACCTGGGAAGCTAGACGGACTTTTGTATTGTTGGATATTTTTGTCCTTCACTTATTACATCCTCTAACAGGGGACTTCTGTGTACATTTTTTTAACTTTTCTGCTCTTGAATCATTCATTTTTTTGTTGTCATTTTTTAAATTGAAGTGTAATTGGCATCTCTGTATAGTTGACAGTTGTATGTATTTTCTTCTCCAAAAGAAGACTTAACCTTTGCTTGTATGTTGTTAAGGGCATGGGAGTTTCAGTTCAGTTCTTTGCGACCCCATGGACAGCAGCACTCCAGGCCTCCCTATCCACCACCAGTTTCTGGAGCTTACTCAAACTCATGTCCATAGAGTTGGTAATGCCATCCAACCATCTCATCCTCTGTCGTCCCCTTCTCTCACTTTCAATCTTTACCAGCATCAGGGTCTTTTCAAATGAGTTCTTTGCATCAGGTGGCCCAAGTATTGGAATTTCAGTTTCAGCATCAATCCTTCCAATGAATATTCAGGACTGATTTCCTTTAGGATAGACTAGTTGGATCTCCTTGCAGTCCAAGTGACTCTCAAGGGTCTTGTCCATCACATCAATTCAAAAGCATCAAATTTTCGGCACTCAGCTTTTTTTATAGTCCAACTCTCACATTCATACATGATTACTGGAAATACTATAGCTTTGACTAGATGGACCTTTGTTGGCAAAGTAATGTCTCTGCTTTTTAATATGCTTTCTGGGTTGGTCATAGCTTTTCTTCCAAGGAGCAAGTGTCTTTTTCATTTCATGGCTGCAGTCACCATCTGCAGTGATTTTGGAGCCCCCAAAAATAAAATCAGCCACTGTTGCCATGAAGTGATGGGACTAGATGCCATGATCTTAGTTTTCTGAATGTTGAGTTTTAAGCCAACTTTTTCACCCTCCACTTTCAGTTTCATCAAGAGATTCTTTAGTTCTTCTTCACTTTCTGCCATAAGGGTGGTGTCATCTGCATATCTGAGGTTATTGATATTTCTCCCTGCAGTCTTGATTCCAGCTTGTGCTTCATCCAGTCCAGCATTTCTCATGATGAACTCTGCATATAAGTTAAATAAGCAGGGTGACAATATACAGCCTTGAGTTGACATACTCCTTTCCTGATTTGGAGACAGTCTGTTGTTCCATGTCCAGTTCTAAGTTGCTTCTTGACCTGCATACAGATTTCTCAGGAGGCAGATCAGGTGGTCTGGTATTCCCATCTCTTAAAGAATTTTCCACAGTTTGTCGTGATCCACATAGTCAAAGGCTTTGGCATAGTCAATAAAGCAGAAGTGAATGTTTTTCTGGAACTCTCTTGCTTTTTCTATGATCTAATGGATGTTGGCAATTTGATCTCTGGTTCCTCTGCCTTTCCTAAATCCAGCTTGAACATGTGGAAGTTCACGTACTGTTGAAGCCTGGCTTGGAGAATTTTGAGCATCACTTTGCTAACATGTGAGATGAGTGCAATTGTATGGTAGTTTGAGCGTTCTTTGGCATTGCCTTTCTTGGGAGTTTAAGTGGACCTTATTTAGGTTAATGTGTGTGTGCTCAGTCATGTACAACTCTTGGCAACCCCATGGACTGTGGCCTGCCAGGCTCCTTTGTCCATAGGATTTTCCAGCAAGAATACTGGAATGGGTTGCCATTTCCTCCTCCAGGGGATCTTCCCGACCTAAGGATGGAACCTGTATCTCCTGCATTTCTTGCATTGGCAGGCAGTTTCTTTACCACTAGCACCACCTGGAAAGACATTTAGATGAATAGTCAGCTTTATTTTTATTTGGGGCATGCTGTAGCTCAGTCGGTAAAGAATTTGCCTGCAGTGCAGGAGACCCAGGTTCGATCCCTGGGTTGGGAAGATCCCCTGGAGAAGGAAATGGGAACCCACTCCAGTGTCCTTGCCTGGAAAATCTCAGGACAGAGGAACCTGGTGGATTGCAGTCCCACGGGGTCACAAAGAGTCGGGCACGACTGAGCGACTAACACAACACGCACAGCATGTGGGATCTTAGTTCTCAGACCAGGGATTGAACCCGGCCCCCTGCATTGGCAGTGCAGAGTTTGAAGCACTGAACCACCAAGGAAGTGCCAATGGTCAGCTTTAGATGAGGACTACAGATGAGAATTAAAGTCCTATTTTTCCTTGACCACAGTGTAAAGTTGAATTTAGCCCTTTCTGTTAATGTTAGACAAAGGGCAACTTTTCAGACTTTTCCTTGTCCTGGATGACTACCAAGTGTGCATGGTCAGAGACAGCTGCTGTATCTGTTTATTTACTCATTGGTAACAGTTGTAACCAGATTAAAAGAGCAAGGATTATATAGATCACTAGTTGGATTCGCTGGTGATAAAAAAAAAGATACCATGTTAACAACTGGAGAAGCAGAATTGCAGGAAAGGCATCTGCTTCATAAACGCACCAGCTGTTAGAGGCATCTTTCAATTATGAAAATGTAATCAGTCCTTTCATAGAGGAGTCTTCAGGAAACCAAGATGACTTGCCTCAGGAATGATACATGGATAAATATGAACATGAAAGTGTGCCATGCTCACTTGAACTGATGCTCAAGCAATGCACACAGCATAAGGGAAACAGGTTGGCCAACGAGGCAGCTGGCATCCTGCTTGCACTACTGTGGTCAGCTCTTGTCATTAAAGTCAGTGTCCCCAGCAGGGCAGGCTCGCCTGTTGGGATTTCTGCACAAGTTCACGTATTCACACTCGCATTTATACCCACCCTCACCTTTATTGAGTCTCTTGCCTTACAAATCCAGAGGGTCTGAAGAACGCTTTTAGAAGGGTAGCATTTTTTGTTGTTTTGTTTTTAATCCAGATTCTTTTAAAGTGAAGAGAATATGACTTTTTTTTTTTTTTTTTTTTTGCATAAAACTAGAACTTCTGGGATGAATGAGGAAGGGTCTTCATGATCCTGTCTGGGAGAGGCAGATAGTTAAGTTACAAGTAAAACATGGCTCTTGACATAAGTTGACATAAGAAAATGTTAAGCATTGAAAAGTTAAAATATTTTGTTTTTAGGATGTTTTTGTAGTAAGTGGCAAATATTAAATGAACTTGCAGATAATCTTATTTGATAGCTATATTTTACAAATACGGATTAATTCTAAAAGAAAAAAATAGTATTAGAGTAATTTATTCACTTGTAGTCAGCTCTTAATGCCTTACACTGATGAACTCTCCTGCAACAGTTGGCTAAAACAACTCCATATATGCCCTCTGTCATGAGCAGAGACAGCACCTCTGGGTGCTGTGCTAGTTACTGTGCTCACAGGTACCCACAGCAGAAAGGGTAGACAGGAAGGCCAGCAGACCATCACAGCCCACTCAGGGAAGCATCCCAGTGGCAGCCTGGGCAAAGTGCAAAGAATATTCTGGAGAGAAGAAACAGCGTTGCACAGTCAAGACATATAGGAATAGAATGTCAATACATGAGCATTGCTAGAGGACCCAGGGGAAGAAATGACAGGAAATGAGTCTGGACAGGTACCTGGGGGGTGATTCATGAAGGTCATCGTAGGAAATGTTCAAGAATGTCAGTTTCATTCTCTAGGCTAGAGTTTGCCTGAATGTGTTATACAGAACACAGTTCATGGTGTTAGTAGACATAACATGTAAACAGTGTTCCAAGATCAGATAGGTTGGAAAATACTGTGTTGAATAGATAGTTTTTTAAGCAGGAAGAGTTCTCAGAACGTTCAATACACTGACATGTCCTGTGAATATCCCATGTGTGGCTCAAAGACAGTATGTCCTACAGAATTCTTTTTGCAAGGACCCTCTTTAGGGAACTCGTAGTATCTCATGGACCTGACTTTGGGAAATGCTGTCGTGGGTGAAGGGGAGTCGGGGAAGAGTTTCAAACAAGATAGTGACACGGCCAGCTTTGGCCAGACAGAACTGGCCTTGTGGATTAACAGGATTTATCCAGGATTAACAAGAAGACTATTGTCATAGTCCTGATGATGCTAGATGGTGAGAGACTGAACTGGGCAGAGGCAAAGGAGATAGAGAACAGGATGATATATAAGGGTAATAGAAAAGGAAATGAATGGGACCTGGCGACTGATTTATGTGAGGTTATGAAAGATAAGAAAGGCAGAATCTAGGCTAACTTTCAGTTTTATAAGGAAGAACATGTGGTCGATCGTGGTGTTGCAAGCAAGATATGGAATATAGGAAGTGAAACAGGTCTAAGAGAGTTGATAAATTTCACTTTGAATACATTGAGTTTGAAGTTCCTGCGACATCTCCAAGTGACGTCAAATAGGCAGCTGGCTTGCTGAGCCTGGAGTCCAGGAACTGAGCTGAAAGCATCGGTTAGCATGGGGGTGGTAGTTAAAGCCATTGGCATAAATGAAGTTGAAAAAGTGGATCTATGAGTTGCAAGATTCAGAGACCAAGGCCCGTGGCGCCAGAGGAGGAGACAGAGAGGAGCTTCCAGGGTGGGGAAGAGAGCGACCTTACAGAGCCTAGGAGCCCAGAGTTTCCAAGCGCTGTTTATGTTGTTTAATGCTTTGTTTCCTTTCAGTGGCACATTTTCTGTTTGGCTCAGGCAAATATGAAAATTCACGCTCGTTCCGAAGTACACAGTGACAGACTGTTACCGAACGTGTCCCAGAGCTCGGGAAGGGGAATGTAGCCTAGGATTTCAAAAGCTGGTCGTCAAATATTCGCAAGTTGGATAGTTTACATTTTGACAAATCAGAGCCAACTTTGATTTTGTTCAGTTCAGTTCAGTTGCTCAGTTGTCTCTGACTCTTTGTTACTGGTGAAGAAAAGGAGCAGTTTGTTCTGCCTGACGCCCCCCACCCCCAACTCCCCAAATCCTCTTTTTTGGCCAAGAGAGCAGCTGCTAAACCTGATGAGATTTGGGGAGCAGGGGTGGGCCAGGAGTGGTTGGCAAAGAGCTGTCCCCCAGATTCCCCATTTTCTGAAATTCCACCCATCTATGATCCCTTGCTCTTTTTCTTCCTTCCCCTGTTCCCCATCTCCTCTCCTTCCCCTCCCCTCCTCTCTCCTCTCCTCTCATCCATAGGACAAGGCTTTGAAGCCTGATGATGTACTAGGCACATAGGTGTTAGGTGCTGGGAATCCAAAAGAACCTTCAGTCCCAGGGGGACCTCAGAGGTGTAAAAAGAGAACTACCTCTGAAAGTGCTAACACATGCTCTGGTGCCCCAAATTCCCAGAAAACAAGATAAGGGACGGACTGCAGAGGGGGACTGGGGATCCCAGAGAGGGGGAACTGGTTCCCAGAGAAGGGGAACCACAAGGTATCCTCTGCCCAAGTGCAGCAGCTGTTCCACACGGGAGCAACCACTAGGCCACCCTCGCTGTGGCATAAATGACTTCCTATCGCCATTGACTGTCACCTGCAGCAGAAAGGGCTGGAGTCCTGAGAAATCAAGAGACGTGACTTTTGGAATCTAGAACAGGGAGAAGAAAATGGGTCGAAGGTGCGAGGCCACCAGAAACGGGAAGCAGGTGGCATGGTTGGTGGCGGGGTGGGGGTGGGGGGTTGGTTCTTGGCCGACCAGTAGCCACAGAGAGCAAGGGACAGGAACCTGACCTAGTTCACAGGCTTTCCTGGGGGCCAGGGCTCTTTCCACTTGTGCAGTTATCGGCTGCATTTGTTGTTTTCCTTCTTCAGATCTGATAAAGATGAGGCTTAGCCAGATGTTAGGTAATTCTGTTGTCAGTTTCCACTTGGCATCTAATCACAGTCTTCTTCCCGATTCGTGGTTATGTGTGAAGATTATTTTCTTTGCATCTCTTGAGTCTTTTATGCCCTTGTTAGCTTCCTTCCTTTGTTTCCACCAGCTCTTGCTATTTTTCTGTTTATTTACCTTCTCATTTCTGCTCTAGCATCTACTCTCAGAAACAGGGCAACTTAGGACTCTGAATTAGCTTGCCTTCTTCCTTACCCTCTTTTCTTGAGCATAATGGTTTGTAACTTCTTTGAGCTTCTTGGTTTCCTTCCCCCTGGATCTGGTCCTTTTAAGTCAGGTTTTTACATTTTACTTACAAAAAAATATTAATGAATCCTCTCTTGGAATACTGAGTACTGTCAGCTCTTACAAAGTCCCTTCCTTTTTATTTTTCTTGTTTCTTCCCTAAAAGTTGCAGGGTACATGACGCATGGGAGAAGGGAGGAGAGATTGCAGGGGTGGGGGCATTATGGGGTAAATCTTGAGCTCTGCTGTGTGCTCTGATGAACACTCACTCTGGAAGCTTTCCCCCTTGTAACTTTTCTGCAGAAAATTTTCAGATCCCTGTGGATATCAGACAACCGTGAATTCCACCCAGCCCTGATTTCAAAGGGGTGGAGCAGGCACAACCATCATGTGTTGTGGGTTAAACCCCCCTCGTTTCCCATCTTCTCTGTGTCTTGCTGAACCATCTCTCTGGTCTGCAAAAAGTGCTAGCACGGGCAGGTATATGATTTAGAGCATGGCACACTTCAAGAGACCATCCGTTCCCACTACTGCTCGCCCCTCGTGGCTCAAGGAGCCAACGCTCCTGGGGTCCCCGGGGTGGGGGTGTGGGAGAGAGCCTCATCCCTGGCCTGGACCTGACCTGACTTCCTTGCCCCGTAGGAGTGCTGTTTAGCATCGAGGTCACCTCCACCTACTTTGCTGTGAGGAACTACTGGCGAGGATTCTTTGCAGCTACCTTCAGCGCCTTTGTTTTCCGAGTGCTGGCTGTGTGGAACAAGGATGCTGGTAACCTGGGAAGCATCATTTTGGAAGTGGGACCAAGGCCCAAGGGTATATAGAGGACAAAGGTACAGGTCGTGGAGTAGGGTTGTTGTTTATTCGCTAAGTTGTGTCTGACTCTTCTGGGACCCCCATGGGCTGTAGCCCGCCAGGCTCCTCTGTCCATGGAATTTTCCAGGCAAGAATACTGGAGTGGGCTGCCCTTTCCTTCTCCTAGGGATCTTCCTAATCTAGGCATCGCATCTGCATCTCCTGCCTTGGCAGGCGGATTCTTTACTGCTGAGCCACAAACAAGGCCCATTTCTGCCAGTAGTGTTAGAAAAAAGAAATAGAAGAGGGGACAGTAGGTTTGGAGGAAGCTTTAATCCTTAAGGCTGATGAACTTGGGTCCTTCTCGATGGCTTCTGTGACACTCCCACCATGACCTTGGCCTTTCCATCCTGTAGTCACCATCACAGCCCTCTTCAGAACCAATTTCCGAATGGACTTCCCCTTTGACCTGCAGGAACTCCCAGCCTTTGCAATTATCGGGTCAGTGGCTGCTCTGGGAGTGGGAGGGGCAGGACTGGGGCAAAGCTTTGGATTGGAAAGGACCCAAGCTGGGAAGTTGGCGTGGGCATGGGTAAGGTGGAAATTGTCGGGGGGAGGTGGGTAGAAAGGGCAGGTGGACGCCTGGTATTTGCTTCCCTGCAGTGGCCAGGGCCGCGGGATGAGGGTTTCTTTTCTGTATGGCTTACACCCTCAGGATTTGCTGTGGGTTCCTGGGAGCTGTATTTGTGTATCTGCATCGCCAAGTCATGCTTGGTGTCCGAAAGCACAAGGTCCTCAGCCAGTTTCTGGCTAAGCAGTGAGTCACTGCCCTACCCGTTTACTCTCTGGTTTCTCCAAGAGTTCCTCCCTTTTAATCTTGGCGGAAGGCGTTAAATGCCTTTTGGTGGCTTGTGATAAAATATAGAAGCCCAGATGCCCTACTAGGGACGAGCAGTGTGGTTTCCTCTTTAAAGACTGCTTATTGGTGGAGAGAGTGCTCTGTCTAATGGCCTGAGACCACAGGGGAATGCCAGGAAACTTCAGATTTCCAGGGTGTGGCATCCACTGTGGGCTGGCCAAATTAGGATGAGGATTAATTCTAAGTAATTAATCCTGTTTCTTTTCCAGCCGCCTGCTCTATCCTGGAATCGTCACCTTTGTCATCGCCTCCTTCACCTTTCCACCAGGAATAGGGCAGTTCATGGCCGGAGAGGTCAGCTCCAAGGGTGACCTTTGAGGGTGGGGGGTCAGGTCACTGAGCACGTGACTGAGACTAAACCAAGATGGGGCCACGTGGAAAAGGGGAGACAGCGCAGGTGACCCTCAGGCTTCTGAGCACACGTGCTTTTCCCCACGGATGGCCTCTCTCCCTGACAAAAAAGCGGAAAAGGACCCATGAAATGTGAGACCGGGGAATCGGTTCTCTTTTAAAAAGTGGAAGTACGAACATCCCTGGAGAACTGCTCCCTTTTGCTTCCTCCTCTCACAGCTGATGCCTCGCGAAGCCATCAGTACCCTGTTTGACAACAATACGTGGGTAAAACATATCGGGGACCCCGAGAGCCTGGGCCGGTCAGCTGTATGGATCCACCCCAAAGCCAGTGTTGTTATCGTCCTCCTCCTCTTCTTCATCATGAAGGTACCTCTTCCTACACCCCCAGCTCCCTGAGCTTCTGTTTCCAACCTGGGAATCAGGGTTTGCATAAGGGGTGTGTGTGTCTGCTCCTTTGCATCTGACTCTTTGTGACTTCGTGGCTGCAGCCCACCAGGCTCCTCTGTCCATGGGATTTTCCAGGCAAGAGTTCTGGAGTGGGGTGCCATTGTCTTCTCCGCATCTGTATTCTCCTGCACTGGTAGGCAGATTCTTTACCACTAGCGCCACCTGGGAAACCCTTTACTATCTGAGCCACTACGGAAGCCCCTTTGCCTAAGATAGGGAAGGGTGAAACTTGGCCTGGTCTTTGTCCAACCTAAAAAGAAACAACTTGGAAATCAGAGCCTAAGTAGTAATAAGTTGCTCTAGAAAACCGAACCAATATCTGGGTTAACGTTCCATTCATGTCAGCTCCATGATGTCATAATTATTATAACCCTTCTAAAGGTTCCACTTGCTAAATGACTGAGACGTCGCAGCCACTGAGTAAATAGGGACAAGACAGAGCTTAAGCAATACAATAACTGTGTGAAGACCTCAGATAAATTAACCAAATCTCTCCACATATTAGATAATTAGGTACTTCATCTCCAGCATCTGATTATCCATTTTCAGGTGATTTGCATATCCATTTTTCTCCCAGTCTGGTGGATAATCTCTTCTCTAGGATTATAAAAGAGATAAAATATTTAAATCCATTTTATTAGTGACTATAAATAATTTTTACAATATTATTATTCTCTGTTGGGGTAGCGAGGCTGTGAGGCTTTTGCCGTTCTTAAACCATTTTCTTCTAACTTCAGCTAGGAAACAAAGACTGATCTCTTTTACTTACACTGGTTCTTTCTCATATCTTCCCACCAAGGATCACATGGTTATAGACTTTTCAGTTACTGCCTTGTACAAGGTTATTTTTATTTCCACCCCTGGTTGTGACATCTGTTATAATTGCTGTTTGTCTTTTTCTCTCTTTTAGATGATTGCCTCATTATTAATAGTATGCCTTGTCTGAATAGCCCATGATTTTCCTGTATATATTTGGAGGAGAAAATGGCAACCCACTCCAGTATTCTCACCTGGAGAGTCCCATGGACAGAGGAGCCTGGTGGGTCCAGCCCATGGGACCACAAGAGTCAGACATGACTTACCGACTAAACCTTGTCTGAATAGCCCATGATTTTCCTCTGTATATTAGGGTTTTCATTTGATTTTTTTTTTTAACAAATCCAAGTAATGATTCTATTTTAGTCTATAGCACAATTTTTTACATACATTTTAGTGGGTTTGACAGTGCTTTGAGGCAGACTTTAGATGAATCCACAAAAGTTGATATGTTTAAAATAAAATATACACAATAAAGCAAGAGGCATCTAGATGTTCAGAATCATGCATAAGGAGTGTTCTGGTTGGTGTTATCACTGAATACCTTGGCTAGTAAGAATTCACCCACAAAAGGCAGTTCTTCAGTTCTTCATTCCCATATAATTTACCAAAGTCAGAGAGTTCTGTCCACATTGAATTTTCATGTTTATTAAGTTATTCTTTTTTAAAGAGAGTCTTTAATTATTTTTGGCTGTGCTGGGTCTTTGTTGCTGCACGTGGGGTTTCTCTAGTTGCTGTGAGTGGGGGCTACTGTCTAATTGCATTGTGCAACTTATTCTTGATACTTACTGTGAAACTCTATTTCCATAGGATATGAGTCACTAAGTTATATTGTAATAGCCATAGTGGGTTCTTTCATCCATTTATTCAATAAGTGTTCTAATGCACCTACTGTGTGCCAAATATGTGATACTTGATTATTGATCTTTGGTGTATCTAATGCTTGTGTTTGGAAAAAGTTATTTAAAAATTTCTTCTTGGTTTTTTGCTGCTCATTTAATGTACTTGTCAATGGTCTTATGATTAGAGATACCAAGTGCTTGACATACCAGGTTCCAACTCTGTCACTGCGTTTTCAGGATTTGCTGAGGGCTTCTGGAGCTGTATTTATGCATTGTTTCTGATTCCATTCCACATGGGCTAATTGGGCCTGTGCCTTCCATATTTTGCACACCCACTTTATTAATTAGATCATTTTCATTTCTTCCTTCAATAGATTTGATATTTTTTTATCATAAAAGTTCTCAGTGTCTTGCTAGGGATATGATTTTTCATTATAGAGTTTATCTTCTCTAATTTATAAACCCCAGCTCCTTGTAATTAGCTGTTGAGCATACAAACCCATCTGCAGTAACCAAGTCCAAGTTTTGATGGCATCTCAGAATTTATTGTTCAATGATAATAATTCTGTTTTTGTGATACTCCTCTAGACTGAACTGCTTCTTTGGGATCATATATATTTTTGAAACATTAAACGTTTGAAAATTTTGGGAGAAACAAAATTCTGTATATATTTTCAACATCTCCTTCACGCCTTGCCTCATTTCCCCAGATTCCCAAGCCTATCTCTGGATCCTACTTTGCAGACTGAGGTTTATTCTGAGAAACCTACTTGGATTATATCGAAGGACTAAGCCGTATGTCACTCACTGATTTCTTACTTAATTATATCCTCATTAATGTCTACATATAAGAGAATCAAGAAAAGAAACTCGGGGCTTCCCTGGCAGCTCAGTGATAAAGAATCCGCCTGCCAGTGCTGGAGACACGAGTTTGATCCCTGCTCTGGAAAGATCCCACATGCCACGGAGCAGATAGTCGCCTGCCCCACAACTACTGAGCCTGTGGTCTAGAGCCCCGGAGCTGCAACTACGGAAGCCCGAGTGCCCTGGAACCTGAGCTCCACAGTGAGAGATGAGAAGCGCGTGCATCACAGCTAGAGAGCAGCCCTCTCTTGCCACAACTAGTGAAAATCCCAAGCAGCAACAAGACCCAGCACAACCAATAAACAGATAATTTTTTTTTAAAGAAAAGAAACTCACATTTCTTGGGCTATATTTCAAGCCCAATAGTTTGCAGCAGGCCTGTACTATTCTATAATATGTTAAATAGAAAACCATCCGCTGCTATAAATCTATATTACCTAGTTACCACTGCTTCCAGTATCTTTACTCTCCTATCACTGGACATATAACCATACCCTTTTTATTTCCAAAATGTGGACAGTAAAGGTACCTAGCCACATTAAAACATAAAATTGACTAGAACTATTTTTCCAGTCTGATTTGAAATTTAGCCCATGTGGTCTTCTGGCAGTATCTGCGTTCACAGATAGGATTCTCAGTTCAGCTCTTTTGTAACACTGATGAAGGGAACTTCCACCTTCTCAATTTTAAGACATGGAAAGTTATCATCTTGTTGTGAGTCTGGTGTGTCTCTAATGAGCATGGATATGATTACAACATCTCCATTTCCTTTTTAATGAGTCTAATGTTATTAGCGAGTACCGTTGAGTTCTCAGAACAGCCCGAGGCTCTGGAGAATTCTTGCCTAATCTTCCTGTGCTTCCTCCTTGTGAAGCATCTAAATAAAACACAATCTGTGAGAAGGGGTCTCTAGCTTCCCACTTCTCTAGAACTGGGGGCGTAAAATCTTGGGAGTAATTTGTGTTCCAGATCACTTGCCCTGCTTCTGGATTTTCCCTTTTGTGTGCTAACAACTCAAAAAGTTTGCTAGTCTCAAGCGTCCACCTCTGTGCTGCAGGAGTTGATAACTTTCAGCGTACTATGATGCTGAGCCTCTTCTTATGTGTATCTTGGAGGATAATCTACAGTTCATCCCCTGAAATCAGACCCATCGGCCACCTATTATCTGTATTACTGGAGCTTTCAGATTAACCTGAGCCTACAAAATCCCTTATGGCTTTCATGTACTTATTCCAAAGAGATAGTACAGAATAGTTCAAGAGGTCTCCAAATGTTATGAGTCAGGATCCCTTAAGAAGCTTAAACTATCAGCATCTAGAACTCCATCTCCAGACAGTCCACTGGGGTAGTCTTCAGTGATGTCTGCTCATCACAGTTCAAACAAGTTCCCCTGCAAGCATTACTGGTGGGTATTTTAAGCAAGTATTAGCTCTGAGAATCTTCTCTGCTTTGTATGAATACTGTTTGACCAAACTCTTCTTTCTTTCCTTCCTTCCTGTCTACTTAACTTACCTTCCTACCTCCTACCTACCTACCTCCTACTTACCTACATCCTACCTGCATTTATTACTGAGCATTGTGCTGGTACTGAGAGAATGCAGAGACAAGGCGAACTCTTGTTACACACGCAAGAAATTTGCAATCTGCAACCCTCTTCATTTATATATCTAACTCTGCTGTTCTCAACTTTGCTGTTTTAAACAGTTCTGTTCTGACAGTTGTAGAAGGAAATGACAACCCATTCAGGTATTCTTGCCTGGAGAACCCCATGGGCAGAGGGCAATAGTCTATAGGGTGGCAAAGAGTCGGACACGATTGAAGCAACTTAGCATGCACACGTGCATTCTGACAAATATGTATTTTGCCTGATCTCAGAGCTTCCGGGACAAAGGTTTTTCAGAGCCTTTATCATTCTTTTTTTTTAAATTTATTTTAATTGTGGGCAAATTGCTTTATGATGTTGTGTTGATTTCTGCTGTACGTTTATCATCGTCTTCTGAGGTCAGCCCTGGCTCAAGGGAATCTCTCTAAGGTTCAGAAAATGAGAAACGTTATTTCTCATTAGTTTATAATAAAACTGGTGCAGTTTTTCATCTTTGTGACCCCATGGGCTATAAAGTCCATGAAATTCTCTAGGCCAGAATACTGGAGTGGGTAGCCTTTCCCTTCTCCAGGGGATCTTCCCAACTCAGGGATTGAACCCAGGTTTCCCACATTGCAGGCAGATTCTTTACCAGCTAAGCCACAAGGGAAGCCCATATTCACAGCAGAGTAGGCAAAAGGACTGAGAAATAGAATGGGAAAAAGACTAGTAATTGAACTTTTGAAATATCTGTAAAAGAAACAAAAATATGTGACATAATATATAAATTAAGGAACAGGTTTACATATGACTTCCAAAATAAGTAAACCAATCTTAGAAAAAGGTCTCAAACTAATTTGGCAAAAGATGACAGCAGCTAAGGATCAAAACAAATTACCAGGATAAAAATATGTACAACTGAAAACTGCACCAACTTTATTGTAAACTAATGAGAAATAAAGTTTCTCATTTTCTGAACCTTAGAGAGATTCCCTTGAGTCAGGGCTGACCTCAAAAGACATTAATAAATGTTGCTTTACACAACATCGTAAAGCAATTATACATATTACTTTTGCTAAAATCATCCCAATTCCTTTTGGAATTCTATCTTGGCCTTAGAGTTCTTTTCTATGACACTGGCTGGCTGAGCTGGCACCCGCAATGTGCTCTTGCAGGTTGGTCCAGACAGATCTGATTTTCTGATCTTTGTTGAAGGTGATTTGATGTTAAAGGAAAATGTTAAAGCAAATGGCACAGGCAGGGCGTCTTCACTCCAGGCTCCCTTGTGAGGTTTGCCATGTAGATGGCGTTGTAAATGACCTTACCGAAGCTGTCAGGCACACAGTAAGTCACTATGATTTGAAGGTGACTGCCACTTGGAAATGAGGCTCTTTTTCAGAAACAAAGTCTGGCCAGGAAAAGATATCCTCCAGGTTCGAGAGCTTCAGGTTGCTCTGCTGAGGTGACCTTTTGGGGTTAAGAGGATACAGTGGGCTAGAACCCTACCCTTTGCGGGCAGTGACAGAGGGGTCCCCTGGGGCCCCAGTTTTTGTTATGATTATCTAAAGGCAAATATTGTCACTCCAAGTAGGAGCGATTTGGGTTAACTGCCTGGAAGGACCTTCTTATAATGTTGTCTTTGGTGATATCTTAGCCTGAGTGCTCCATGCTTTTTTTGGTTCTGGGGGAAGGTGACAGACAAGATGACTCCCAGAGGGATTAGCTCTCCCAGGATTTCTGTACCTCTTGGAACAAGAAGCAGGAAAGAAGGGGGTTGTGAGTGTGTGTGTGCTGGACAGTCTAGAGGGTGTGCTGACGCCTCTTTTTACCCCAGTTCTGGATGTCCATCGTGGCCACTACCATGCCCATACCCTGCGGAGGCTTCATGCCTGTGTTCGTGCTCGGTAAGTTCTGATGAGAAGCCTGGGCCCTTACTGGTGGTTCAGGCTAGGGTACTGCGAAAATAAGGAAAGGCCTGGATGCTGGGGACTTGTGTTCAGTCTTAGCACCCCAGGAGGCATTGGCTCTTAAAAAATGGAGGATAAAGACCTTGAATTCCTTCCTTCCTTTGGTCTCTCCCTAGGAGCTGCATTCGGAAGGCTAGTAGGAGAGATCATGGCCATGCTTTTCCCAGATGGTATCTTATTTGATGACATCATCTACAAGATCCTACCTGGGGGCTACGCAGTTATTGGTAAGACACATTCCACCCTCCTGTAACCCCGGACACCCACACTCAGACTCTCCCGTGACATCTGCATTCTAAGCTATATAGTAATGGTCTTCATTTAATGCTATTTAATTCAACTTTTATTTAAATAATCAGCACTTGGCTCTGACTCTAATTAGCTCTCATTAAACATCTTTGAGCCTCCCTCTTTCTTCACACAGAATAGGGATTTTAGGGATTAAATGAGATAATAAGGATGAGAACACCTAGGATTGCCTCTGAGTGTTTGGTAAGGGCTTTTTCTTTTTCTCCAAATAATCGTGGAAAGAACAGTGCTTGTGATTGGCTTGAATACTCCTACCCGCTGATGTGCTCATGTTGACGAGACTTAGGAGCACATGACTAAGAGCTAAGACATGTGGGCTTTGGTCTCATCCCCAGCTCTTGTCACTGGATGATCATGGGGCGGATTACCTGCCTTTCTGCACTTTAGTTTCTTTATTCTAAAATTACTTCTGAGATGTCTAATCTTTTGAGAGTCTGAGATTATCTTTTCCCATTAGATGTATAGTCCCTTCCACCCCAAAACCATGTCTAACAAAATGACCAGGATATTCCCTTGAACTGTTATGCTTCCGTCCTCCCTCTCCTCTTTACCAAAATCCCATGACATCTAAGGCCACACTCCCCTTTGATAAAGAAGAACTAATCAGCTTTATAGAACATACGGTGACCTTAGTCCCCCATCACAGTTCTATACAAGCACTTCTTGCATCTGCTGTTATTCCCTGTCTTCATGCCTCTCAGATATCCCTTCAACCTCCCTGGTAGACATTTCCCTAAGCATGCATGCATGCTATGTCACTTCAGCCAGGTCCGACTCTCTGTGATCCTATGGACTGTAGACCCCCAGGCTCCTCTGTCCATAGGATTCACCAGGCAAGAATACTGGAGTGGGTTGCCATGCCCTCCTCTAGGAGGTCTTTCTGACCCAGGGATCAAACCTAATATATTCTGTGGTTCCTGCAATGGCAGGCAAATTCTTTACGACTGAGCTACCTGGGAAGCCCAAATATATATATATATATACACATATATGGACTTATATATTGGAGATATATATATATATATATATATATATATATATATCCTGTGTTAATGTTCTGTAGTATATTGCATGCATTATCCAGTAAAACCATTCCTCCCAATCTTTANTCTAAGGTTCAGAAAATGAGAAACGTTATTTCTCATTAGTTTATAATAAAACTGGTGCAGTTTTTCATCTTTGTGACCCCATGGGCTATAAAGTCCATGAAATTCTCTAGGCCAGAATACTGGAGTGGGTAGCCTTTCCCTTCTCCAGGGGATCTTCCCAACTCAGGGATTGAACCCAGGTTTCCCACATTGCAGGCAGATTCTTTACCAGCTAAGCCACAAGGGAAGCCCACATTCACAGCAGAGTAGGCAAAAGGACTGAGAAATAGAATGGGAAAAAGACTAGTAATTGAACTTTTGAAATATCTGTAAAAGAAACAAAAATATGTGACATAATATATAAATTAAGGAACAGGTTTACATATGACTTCCAAAATAAGTAAACCAATCTTAGAAAAAGGTCTCAAACTAATTTGGCAAAAGATGACAGCAGCTAAGGATCAAAACAAATTACCAGGATAAAAATATGTACAACTGAAAACTGCACCAACTTTATTGTAAACTAATGAGAAATAAAGTTTCTCATTTTCTGAACCTTAGAGAGATTCCCTTGAGTCAGGGCTGACCTCAAAAGACATTAATAAATGTTGCTTTACACAACATCGTAAAGCAATTATACATATTACTTTTGCTAAAATCATCCCAATTCCTTTTGGAATTCTATCTTGGCCTTAGAGTTCTTTTCTATGACACTGGCTGGCTGAGCTGGCACCCGCAATGTGCTCTTGCAGGTTGGTCCAGACAGATCTGATTTTCTGATCTTTGTTGAAGGTGATTTGATGTTAAAGGAAAATGTTAAAGCAAATGGCACAGGCAGGGCGTCTTCACTCCAGGCTCCCTTGTGAGGTTTGCCATGTAGATGGCGTTGTAAATGACCTTACCGAAGCTATCAGGCACACAGTAAGTCACTATGATTTGAAGGTGTCTGCCACTTGGAAATGAGGCTCTTTTTCAGAAACAAAGTCTGGCCAGGAAAAGATATCCTCCAGGTTCAAGAGCTTCAGGTTGCTCTGCTGAGGTGACCTTTTGGGGTTAAGAGGATACAGTGGGCTAGAACCCTACCCTTTGCGGGCAGTGACAGAAGAGTCCCCTGGGGCCCCAGTTTTTGTTATGATTATCTAAAGGCAAATATTGTCACTCCAAGTAGGAGCGATTTGGGTTAACTGCCTGGAAGGACCTTCTTATAATGTTGTCTTTGGTGATATCTTAGCCTGAGTGCTCCATGCTTTTTTTGGTTCTGGGGGAAGGTGACAGATAAGATGACTCCCAGAGGGATTAGCTCTCCCAGGATTTCTGTACCTCTTGGAACAAGAAGCAGGAAAGAAGGGGGTTGTGAGTGTGTGTGTGCTGGACAGTCTAGAGGGTGTGCTGACGCCTCTTTTTACCCCAGTTCTGGATGTCCATCGTGGCCACTACCATGCCCATACCCTGCGGAGGCTTCATGCCTGTGTTCGTGCTCGGTAAGTTCTGATGAGAAGCCTGGGCCCTTACTGGTGGTTCAGGCTAGGGTACTGCGAAAATAAGGAAAGGCCTGGATGCTGGGGACTTGTGTTCAGTCTTAGCACCCCAGGAGGCATTGGCTCTTAAAAAATGGAGGATAAAGACCTTGAATTCCTTCCTTCCTTTGGTCTCTCCCTAGGAGCTGCATTCGGAAGGCTAGTAGGAGAGATCATGGCCATGCTTTTCCCAGATGGTATCTTATTTGATGACATCATCTACAAGATCCTACCTGGGGGCTACGCAGTTATTGGTAAGACACATTCCACCCTCCTGTAACCCCGGACACCCACACTCAGACTCTCCCGTGACATCTGCATTCTAAGCTATATAGTAATGGTCTTCATTTAATGCTATTTAATTCAACTTTTATTTAAATAATCAGCACTTGGCTCTGACTCTAATTAGCTCTCATTAAACATCTTTGAGCCTCCCTCTTTCTTCACACAGAATAGGGATTTTAGGGATTAAATGAGATAATAAGGATGAGAACACCTAGGATTGCCTCTGAGTGTTTGGTAAGGGCTTTTTCTTTTTCTCCAAATAATCGTGGAAAGAACAGTGCTTGTGATTGGCTTGAATACTCCTACCCGCTGATGTGCTCATGTTGACGAGACTTAGGAGCACATGACTAAGAGCTAAGACATGTGGGCTTTGGTCTCATCCCCAGCTCTTGTCACTGGATGATCATGGGGCGGATTACCTGCCTTTCTGCACTTTAGTTTCTTTATTCTAAAATTACTTCTGAGATGTCTAATCTTTTGAGAGTCTGAGATTATCTTTTCCCATTAGATGTATAGTCCCTTCCACCCCAAAACCATGTCTAACAAAATGACCAGGATATTCCCTTGAACTGTTATGCTTCCGTCCTCCCTCTCCTCTTTACCAAAATCCCATGACATCTAAGGCCACACTCCCCTTTGATAAAGAAGAACTAATCAGCTTTATAGAACATACGGTGACCTTAGTCCCCCATCACAGTTCTATACAAGCACTTCTTGCATCTGCTGTTATTCCCTGTCTTCATGCCTCTCAGATATCCCTTCAACCTCCCTGGTAGACATTTCCCTAAGCATGCATGCATGCTATGTCACTTCAGCCAGGTCCGACTCTCTGTGATCCTATGGACTGTAGACCCCCAGGCTCCTCTGTCCATAGGATTCACCAGGCAAGAATACTGGAGTGGGTTGCCATGCCCTCCTCTAGGAGGTCTTTCTGACCCAGGGATCAAACCTAATATATTCTGTGGTTCCTGCAATGGCAGGCAAATTCTTTACGACTGAGCTACCTGGGAAGCCCAAATATATATATATATATACACATATATGGACTTATATATTGGAGATATATATATATATATATATATATATATATATATCCTGTGTTAATGTTCTGTAGTATATTGCATGCATTATCCAGTAAAACCATTCCTCCCAATCTTTATCTTTTATGACTTTTTCTTATTCTGTTTTCATGTATGGCTTCCCCAGGATCTTTTCTCATAGCATATCTTCCCATGTTTAAACAAGAAATAAGGTTAATGCACTAGGGACTCTTTGGCTGATGGGAAATCATAACCAAAAACAAGTAAGACAGATTCTTTCTTCAAAGAGCTTATGGAATCGTAATGTTTTAGACCTGAAAGGGCCTTAGAACTTATCTAATGACCCCTTTCACCTTAGAGATGAGAGCATGGGGTTCCAGAAGGATTAAGTTCTTATACTATTGAGAAACAGAATCAGGATCTCATTGCTCCAAGCCCACAGCATGATTCTTGGGTTCTGAGTCCGCTCATAAATTGTTGGCATCAAAACCCGAGGCCCAAAATAAAATGCTGTAAATGGGTTTTTTTAAATCCTCAGTTAAGAGTGATCCAATTGTTTAAAAGCAAGGAACAGATAGCACATCACTATATTTTATAAATGAAAATTTGAACACAAAATTTTTTAAGTTGCCAAAGGTTGTAGAATGAGGTCAAAGTGATTTTGTAAGAGCTCAGCATTCTAGTCCTTACTTGACACAGGGTCGTCTCGGGAGTGCTGGCGCAGCCTGGGGTCACGTCTTCCCTGACCCTGCGGGTCCTGCCCATCACCGCCCGCGTAGCCGCCACGCCAGGAAAGGCAGCCCTAAGCAGGGTGCACGTCTGTGTCCGGTTCCAGGAGCAGCAGCGCTGACTGGCGCGGTGTCCCACACAGTCTCCACGGCCGTGATTTGCTTCGAACTAACGGGTCAGATTGCTCACATCCTACCCATGATGGTGGCTGTTATCTTGGCCAACATGGTGGCTCAGAGCCTGCAGCCCTCCCTTTACGACAGCATCATCCAGGTCAAGAAGCTACCCTACTTGCCTGACCTTGGTTGGAACCAGCTCAGGTCAGGGGCACCAGCTGGAATTAGTTCAGATCTGAGGGGGTGGGGGCGGGAGGTTCTGAGACTGAGAATGAGGTTAGGGTCGGTGTCTGGATGCACTGCTTTTTTTTTTTTTTTTTTTACTTATTTTTATATTCCCATGTACTTACTAATTTTATGAGTGATCAAATGCATGGTGTAAACCTCATGGGAGGAGTGGGAGGGACAGCCAAGGGACAGGCACATATGGTGGGGCTAACCTCCCCGGTGCTTTCTCCCTCCATAGCAAATTTACAATCTTTGTTGAGGACATCATGGTACGCGATGTGAAGTTTGTTTCAGCTTCCTGCACATACGGGGAGTTGCAAAACCTGCTCCAGACCACCACCGTCAAGACTCTACCGCTGGTTGAATCGAAAGGTCAGTGGGAGGGAAGGAAGCAGATTCCTGGGCTAGTGACCTGAACAAAGGCGGCACTGAAGTACAGGCGGTAGTGGGGTGAGCGCTTGTCCGTAGGGGCACCCAGTCTACAGGTCATCCTGCTGTGGACCTCTGCTAAGGCCTCTGCTCCTGAGCAAACATGATCGATCATCTTCAAGGAAGGAAAGCACAAGCACAGGAAGACAGTTAAAAATCCAGTGAAAGAAATACAGTTGATTCTCATTCCCTGTACTTATGTTCTAAAAACTTGCCATGAACACTAAATTAGAGATACTGTAATTATGACCTTTGTGGCTCAGCTAGACCTGGGCTCGATCCCTGGGTTGGGAAGATCCTCTGGAGAAGGGAAAGGCTACCCACTCCAGTACTCTATGGAGAATTCCAAGGACTGTATAATCCATGGGGTCGCAAACAGCTGGACACAGTTGAGCGACTTTCATTTCACTGAACCATTGCTCCCAAAGGAAATTCTAGGTGAAGTTCCTGAAATTCAAGGTGAAGTTCCTGCAAGCCTCTGGTCACATTTTTTTCCAGTAGTCAAAGCAGCCGGAGAAGGCAATGGCAACCCACCCCAGTGCTCTTGCCTGGAAAATCCCATGGACAGAGGAGCCTGGTGGGCTGCAGTCCATGGGGTCACTAAGAGTCGGACATGACTGAGTGACTTCACTTTCATTTTTCACTTTCATGCATTGGAGAAGGAAATGGCAACCCACTCCAGTGTTCTTGCCTGGAGAATCCGAAGGATGGCAGAGCCTGGTGGGCTGCTGTCTATGGGGTCGCACAGTCTCGGACACGACTGAAGCAACTTAGCAGCAGCAGCAGTCAAAGAAGCATACACTTGTCTTAAATGGGTTTCTCCTGGTGTGCGTGCTAAGTTGCTTCAGTCATGTCTGACTCTTTGTGACCTTGTGGACTGTAGCCCACCAGGCTCCTCTGTCCGTGGGATTCTCCAGGCAAGAATACTAGAGTGGGTTACCATGCCCTCCTCCAGGGGATCTTCCTGACCCAGGGATTGAACCCATGTCTCTTATGTCTCCTGCATTGGCAGGCAAGTTCTCTACCACTAGTGCCACCTGGGAAGCCCTGTGCTTCTCCTTAAAGACAACTTACTTAATATCTGTTGTTAATTCATTAACTTGGAACTCACCACAACCAATAGCATGATAGCTCATGGCTAAATAAAGCTTATTTAATACATGTATTTTCTCCATAAAGCACATCAAAGCCTTCTTGCTTGGGGGAAATTGTAAACAACAAAATCACCATCATGAAACACAAAAATACAAAAATCATGGCATTCAATGGATCATGAAAGGAACACTTGTTTATAATATGAAGGTAGAAAAAAAAAAAGGCAGTGTATCACTGTTCCAACTCCACTGGGAACATGTGTGTGGGCAGCTCAGATCTTTTGCTGCTTTACATGTGCCTGTGAATGATGGGGAGAGCACAGCATGCGTTGAGTTGGGGTTACAAATATACTTGAGCCAGTGGGTGAATTCACAAATAGGTGATGGTAGAGGTTTAGTTGCTAAATCCTGTCTGGCTCTTACAACCTCATAGGCTGGAGCTCACCAGATTCCTCTGTCCCTGGGATTCTCCAGGCAAGAATACTGGAGTGAGTTGCCATTTCCTTCTCCAGGGAATCTTCCTGACCCAGGGATTGAACCTGGGTCTCCTGCATTGTAGGTGGATCCTTTACTGACTGAGCCTTCAGGGAAGCCTTCACAAATAGGGAATCTGTGAATAATGAGGCTCAGCTGAAAATCTTACACCCTCTGAGGTGGCTCTCTTTGCCCCATAGCTAAATAACAGCTGTTCTTTAATACCCAATTTAAGGAGCAGATGAGACTGTTCCATGAGAAGGAGTAAACATCTTTGATAAGTAGTGATTTCACCTCCTTCACCATCCTTTCTGTCCACCTCTGACACTTAATCTTGCTTCGTATTACTTCTTATTGTGGTTTCTATATCCATGTCTTATCTTCCTCACTAGATTCAGTATCCTTTTAGAGCTGAGACTATAACATCTGTCTCCCTCAGACTTCTTCCTTATATGTATTTACCAGATATTTAAAAAATAGTTGTCTAATGTTTGAATTAGTGTGATGCTGTTTGAAGCCTTTTAAATTGTTAGTTCTAATTTCAGATGATTAGAATATCTAAATTACCTTAGTTTTAATATTTTCCCAAACCCCAAATACCTTTCAGTGGCCTCTAAAGCAGTGGCTCCTTATTGGAACAGGGGTACGGCTGATGGGTTGCAGGGTTTTAATAGTAATGACTAATTCTTAACAGTGGTAAAGAACCTGCCTGCCAGTGCAGGAGATGTAAGAGACATGGGGGTCTATCCGAGAGATGTGGGTTTGATCCCTGGGACAGGAAGGTGCCCTGGAGGAGAGCATGGCAACCCACTCCAGTATCCTTGCCTCGGAAATCCCATGGACAGAGGATCTTGGCAGGCTACAGTCCATAGGGTTGCAAAGAGTCTGGAGTGACTTAGCACGCATACAATCTTATGGCCTTAGAACACAATGAAAATGTTAATGATAGTAATGGAATTCTAATAAATATTAAAGAAATTTTCCTGGAAAAGGAGGCATTATGTTTATGCCTAGAAGGACCCAGAGTATTTTAGTGATTAAACATCAGATATCCTTGTAGGCTTTTTTCAAAGTATTGGGTTGAACAAAAAGTTCATTTGGGTTTACCAAAAAGTTCATTTGGGTTTTTCCATAAGATGATATGGGCTTCCCTAGTGGCTCAGATGGTAAAGAATCTGCCTGCAATGCAGGAGGCCTGGGTTCAATCCCTAGATTGGGAAGAGGGCCTGGCATCCCACTCCAGTATTCTCGCCTGGAGATTCCCGTGGACAAAAGAGCCTGGCAGGCTACAGTCCATGAGGTCACAAAGAGTCAGACACAACTGAGCGACTAAGCATAGTCCACAGCACATAAGATGATACAGAAAACCCAGACTTTTTGACCAGCCCAATGTAGTCCCATCTCAGTGTGAAGGGCTTTTAATGTGTCGTCTTTTGGAGACAGGGTTGGTGAGGCTGTTTTAATACCTAGTTCACCTGTTTGCAAACTGTCTACGTAAGGGCTGCATCAAAATAAGTACAAATTAGCACCAGTTAATATACTCTCATGGAGAAGGAAAGAGCAACCCCTTCTATTACTCTTGCCTGGGAAATCCCACGGACAGGAGAGCCTGGTGGGCTGTAGTCCATGGGGTCCCAAAGCATCGGACACAACTGAGCGACTCAACAGCAATAATGTACTCTCAACTGGGTCCCTAAGTGCTGAATGGGTGAAATAAAAAGGACTGAATGAGGTCAGTCCTGAAAGACTTTGAAAATGAGTTTTTAGGAAGAGAGGGTAACAGCTGAAAAGAGCTGGGCTGAGTCCCTGACTCCATCCTTCGGAGAGAGGGGCCGACGGGGTGATGGAGCTGCCCTCAGGCCAAGCCTGGGTCTCCCCCAGATTCAATGATCCTGCTGGGCTCCGTGGAGCGGTCAGAACTTCAGTCCCTCCTGCAGCGCCACCTGTGTCCCGAGCGGAGGCTGCGGTTGGCCCAGGACAGGGCGAGGAAGCTGTCCGAGCTGCCCTTCGACGGGAAGGTGCGGCCAGCGGGGGTGGGGCGCTCTGGTGTCTGGCCCCAGGGTCGCCCCGAGTCCTTTGCCTTTGTGGATGAAGATGAAGATGAGGATCTCTACGGGAAGCCCGAGGTAAGCGGGCTGGGAAGGGTCAGGGGAGCGGGACAGATGGGGCAAAGGAAAAACAGGAAGAGAGAGGATTGACGCTGATTATTGACAAAGTCTAAGAGATCAGTGCCCCTGCATCCAGGGACTGAAGGAGATGAGGCTGCAAATTTTGGAGCCACGAGAATCCAAAGAGCTTTGAGGACTTCTGAACTGGAAAGAACAAGGGTNGATATATATATATATATATATATATATATATATATCCTGTGTTAATGTTCTGTAGTATATTGCATGCATTATCCAGTAAAACCATTCCTCCCAATCTTTATCTTTTATGACTTTTTCTTATTCTGTTTTCATGTATGGCTTCCCCAGGATCTTTTCTCATAGCATATTTTCCCATGTTTAAACAAGAAATAAGGTTAATGCACTAGGGACTCTTTGGCTGATGGGAAATCATAACCAAAAACAAGTAAGACAGATTCTTTCTTCAAAGAGCTTATGGAATCGTAATGTTTTAGACCTGAAAGGGCCTTAGAACTTATCTAATGACCCCTTTCACCTTAGAGATGAGAGCATGGGGTTCCAGAAGGATTAAGTTCTTCTCATACTATTGAGAAATAGAATCAGGATCTCATTGCTCCAAGCCCACAGCATGATTCTTGGGTTCTGAGTCCGCTCATAAATTGTTGGCATCAAAACCCGAGGCCCAAAATAAAATGCTGTAAATGGGTTTTTAAAAATCCTCAGTTAAGAGTGATCCAATTGTTTAAAAGCAAGGAACAGATAGCACATCACTATATTTTATAAATGAAAATTTGAACACAAAATTTTTTAAGTTGCCAAAGGTTGTAGAATGAGGTCAAAGTGATTTTGTAAGAGCTCAGCATTCTAGTCCTTACTTGACACAGGGTCGTCTCGGGAGTGCTGGCGCGGCCTGGGGTCACGTCTTCCCTGACCCTGCGGGTCCTGCCCATCACCGCCCGCGTAGCCGCCACGCCAGGAAAGGCAGCCCTAAGCAGGGTGCACGTCTGTGTCCGGTTCCAGGAGCAGCAGCGCTGACTGGCGCGGTGTCCCACACAGTCTCCACGGCCGTGATTTGCTTCGAACTAACGGGTCAGATTGCTCACATCCTACCCATGATGGTGGCTGTTATCTTGGCCAACATGGTGGCTCAGAGCCTGCAGCCCTCCCTTTACGACAGCATCATCCAGGTCAAGAAGCTACCCTACTTGCCTGACCTTGGTTGGAACCAGCTCAGGTCAGGGGCACCAGCTGGAATTAGTTCAGATCTGAGGGGGTGGGGGCGGGAGGTTCTGAGACTGAGAATGAGGTTAGGGTCGGTGTCTGGATGCACTGCTTTTTTTTTTTTTTTACTTATTTTTATATTCCCATGTACTTACTAATTTTATGAGTGATCAAATGCATGGTGTAAACCTCATGGGAGGAGTGGGAGGGACAGCCAAGGGACAGGCACATATGGTGGGGCTAACCTCCCCGGTGCTTTCTCCCTCCATAGCAAATTTACAATCTTTGTTGAGGACATCATGGTACGCGATGTGAAGTTTGTTTCAGCTTCCTGCACATACGGGGAGTTGCAAAACCTGCTCCAGACCACCACCGTCAAGACTCTACCGCTGGTTGAATCGAAAGGTCAGTGGGAGGGAAGGAAGCAGATTCCTGGGCTAGTGACCTGAACAAAGGCGCCACTGAAGTACAGGCGGTAGTGGGGTGAGCGCTTGTCCGTAGGGGCACCCAGTCTACAGGTCATCCTGCTGTGGACCTCTGCTAAGGCCTCTGCTCCTGAGCAAACATGATCGATCATCTTCAAGGAAGGAAAGCACAAGCACAGGAAGACAGTTAAAAATCCAGTTAAAGAAATACAGTTGATTCTCATTCCCTGTACTTATGTTCTAAAAACTTGCCATGAACACTAAATTAGAGATACTGTAATTATGACCTTTGTGGCTCAGCTAGACCTGGGCTCGATCCCTGGGTTGGGAAGATCCTCTGGAGAAGGGAAAGGCTACCCACTCCAGTACTCTATGGAGAATTCCAAGGACTGTATAATCCATGGGGTCGCAAACAGCTGGACACAGTTGAGCGACTTTCATTTCACTGAACCATTGCTCCCAAAGGAAATTCTAGGTGAAGTTCCTGAAATTCAAGGTGAAGTTCCTGCAAGCCTCTGGTCACATTTTTTTNGAAGCTTAAGATGTGTAGATCTGAGCAAACTGAAAAACAAAGAAAGTAGAACCTCATTCAGAAGTTGTTGTTCAGTCACTCAGTTGTGTCCAGCTCTGTGTGATCCCATGGACAGCAGCATGCCAGGCTTCCTTGTGCTTCACCATCTCCCGGAGCTTGCTCAAACCCATGTCCATTGATCCAGTGATGCCATCCAACCATCTCATTCTCTGTCATCCCCTTCTCCTCCTGCTTTCAGTCTTTCCCAGCATCAAGGTCTTTTCCAGTGAGAGGGCTCTTGATATCAGGTGGGCAGTGTACTGGAGCTTCAGCCTCAGCATCAGTCCTTCCAGGGAATATTCAGGGTTGATTTCTTTTAGGATTGACTGGTTTGATCTCTTTTCTGTCCAAGGGACTCCTGAAAGTTTTCTCTAGCACATTAGAAGGGGACTGAGAAGAGGTTATAGAAAATTTAAAATTCACTTATGAGAGCCACGGTGATACTGGATTATTTGGAACCTTTGGGATTTGGGCATGCAAATCTAAAATCCAAAGCACAGTTGGACTTTTGCCTTATTGCTTTGGTCACAGACAAAGCAATACAATGTAGAACAAACCAACCAAACACACATACAAAAGCGGCTTGTTTGAGTCAGCAAAGTGCCATGTGATCCAGAACAGCTCTTTAAATCCAATAAAGTTTCTCCAAGATCTGATTTGTAAAAGGTCAGCCTGCAGGTTTCTTCATGACACACAACGATGGATGCCTCACAGCACTCTGGAGGAGTTCAGTCCAGAGCTAAGGCAAGTCTAAGATGGAGCAAGACCTATGCTGGTTCTCCCAGAGTTTGCTCAGGTTCATGTCCATTGAGTCAGTGATGCCATCCAACCATCTCATCCTCTGTCACCCCCTTCTCCTGCCTTCTATCTTTCCCAGCATCAGAGTCTTTTCCAAGGAGTTGGCTCTTTGCATCAGGTAGCCAAAACATTGGAGCGTCAGCATCAGTCCTTTCAGTGAATATTCAGGGCTGATTTCCTTTAAGATTGACTGGTTTGATTCTCCTTGTAGTGCAGTGGACTCTCAAGAGTCTTCTCCAGCACCGCAGTTCAAAAGCATCCGTTCTTTGGTGCCCAGTCTTCTCGATGGTCTAGCTCTCACAGCCGTATGTGACTACTGGAAAAACCGTAGCTTTGACTAGATGGGCTTGGTTGGGCAAGAGGGGGGCGGAGCTGCACCCCAGACTTGGTGTGTCCCTCAATGGCCTTCTGCAGCTGGGGAGCACAGGGAAGGGGAGAGAGGGTAAGACACGGGGAAGGAAAGAAGACAAGACAGGAGCAGCAGAGAAACAGTCAAAGGAAAAAGAATGGGAAAGATATGGCCGGGCAGGGATGAATCGAAGGGAGAAGACAGAAAAAGGGATGGCTCTGTTTTTTGATATGCTGTTTAGGTTTGTCGTACCTTTTCTTGTAAGGAGTAAGTGTCTTTTAGTTTCATGGCTGCAGTCACTGTCCTCAGTGATTTTAGAGCCCAAGAAAATCACAAGAGTAGTAGAAGACAAGACTGGAAAGATGGATAGGGAATAGCAAGTGTTTGGAGCACCAGGAAGAAGGGGGCGTGTTTTGAGCACCTGAAGCTGAAGGTTGATTTGGGGCTGGAGGAGGGAGGAGAATATATTGGGGCAAAGGGAGGCGGGCCAGCGACCTGGAGGAGTTGTGACTGATAGTTTCACAGCCTATTTCAGGTTTCTGGGCCAGGGATTGGATGGCAGTTTGGGTTCAAGGATCTGGGGTTTAAGGGGGCTCCAATATTGGGTGACGGCTCTCCTCTCTGGCAGATTGAGGCCTGGGAGCAGGAGCAGTTGGGCCAGCCTGTCTGTTTTGACTCTTGCTGTATTGACCAGTCCCCCTTCCAGCTGGTGGAGCAGACGACTCTGCACAAGGCAAGTCCTCAACCACCGCCCACCCAGCAGGGCTTCTGGGAGGACCGGAAGGAGCGGGCCTACCAAAGCTGACCTTACCTACCACTCTGTCCTCACAGACCCACACCCTCTTCTCCCTCCTGGGCCTCCACCTTGCTTACGTGACCAGCATGGGAAAGCTGAGGGGCGTGCTGGCCCTGGAGGAGGTAAGAGCCA
>SJYW01055861.1:570778-585516 GCA_006410735.1 Raphicerus campestris | reverse complement strand
GGGGGGAGGTGGCAAGGGCTGGATTAGGAGAGTGGGAGAGGGGAGGTCCTATGGAGGTGAGGCACCTAGAAAGGCTGACCTGTTGGGACAAAGTATCAGGACCACTTGGTGCCCCTAACCCTTTCCTCCCAGGATGATATTGCTTTGTCTCCATTTCCATCCACTCACCACTCCTCTCAGGTCCAAGACCCTCCATCTTTCGGTCCCTGCTTCACTGCTTGCTAGGCAGAGCTCGCCCCCCAAAGAAGAAAATGACCCAGGTGAGAGAAGATGTCTTGGAGTCAGCAAGGGGGAGTCTGGGAAAGGGAACTTGTCTTTGAGGAGTGAGAAACCCATGATCCTGAAGGTGGGAGGGAAGAGGTCCCACCAGAGAGGAGAAGCTTCATCATATGGAAGGGATGATGGGATGGAAAGAGGCATCGGTGGCTGGCTAGGGAGAAGCGGTTATGGTTCTACGAGGAAGAAAAGGGCAGGAACTTGGACCTATGTCTTTCTTCTCTAGGATTCAACGGATTTAGTGGATAACATGTCTCCTGAAGAGGTAAGTAAAGGAAACAGGAAGCTGGGGTGAATCATTTTTCTGTTTAGTTTGGTTTTGCTGGCTATGTGACATGCAGGAATCTTAGTTCCTTGACCAGGGATAGAACTCATGCCACCTGCATTGGAAGCGTGCAATCTTAACCACTGGACCACCAGGGAATTCCCTGTCTTGTTAAGTGAAGATATTGCTCTTTTTTTTTTTTTTCAATCTTCTTCATTGTGTTGTAAGAATAAGATGTGAAGCGAGGCAGAAGAACACTTTGAGAGGCTGTTAGTGAGGTCTGATTATGGAGTGGTGCTGGGCACATTGCTTGGACGTGGGGAAACATGGCAGTGTCCTCATGGGGACCAGTGTCATTTCAGAAGAAGGAAGTTTTGAGCCTCTGTGTGTAGATGGGCCAATGGCGATAGAATGAGCCTTAGGGCTTTGAGACATTAGGGGTGTTCTGGACCAGGCAGATGCTATGTGGGAAGGTTGACATTTACCTGCAGGAAAATGGCAGCCAACTTTTATACAAATGGAGGTGGAAGAACAGCATCAAAACTAAAATGGGAAAATCAGTGCCTGGTGAGGTTACTATGCTAGGATGATCTGGGCCCTGAGACATTGGACGATGGGAAGATTCCAGGAAGCGAGACTGGGAAGAACCACAGACTGAGGGCAAATACCGACGGTGATGCCTCAGAATATATATGCGCTAATATATATATAGGACAAATGCCTATTTCTGCAGAGAGGTGGCTGTTGAGTCCATGAGAGAGAAAATCAAGCACTGGGTGGAGCAGCTTGTGCTGAGTGACCAGAACATGGCACAGGGAACAGATTGGGAACACATGTCTGAGCTGTGCAGATCAGAACTACCCTGGGGTGTGGAGAGACACCAATAAAATCCATTAGCAACCATTCCATTTAGTAAAAGAGCAGGCAAGCTTGCTGCAAAGGCTGAAAGGTAGACTTTAAAAGTATGTGGCTGAAATATCAGACATTTTAGCTTTCACAGCTATGTAAGCCAATTCTCTAGTTCCTACTCACCCATCCACCCCTCTCTCTCTCTGAAATTTGACATTGCCAATGGCTGAACATTTTGAATGTACTAAAAGCCACTTAATTGTACACTTAAAATAGTTCAAATGATAATTTTCATGGGAAATTTATCTCAATATTGAAATATAAAATTAGATATGTAAAATGAGCAAACAGCAAAAAAGTATGTAGCTGATAAAATACCATAATGTATATTATCTTCAAAGAAACATCTACGGGATGTCCAGAATATATGCATCCATGCATGATTATTTGCTCAGTTGTGTCTACTCTTTGGAACTCTATGGACTGTAGCCCACCAGACTCTTCTCTCCATGGGATTTCCAAGGCAAGAATGCTGGAGTGGACTGCCATTTCTTCCTCCACGGGATCTTCCTGACCCAGGGATCAACCTGAGTCTCCTGAATCTCCTGTATTCCTTACCACTGAACCACCTGGAAAATCCCATCCAGAATATATATGCACTGAAAATTAAAAGTACTCAAGATTGGAGGAGAGAGTGGTTAGTGACAGGAGAGAAAGGCAGGTCTTCCCCTTCTCCCCTTGACACCCCTCAAGACACACAACATTTCTGGATAAATGACCTGAAAAATCAAATGGATAATCACAGATGAAAAAAATTGAACTATTCCGTTTACCCACAAGCAGGAATCAGATGGTTCATAAATATAATGAAAAAGTGCTTTACTAGGCTGCTGAAACCAATAATAATTTTTTTTAAAGCACCAAAGAAAGCCAGCTAGTTGATCGGTTAGGTTATTTAATAACCACAGGAAATAAAGTGCAACTAGGGATAAAAAGAAGACAGATGATACATTTTTAGCTGATATCTGTCTCAGGGAAGACTTTAAGCAGCTCTCAACTCCCATGGGACCCATCATGACTCTTTCGAAGGATAAGATACAATAGGAGTCAAACTTCAGGATATTCTGAACAGCGTTTTCAGGTTGGATACAGATGACACCCTTGACAATATCAAGATGACACCTTTGGGAATCGTCAAAGAATTCAATTCTAGGTCACCAGAAGTCTTTGCTACGACTTATCTAATTCCACCTCTCTGTTAGGAATACACACTCGATAGAGCCCTGGTTTGTAACTGATGCTGAGCTTTTTAAAGTCATGGATCACGTCAAACCTAGAGCAGATGAAAACTGGGGTTCCTGGGACATGATGGGCAGTCGAGGTCGGAAGCCCACCTCTGTGTAATCTTAAGCATTTAAGGACAAACACTTAGGCACTCTGTTCCTCTGTTTTTTCTCATCTGTAAAATAGATAACCATAGGGCAGAGTGAAGCAATTAGCATAATGCTTGGCGCAAAGAAGTGCTTGGTGCGTGTGTGCAGGAAATGGTTCTGCTGCTGTTGCTCCCTAAGGACAGGGAAAATGGAACCAAGGAGGCCAGGAATGATCAGAGCACACTGCAGGGGGGCAGGACCAACCAAACCAGCATCAGCAAGGGTCTCGCTCCCTGTCATATAAGTAAACCTTGTCTGCAACATATCTGCTAAGTGGTCATCCATCCTGGGCTGTGAGTGCTGCCCAACTTTGGGTGGACCTTTAGTCAGGGAAGGTGAAAGTTTGGAAGAGGTGTGATTGTAGTCAGGAAAAAGCAGGATGGGACAGATGGGGAGAGCGCACCCCTGTGGACCAAACACTGGACACGAGAACTGGGGCATGACCTTCAGTGACGTCCTCTGAAGCTTAAGATGTGTAGATCTGAGCAAACTGAAAAACAAAGAAAGTAGAACCTCACTCAGAAGTTGTTGTTCAGTCACTCAGTTGTGTCCAGCTCTGTGTGATCCCATGGACAGCAGCATGCCAGGCTTCCTTGTGCTTCACCATCTCCCGGAGCTTGCTCAAACCCATGTCCATTGATCCAGTGATGCCATCCAACCATCTCATTCTCTGTCATCCCCTTCTCCTCCTGCTTTCAGTCTTTCCCAGCATCAAGGTCTTTTCCAGTGAGAGGGCTCTTGATATCAGGTGGGCAGTGTACTGGAGCTTCAGCCTCAGCATCAGTCCTTCCAGGGAATATTCAGGGTTGATTTCTTTTAGGATTGACTGGTTTGATCTCTTTTCTGTCCAAGGGACTCCTGAAAGTTTTCTCTAGCACATTAGAAGGGGACTGAGAAGAGGTTATAGAAAATTTAAAATTCACTTATGAGAGCCACGGTGATACTGGATTATTTGGAACCTTTGGGATTTGGGCATGCAAATCTAAAATCCAAAGCACAGTTGGACTTTTGCCTTATTGCTTTGGTCACAGACAAAGCAATACAATGTAGAACAAACCAACCAAACACACGTACAAAAGCGGCTTGTTTGAGTCAGCAAAGTGCCATGTGATCCAGAACAGCTCTTTAAATCCAATAAAGTTTCTCCAAGATCTGATTTGTAAAAGGTCAGCCTGCAGGTTTCTTCATGACACACAACGATGGATGCCTCACAGCACTCTGGAGGAGTTCAGTCCAGAGCTAAGGCAAGTCTAAGATGGAGCAAGACCTATGCTGGTTCTCCCAGAGTTTGCTCAGGTTCATGTCCATTGAGTCAGTGATGCCATCCAACCATCTCATCCTCTGTCACCCCCTTCTCCTGCCTTCTATCTTTCCCAGCATCAGAGTCTTTTCCAAGGAGTTGGCTCTTTGCATCAGGTAGCCAAAACATTGGAGAGTCAGCATCAGTCCTTTCAGTGAATATTCAGGGCTGATTTCCTTTAAGATTGACTGGTTTGATCTCCTTGTAGTGCAGTGGACTCTCAAGAGTCTTCTCCCGCACCACAGTTCAAAAGCATCCGTTCTTTGGTGCCCAGTCTTCTCGATGGTCTAGCTCTCACAGCCGTATGTGACTACTGGAAAAACTGTAGCTTTGACTAGATGGGCTTGGTTGGGCAAGAGGGGGGCGGAGCTGCACCCCAGACTTGGTGTGTCCCTCAATGGCCTTCTGCAGCTGGGGAGCACAGGGAAGGGGAGAGAGGGTAAGACACGGGGAAGGAAAGAAGACAAGACAGGAGCAGCAGAGAAACAGTCAAAGGAAAAAGAATGGGAAAGATATGGCCAGGCAGGGATGAATCGAAGGGAGAAGACAGAAAAAGGGATGGCTCTGTTTTTTGATATGCTGTTTAGGTTTGTCGTACCTTTTCTTGTAAGGAGTAAGTGTCTTTTAGTTTCATGGCTGCAGTCACTGTCCTCAGTGATTTTAGAGCCCAAGAAAATCACAAGAGTAGTAGAAGACAAGACTGGAAAGATGGATAGGGAATAGCAAGTGTTTGGAGCACCAGGAAGAAGGGAGCGTGTTTTGAGCACCTGAAGCTGAAGGTTGATTTGGGGCTGGAGGAGGGAGGAGAATATATTGGGGCAAAGGGAGGCGGGCCAGCGACCTGGAGGAGTTGTGACTGATAGTTTCACAGCCTATTTCAGGTTTCTGGGCCAGGGATTGGATGGCAGTTTGGGTTCAAGGGTCTGGGGTTTAAGGGGGCTCCAATATTGGGTGACGGCTCTCCTCTCTGGCAGATTGAGGCCTGGGAGCAGGAGCAGTTGGGCCAGCCTGTCTGTTTTGACTCTTGCTGTATTGACCAGTCCCCCTTCCAGCTAGTGGAACAGACGACTCTGCACAAGGCAAGTCCTCAACCACCGCCCACCCAGCAGGGCTTCTGGGAGGACCGGAAGGAGCGGGCCTACCAAAGCTGACCTTACCTACCACTCTGTCCTCGCAGACCCACACCCTCTTCTCCCTCCTGGGCCTCCACCTTGCTTACGTGACCAGCATGGGAAAGCTGAGGGGCGTGCTGGCCCTGGAGGAGGTAAGAGCCATGTGCCCGCTGTTGGAGTAGCAGTGGGAGGAAGGGGTGAGGTGGGGAGGGGCTGGTTCTAGCATCTAGGAGGTGCTCCGGGTTTCCCATCTATTTCTCAGGCAGAGACTGGAGGGAGTCGGGGGCGGCAGTCCCCCAATCTTCTCAGGATGGCATGGGCTTGGAATGGGGGCTCAGGGCCTGAGTCACAGTCTCATGGGGGTGCCGCTGTGGAGGGGCGTGGAGAGAGCAGGCAGATGGGACGTGGCTGAAGGTGGCCTGAGGGTTGAGGACTGGGCGAAAGAGATCCTGGGTCAGGGCTCTTGAGATAGGTGAGGCTCTTTGTCCATCATGCCCCCGTTTTCCTTTTTCTGTCTTCTCCCTTCAATTCATCCCTGCCCGGCCATATCTTTCCCATTCTTTTTCCTTTGACTGTTTCTCTGCTGCTCCTGTCTTGTCTTCTTTCCTTCCCCGTGTCTTACCCTCTCTCCCCTTCCCTGTGCTCCCCAGCTGCAGAAGGCCATTGAGGGACACACCAAGTCTNTCTTCCGGCACATGCCCCTCCCCTCCCCCTAAAATAGGCTACAAGCAAACCCCATGCATCCTAGCCTCCAGCACCAGAGAGGCAGTCCCTCCCTTGGAAGAGTCTTAAGAGGGTCCTAGGCCAGCTCCTCGGGTCTTCTCCCTCTTCAGAGTGGAGGGGGAGCTGCTTGCAAAGTGCAGACCCCGCCCCACCTGACCTCTGGTCTGCAGCGTTGCCAACACCCCCGCAGAGGCTGAGCCCCCCCTCACGCCCACATCTGAACTCTGCTAGAGTCCTTCAGAGTTTTAGCCATCTTTTGGCAGGACTGGCGGGGACCAGCTTCCTCAAGGAAGGAGGAAGGCGAGAACGCTGCTTTAGATGAACTTTCCTGACTCCACAGGGCCCTGAGCAGAAAAGGAAGTGTTGATGAATGAACTCGCTCCCTGGACTGTATGTCCCCTGCGGTCTGGGGGTGGAAGATGGGGCACAAAGCGGGTGAGAGTAAGGAGAGAAGGATGATGCCTTAGAGAGAGGGCAGGGTGCACAAGGTGAGGAAACAGGGACCCCTTAAGAGGAGGAGACTGTGACCCTCAAAACCCCAAGGACCTGCAGCAGTAGGGGCAGGGTGGGGCCAGCAATGTCGGCTCACATGATCACACACAACCATAACTGCTTTGAATGAGGTGAGTTCACCTACCTGGGCTCACCCTGCCCACCCGTTTCCTCCGAGAACCATGATCCCCTCGGAGGGTGGCCATCCTCCCCTCCCCCAGAAGACGTGGGACGTGGCTTCTGGTTGCATTTCAGGGGCACGTGTGTATGACAGTGAGGGCTTGATGGGAGGCAGGGTTGTACATGGACGGAGCCACCCCAGCCCTCAGCCTCCTCATTCTGCAGCCAGGGCCGGGGTGGGCTCTCCACTCTACCCTTCAACCCAGCCCCCTGCCATCAGGCTCCATGACAGAGTCCTGGGGCTTCACCAGCTGCCCAGATTCCCCCCTACCGCACCCCCACCCCAGAATGGCGAGTCCGTGTGGGAGGGCAAGTAGTTTTAGGGCTTATGCCTCATTGTAAACCATCCTGGAAGGAAGAATACCTCGTCCTCCTCTCTTCCTCTTCAGGTTGGGGGAGGGAGGGGTGACACCTGTGAGGTCCTCCCGGGAGTCCTGGGAGGAGGTGAGGAGGGGCAAAGGGGGCCAAGCACCCTTGCTGCTCCTCAGCCAACACCAACCCCCTCCCCTGCCCCAATCCGGGGGGTGCCTGACAGCACCAGACCCCTCCCTCCACCCCTACTCAACCCTGAGTCCCCAAGAAGTTATAAAAATGTAGAAAAGGCAAAGAGAAAAGTGTAAACAGCTCCAGAGAATTAGGGCTGGATGGAGGGAGGCAGCTTCATGCTTCCTGTCTGGCCAGGACACCAGCATTCCCCATCTCCCCTTAGAGGGGTGGGCTGGGGCTCCCAGAGCAGGGGATGTTAGAAGGCAGAAAAAGGGAAGAGGAGCTGGAGCAGCCAGCCCTGGTGGGGGTCCTTTCCCAGGCCCGTGGGGTCCTCCGTTCATCCACTGGATATACTCAAGATCTCAAAGCACGTGGCCCGTGTTTGTCCCTGGTCTCACCAGTGACCACCGGGCCCATGTGCGTCCCAGCTGCCATGTCCACCTCCTCCGTGACCCCTCATCCCAGAAGCCAAGTTACCTCTGAGGGTAGACTCTCCACCCTCCAAGGGGACGTGGTCTGTACGTTGCTTCCCCCAGCCCCGGGTCCATCTAATCACATCCAACAGCCCCGCAGGTCCGTGCCTCATAGGAGGGCTGAGCCTGGGCCACAGCCAGAGAAAAGAGTCGGGAAGAGCAAGAGTGACGTGGAGAAAGGAGGCCTTCAGACAGCCACAGTGGAGGCTTCTGGAAGACGAGATCAGGGAGCAAAGAACGGCGATCCAGGGGACGGCGCTCCTGTGCTCGGGATGCACACGGGGCCTCCCCTGCCGCAGACCCAGAAGCCCACAGGCAAGCAAAGTTCCAGGCCATCTCGGTTGCCTGGGCCTCAATTCCTGGACCTGTGGTCTCTACAGCATAAGCCTGGATAAAATTCCACCCCGCCCCTCCGTCTGGCTGGCGAGGACGCCTGGGCTCATCAGGGTCGCCTTGCCCAGGTTTCACGTGCGCTGCTGGGGGAAGGAGGAAGGTGTGGTTGCAGCCAGGGCCCTCAGGCGGGAGTGGACGGCTGGGCGAGGAGTGGGAGGAAGCTAGTTGTTGGCCTCGCCTTCCTCCTCATCAAAGGACTGCACGCCTGAGGATGTGACGTCAGACACCTTCCGGCTGAGAGCAGTGGACATCTCGGGGTCCTCGCGTGGAGAGAGGGACTCCAGGTCCCGGCATCCTGCATCCTCTTCCTCCTCAGGGGCCAGCGGCCTCTTCTCCTCCTCGGCAGGGGCCCTTGCCAGGTCCACTCCGCCCACCCCTGGGGCCCAGTCAGTGTCTCCCCCCAGCAAAGACGACGGCTCCTGAGCAGAGTATCCCGAAGCAGGTTGGGAAGGTCCCATTTCATGCAGGCTAGGCTGTGAGTCATCAAATGCAGGCCCAAGATAGGATCCTGTGGCCGGAGAGGCAATGAGGGACTGGTCGCTTGCTTCCCAGGCATCCGATGACCCCAGACAGTACATGCCCTGGGACACATAGGAATGAGGCCAGCCATCCATCGGGGCTTGAGCGAGGGCATCTGGAAAGAGAATCAGGAAGGTTGGTGGGGTCCCAGAACATCATCAAAGGCAGTGACAGGAGCAGAGAATTGAGGGTGAGTCGGGGTGGGATGTGGCAGGCAATAGGAAAGCTGCTGTGAACACAAAGTCTTAGAGATTAATGGAGGGAGCCTCACCCTGACTCTCCATCAGCTCCTGGTAGTTGTCACTGTAGTTGCAGCCCAGTGTTTCCTGGGTGGAGTTGACACTCATGTCCTCACCATCCATGGAAGACCAGGCCATGAGAGTGGCCTCGGAGATAGCAAACTGTTCCATGACACCTGGGAGAAGAAAGGTAGTTAGCACAAGACACCTCCAGGAAGCCTTAGACACATGCGTGGGGAGGGAGCATCAGTGCGGTGCTGTTCAATAGGAATATAACACGAGTCATTTGTGCAATTTAAAATTGTCTGCTGCTGCTGCTTCAGTCATGTCCAACTGTGTGTGACCCCATAGCCGGCAGCCCACCAGGCTCCCCCGTCCCTGGGAGTCTCCAGGCAAGAACACTGGAGTGGGTTGCCGTTTCCTTCTCCAATNTAATTTAAAATTGTCTGCTGCTGCTGCTTCAGTCATGTCCAACTGTGTGTGACCCCATAGACGGCAGCCCACCAGGCTCCCCCGTCCTTGGGAGTCTCCAGGCAAGAACACTGGAGTGGGTTGCCATTTCCTTCTCCAATGCCTGAAAGTGAAAAGTGAAATTGAAGTTGCTCAGTCGTGTCCGACTCTTAGTGACCCCATGGACCGCAGCCTACCAGGCTCCTCTGTTCATGGGATTTTCCAGGCAAGGGTACTGGAGTGGGGTGCCATTGCCTTCTCCCTTAAAATTGTCTAGTAGCCACATTAAAGTGAAAAAGAAATAGGTAAAATGAATTTTAATAATACATCTTTAACCTAATCTATATAAAGCTGTCATTTCAATGTATAATCCATATACAAATTATTGAGATATTTTACGTTCTTTTATTCACACAAAGTCTTTGAAATCCAGTTGATATTTTGCACTTATGCCACGGCTCCGTTGGAGCCACATTTCAAATTCTCAGCCACATATGGCCAGCAGCTACTGTATCGGACAGCACAGTTTTTGTATATGCCCTAAAACAAGGCAAAATCATGGGTAACTTCCCAGGTCAGACTTAGAATTCCTAGGGGAAAGAGTTGGGGGATCTTCTGGTGAAATATCATTAGGGATTAAAATTGAGGATTTCCAGAAGTTTATCTTTTTTAGGAACGGTAGCTAGTGCTAGGTAGTCAAGGCCGGAGGAATCTAAATGGGAGGGATTGTAGGTCTACAGTGGTATCAGGCTGAAAGTTTAAGGTCCGGGATGGCAAGGGAGCGGGGATAGAGTAATGAAGGTGCATAGACTTGGGGTTCCCATGCTAGTCAAAGCCATGAGTAAGTTGAAGCTTACTTTGCTAGCTGCCCTGCATTACCCCCTACCTGTTCATCTCCCCTCTCCACTGGTATTTCTTCTGCCACGCATACCCCCAGAGCTTTTTCTGAAGTATCTTATTGAGATCTGCCATGAAGCCTTGGCCAATATTGATGTTATTTAGTTGCTAAGTTGTGTCCAACTCTTTTGCGATCCCATGGACTGTAGCCCACCAGGCTCCTCTGTCCATGGGATTTCCCAGGTAAAAACACTGGAATGGACTGCCATTTCCTCCTCTAGGTGGGGTCTTCCCCATCTAGTGATCGAACCCATGTCTCCTGCATTGGCAGGCAGATTCTTTACCTCTGAGCCACCAGGGATGCCCCTGGTTAGTGTTGTAAGTACATCATATGCCTGCCTCCTACCTATACTGAATAAAAGCTCTTCTGTACACACCCTCTCCTCACCCAGGTCCCTTGATCTTCTGGTGGTTGTACAAGTTGTCTGTAAGTGAATCCATGACAGCAAAGTGTTGATGGGCAAAGCTAGAAGAGAACCCCAAGGCTTTTCTTTCTTTTTCATCATAAAACATAATAGAGACAGAGACTATTGAGGTCTAAGGCCCCTGCTTTTTTTTCCCCTGTAAGAGGGAATCCAGAGATTGGACAGTCCTAATGTGGGAGAGAAGGCATCAAGTGGACCCACAATCCCATGTTAATTTCCCTCAACTTCTGAGATGATAATAAAAAATAAGTTTAAGGGACTTTCCTGCTAGTTCAGTGGGTAAGACTCCGGACTCCCAATGCAAGGGTCCAGGGTTTGATTCCTGGGAACTAAAATCCCACATGCCACAACCTAAGACCCAGTGCAGCCAAATAAAAGCAAATATTAAAGAAAAAGTTTGAGAGCACTTATCAGAATGAACAAGTCGGAGTCCTTGAAATTCGAACTAGCTGGGAAATGAAGTCTAATGGTCATCATATGGACAGAGTCAGTCCTACCACAGGGGACCAGGTTGAAGAGTGGATCTTGGCCATCCTGAAAATGTGTCTCTCGAGGGGCTGGGGAATAAGTACCTGCGAGGAAACGGGCCTCCTTCTCACCGTCGCTGAGGTCGGAGTAGGCATCTGTGTCCCTGCGGACGGCCTCGTGGCTGTGCTGCGGCTGAATGGCTGGTGTCTTCCCCCAGCCCTGCCACTCAATCATGTGGGCCACCCGGCCCTGCCCCATGGCCGTGGGCTTTGTCACGTGGTCCTTCATGCTTCTCGAAATCCCTGAGGGGCCAGAGATTCCCCACGTCCTCCAGAACATCACACAACAGCTGTACCAGATTCCTTCCAAACCCCGTTATCCCCATCCTAGCCCCATGGGATGCTGTTTCATGCAAAGGACAGGCTATACCCTAAGACATCGTATATGAGGGGTGGTCTGGAGGGCTGGAGGGGCTTGACAGAAATGGCAAACAGGCCCGGAGTATGGGGATGAGGGTGTTTTTCCCAGGGAGCCTGAGGCCAGAACCCCACAGGTAGTGTTCTGTCTGAAAGCATCCCCAGGCGGGGAGTCTCACCTGAGAACGACGACTTGGCCAGGGCCCCAATGCCATAGGCGTTCGAGTTTCGCTTAAGCTTTGGAAGGATGGAAGTGGTGTCCTCCATGGAGAGCTGGGAGGGGGACGTGGGAGATAGGGCAGAGGGATAAGAGAGTATGGGATGCTTGTATGTTCAGGAGGAAGGATCTGAGCTAGGACGGATGATAGGAAATCCTGATACCCAGGAGGCCCACCTCCCAACCGCTCTTGGAAGTTTGGGGGTACGTAAAGAATGTGAGAGCTTCCAGGGCCCATTGGAACCAGGGAGCTCTGTGATCTATGGCAGGCCTACCGGAGAGGAGTTGAGGGGAGGGGGGAGGTCGNATGCCTGAAAGTGAAAAGTGAAATTGAAGTTGCTCAGTTGTGTCCGACTCTTAGCGACCCCATGGACCGCAGCCTACCAGGCTCCTCTGTTCATGGGATTTTCCAGGCAAGGGTACTGGAGTGGGGTGCCATTGCCTTCTCCCTTAAAATTGTCTAGTAGCCACATTAAAGTGAAAAAGAAATAGGTAAAATGAATTTTAATAATACATCTTTAACCTAATCTATATAAAGCTGTCATTTCAATGTATAATCCATATACAAATTATTGAGATATTTTACGTTCTTTTATTCACACAAAGTCTTTGAAATCCAGTTGATATTTTGCACTTATGCCACAGCTCCGTTGGAGCCACATTTCAAATTCTCAGCCACATATGGCCAGCAGCTACTGTATCGGACAGCACAGTTTTTGTATATGCCCTAAAACAAGGCAAAATCATGGGTAACTTCCCAGGTCAGACTTAGAATTCCTAGGGGAAAGAGTTGGGGGATCTTCTGGTGAAATATCATTAGGGATTAAAATTGAGGATTTCCAGAAGTTTATCTTTTTTAGGAACGGTAGCTAGTGCTAGGTAGTCAAGGCCGGAGGAATCTAAATGGGAGGGATTGTAGGTCTACAGTGGTATCAGGCTGAAAGTTTAAGGTCCGGGATGGCAAGGGAGCGGGGATAGAGTAATGAAGGTGCATAGACTTGGGGTTCCCATGCTAGTCAAAGCCATGAGTAAGTTGAAGCTTACTTTGCTAGCTGCCCTGCATTACCCCCTACCTGTTCATCTCCCCTCTCCACTGGTATTTCTTCTGCCACGCATACCCCCAGAGCTTTTTCTGAAGTATCTTATTGAGATCTGCCATGAAGCCTTGGCCAATATTGATGTTATTTAGTTGCTAAGTTGTGTCCAACTCTTTTGCGATCCCATGGACTGTAGCCCACCAGGCTCCTCTGTCCATGGGATTTCCCAGGTAAAAACACTGGAATGGACTGCCATTTCCTCCTCTAGGTGGGGTCTTCCCCATCTAGTGATCGAACCCATGTCTCCTGCATTGGCAGGCAGATTCTTTACCTCTGAGCCACCAGGGATGCCCCTGGTTAGTGTTGTAAGTACATCATATGCCTGCCTCCTACCTATACTGAATAAAAGCTCTTCTGTACACACCCTCTCCTCACCCAGGTCCCTTGATCTTCTGGTGGTTGTACAAGTTGTCTATAAGTGAATCCATGACAGCAAAGTGTTGATGGGCAAAGGCTAGAAGAGAACCCCAAGGCTTTTCTTTCTTTTTCATCATAAAACATAATAGAGACAGAGACTATTGAGGTCTAAGGCCCCTGCTTTTTTTTCCCCTGCAAGAGGGAATCCAGAGATTGGACAGTCCTAATGTGGGAGAGAAGGCATCAAGTGGACCCACAATCCCATGTTAATTTCCCTCAACTTCTGAGATGATAATAAAAAATACGTTTAAGGGACTTTCCTGCTAGTTCAGTGGGTAAGACTCCGGACTCCCAATGCAAGGGTCCAGGGTTTGATTCCTGGGAACTAAAATCCCACATGCCACAACCTAAGACCCAGTGCAGCCAAATAAAAGCAAATACTAAAGAAAAAGTTTGAGAGCACTTATCAGAATGAACAAGTCGGAGTCCTTGAAATTCGAACTAGCTGGGAAATGAAGTCTAATGGTCATCATATGGACAGAGTCAGTCCTACCACAGGGGACCAGGTTGAAGAGTGGATCTTGGCCATCCTGAAAATGTGTCTCTCGAGGGGCTGGGGAATAAGTACCTGCGAGGAAACGGGCCTCCTTCTCACCGTCGCTGAGGTCGGAGTAGGCATCTGTGTCCCTGCGGACGGCCTCGTGGCTGTGCTGCGGCTGAATGGCTGGTGTCTTCCCCCAGCCCTGCCACTCAATCATGTGGGCCACCCGGCCCTGCCCCATGGCCGTGGGCTTTGTCACGTGGTCCTTCATGCTTCTCGAAATCCCTGAGGGGCCAGAGATTCCCCACGTCCTCCAGAACATCACACAACAGCTGTACCAGATTCCTTCCAAACCCCATTATCCCCATCCTAGCCCCATGGGATGCTGTTTCATGCAAAGGACAGGCTATACCCTAAGACACCGTATATGAGGGGTGGTCTGGAGGGCTGGGGGGCTTGACAGAAATGGCAAACAGGCCCGGANTCGAAATCCCTGAGGGGCCAGAGATTCCCCACGTCCTCCAGAACATCACACAACAGCTGTACCAGATTCCTTCCAAACCCCGTTATCCCCATCCTAGCCCCATGGGATGCTGTTTCATGCAAAGGACAGGCTATACCCTAAGACATCGTATATGAGGGGTGGTCTGGAGGGCTGGAGGGGCTTGACAGAAATGGCAAACAGGCCCGGAGTATGGGGATGAGGGTGTTTTTCCCAGGGAGCCTGAGGCCAGAACCCCACAGGTAGTGTTCTGTCTGAAAGCATCCCCAGGCGGGGAGTCTCACCTGAGAACGACGACTTGGCCAGGGCCCCAATGCCATAGGCGTTCGAGTTTCGCTTAAGCTTTGGAAGGATGGAAGTGGTGTCCTCCATGGAGAGCTGGGAGGGGGACGTGGGAGATAGGGCAGAGGGATAAGAGAGTATGGGATGCTTGTATGTTCAGGAGGAAGGATCTGAGCTAGGACGGATGATAGGAAATCCTGATACCCAGGAGGCCCACCTCCCAACCGCTCTTGGAAGTTTGGGGGTACGTAAAGAATGTGAGAGCTTCCAGGGCCCATTGGAACCAGGGAGCTCTGTGATCTATGGCAGGCCTACCGGAGAGGAGTTGAGGGGAGGGGGGAGGTCG
>SJYW01055861.1:524655-569455 GCA_006410735.1 Raphicerus campestris | reverse complement strand
CTTCCTCAGAGGGCCTTCTGGAAGTGTGTGAAGTAGGGAGGGCTTTTCTGAGAGTCACACCAGGAACTTGGGGTCTTAGTATAGAGCACTGGGCTTGTATTTGAGGAACAGAGGAGGGACATTCAGTGAAAGGGTCAGTCTGGGAGTGGGTCTGGGATGTTATCCTGGAATTCAGGAAGATGGCTGAAGGACCGGATTCGGGGGTCTTTTTGAGCTCTTTCAGGAGGGCAGCTGAGCACGGGGGTTGGGGGGGTTGTTCACCTCAGTGGATGGCCGATGAAGGCTGCTCCCGTGCAGCGAGCTGGTGCTGTCCATGTTGATTTGGTCCACATCCTTCAGGCCCTTCCAGTCCACGGCGATCACCTCATTTCCTGGCCAGATGGTGAGTTGCGTCCCTTTCACATCCCCCCAGCCCCATGCCCACCCCGATGGCCTCTTCTTATTCTCTTTCTCCAGAATTCTGATGCCACAAGTTGGGGGCCAGCCCCCCTCCCCTCCCACAGCCACTCTCTCTTCCAATTGCCTATTCCCCTCTACATCTCCCTTCACCCCTAGTTTTTGGCACGCTGAGCTCAGTCAAGAGCAGCACACTTAGGAAAAGGGTCCCATGAGCTTATTTGTTGCTCTTGTTTAAATGGAAGGGCCAGTGGCTGGGTTTTAGCAGGAACACAGTTCTCCATTCTGTCTCGAGGGGTCTCTGAGGGTTTCCTTATGGGAGTGCCTGGGTGCTGCACTTTTCCTCTATTAGGTCTCTACAAACAAGGGCAGAACATTTCTGGGGCCAAGCTTCCCTCCTTGTTGGCTTTATTACATGTGAGGTGGAAGGACTGCCTCTTCCCTGGTTGGCCTTCCATGGGAGCGGGTGGATTTGTATGAGAGGAAGGAGATTTGGTGGGGATAGAGGTGAGAGCTGGGTGTGTTCACCTAGAATCAATGAGAGCAGAGAAGCAAGGAGATGGGATCATTCTACCTGACTGTGGGAGACACAGGCTAAATGAAAGAGGAGAGAAGGGGGCCAGAGGGAGGAGAGCAAGGGGCTTTGAAAAACAGAAACTAAGGGAACAGGAATTCAAGTCAGAGAGAAGACAAAAGACAATGGGAGGGAGTGGACGTGGACGGGGCTTGAGGGCTGACGGGGAAACTGGAGGGCCTAGGAGGATGCTCACTGTTCAGCTCAGGCCAGAGCTCCTTGCACAGGGAGACTGCTGGTGTGAGGGCAGGGTGTGCCTCCTGGAAGGCTTGGGGAAGAATCACTTGGATGGTAGATGCTGGGCATTCAAGCATAAAGTTTTTTGATTCGGAGTTTAGGATTAGGGGTCCACTCTTGAGAAGGGGGGAGTTGAATGTGATCTTGGGCAGCAGCAGGAGGTACTGGGTGTGTAAGGATGACATAGATGCTGCAAGCTTAAGGACTGTGGTTGACAGGTCTGAGAGAGGAAGGACCCCTACAAAGCGGGCACTTTCTCCCGGGGCTACAGGAGAATGGTGCCATGGGTCAGAGCGGAGGAGGTGTCAGGGAGGGAACAGGAAAGAACCCAGCGGGAATGGGGCAGGCAGGGAACCACCTCTGAGGGGAAGGGAGATGGGGAGAGCAGAGTGGGAGAGAGGGGTGGGGGGAGGTGGCCTTTGCAAGAGAGGGAGAGCTGAGTCAGAGTCGCGGGGGGCAGGGAGAGGGAGGGAAAGAACCCCGAGCAGAGGTGAAAGCAGAGTGGGGCGGGGGGNCTCTTTCTCCAGAATTCTGATGCCACAAGTTGGGGGCCAGCCCCCCTCCCCTCCCACAGCCACTCTCTCTTCCAATTGCCTATTCCCCTCTACATCTCCCTTCACCCCTAGTTTTTGGCACGCTGAGCTCAGTCAAGAGCAGCACACTTAGGAAAAGGGTCCCATGAGCTTATTTGTTGCTCTTGTTTAAATGGAAGGGCCAGTGGCTGGGTTTTAGCAGGAACACAGTTCTCCATTCTGTCTCGAGGGGTCTCTGAGGGTTTCCTTATGGGAGTGCCTGGGTGCTGCACTTTTCCTCTATTAGGTCTCTACAAACAAGGGCAGAACATTTCTGGGGCCAAGCTTCCCTCCTTGTTGGCTTTATTACATGTGAGGTGGAAGGACTGCCTCTTCCCTGGTTGGCCTTCCATGGGAGCGGGTGGATTTGTATGAGAGGAAGGAGATTTGGTGGGGATAGAGGTGAGAGCTGGGTGTGTTCACCTAGAATCAATGAGAGCAGAGAAGCAAGGAGATGGGATCATTCTACCTGACTGTGGGAGACACAGGCTAAATGAAAGAGGAGAGAAGGGGGCCAGAGGGAGGAGAGCAAGGGGCTTTGAAAAACAGAAACTAAGGGAACAGGAATTCAAGTCAGAGAGAAGACAAAAGACAATGGGAGGGAGTGGACGTGGACGGGGCTTGAGGGCTGACGGGGAAACTGGAGGGCCTAGGAGGATGCTCACTGTTCAGCTCAGGCCAGAGCTCCTTGCACAGGGAGACTGCTGGTGTGAGGGCAGGGTGTGCCTCCTGGAAGGCTTGGGGAAGAATCACTTGGATGGTAGATGCTGGGCATTCAAGCATAAAGTTTTTTGATTCGGAGTTTAGGATTAGGGGTCCACTCTTGAGAAGGGGGGAGTTGAATGTGATCTTGGGCAGCAGCAGGAGGTACTGGGTGTGTAAGGATGACATAGATGCTGCAAGCTTAAGGACTGTGGTTGACAGGTCTGAGAGAGGAAGGACCCCTACAAAGCGGGCACTTTCTCCCGGGGCTACAGGAGAATGGTGCCATGGGTCAGAGCGGAGGAGGTGTCAGGGAGGGAACAGGAAAGAACCCAGCGGGAATGGGGCAGGCAGGGAACCACCTCTGAGGGGAAGGGAGATGGGGAGGGCAGAGTGGGAGAGAGGGGTGGGGGGAGGTGGCCTTTGCAAGAGAGGGAGAGCTGAGTCAGAGTCGCGGGGGGCAGGGAGAGGGAGGGAAAGAACCCCGAGCAGAGGTGAAAGCAGAGTGGGGCGGGGGGTGGGGGTGGTAATCCATGGGAACACATCCGTCTCAGAGAAATCAAGCTTTTGGAGAGTGAGTTCGTTTGCAATAATAATACAAAGTATTCTCTCAGCCTGAGGTCACCGGGGCATGCAGGCGGGAGAAATTGGGAGTTGGAAAAATTGGGGGGTTGGCGAGAGGGTTGGATCAATCTGTTGAGCTGTGAGAGCGGAGTGGGTGCACTGGGTAGGGGAGAAGGGATGGTAGCAAGGCAGAGCGGAGAAGTCTTAGGAGGAGCCTCGCTTCCTTCCTCAAGCCAAAGGTAAATAAAGAGCCGGCCCCGCCCCGCCAGCCCCGCCGACAGGTGCAATCGGGTCCCCGGTTCCCTCCGCCACCGGCCCCACCCTCCAGGGAGCCGGCTCCCGACCCCTCTTCCGCCCTCTAACCGCCCCCCGCCTCCTCCGACGTCCCCGGCTCGTCCCCTCCACCCCAGCCCAGCGTGGCCCCATTCCCTTCGGGCGTGGAACCCGTTGCCCTCCCGGAGGCACCAGGCTCATCCCGCCCCCGCCCCGGAGGGAAAATGCACGTGAACAAAGCAAATCGGGGGAGGCAGGGACGACAGAAAAAGGCAACGGAGAAGGAAAGAGATGGGGGCAAAACATCCAAGCCGGATGGAGGCGGGGTGCGGTGGGCGGATGGGGGGGGGCGCGTGCGAAGGAGACTCGGGGCTGAGACAGAGGCTGGGGGGTCCTTCGAAGGGGGCGCTGCTCCAGACACGGAGTGGGGCGAGCAGGCGCTGGGGAAAGCAGGGCCTGGAGGTGGAGGGTGCAGGGACGGAGAGTAGGGGAGAGCCACGGAGAGGATGCCGGTGGGGGTATGATGGAGAGGGACCGCGCCTGGGGGAGGGCGACGGAAGGAAGCTAGAGGGAGACGGATGCAAAGAGCCCGGAGGGATGCAAGCCCAGGAGGCGCGCGCGGGGAGAGTGGGGAGAGATGAAGGCAGGGACCGCGAGGGCTCGGAGGGAAAGTGAGGAAGCGAGGCCGGACCGGGCGGGTGCGGAGAGAGGGATCCCGGGGAGGGGCGCGGGGCGCGGTGGGGGAGGGCCCGGAGGACCGGGCCGGGCCGAGCCCTGCCTCCGCCAGCGCCCGCGCCGCCGCGGTACCCACCCACGGTCCGGGAGCCGATGCAGCCCATGGCTCCGGGCCTCCAGGCGAGGCCCTCACCGACGCGGGGCGGGCGCCGGGGGGAGCACCGGGAGCCGCGCCGCCGCCCCAGCCGCTCTGCAGCGCCGCGGCCGTCTCCGCTCGGCTCCTCTCCCCCCTCCCCTCTCCATCCCTCCCCGCGGCAGCCTCCGTCGCCGCCGCCGCCGCCGCCGCCGCCGCCTGGCTCCCCCGCCCCGGCTCGGCTCGCGGCGGCGGGGAGGGGGCGGCCCGGGGATTGGCTGTGCCGGCGCCTCCCGGCCCTTCCCCCGACCCCGCCGCTGCGCTCCCCGCCGCGCTCCCTGGGGGGAGCCTCGCCGCCGCTTCCCTCCCTTGCCCTTCTCCAGCCCCGCGCGGGGGACTGCTCGCCCGGTCCCCGCTGGGCTCGGGGCGGGGTAGAGGCGGGCGGGGGCGAGGGAGGCTGATGGAAACCCGAAGGATGCCCGCCTAGGGTCTCACGAGCCGGGCGGAGAGTCCCGGGCCCACCCTTCGAATCTGGGGGATTGATTTTGAGGGTCGAGCTTGGGGATGCCTAGAGAGAAAGTGGAATGCGAATAAAGCCTGGATTTATTGGGCCTTGGCCGCCAAATTCCGCAAACACTTGTTTTCTTCCCGGGGTGGCCTCGGGGACAAACGGGAGCGTGGTTGGACGCGGTTGGAGCTTCCTGTTCGCTGTTTTATGCGCCTGAACATATCGCGAAGTCTTTGCAAGCGGATCTCGTGTTAGACTTCCCAGGGCTCGGCGCTCGCGGGAAAGTCGGGCATGCGGGGACGGTGCAGATGACCTAACTCCAGGTCTGATTGGGTACGGGGAAATAGAAGATCCTTCAGTCCCATCTCCAGGGAAATAAAAATGTCAGGACCCGAGGCTAGCTAGAAGACAGTTTTATATCCAATGTAACTTTTCTGAGCCATGGTCTTTGACAAATGAGCACAACCGTGTCGGAGGCGGTCAAGAGCCCAGAGGACTGAGGTCTGGCTGGTGGGGTCAGGGGAAGTAGGTACTAAGGGCTTCCTGGGTGACAAGGGTTAATGGGCACTATAGTTACAGCAGGGAAGAAGTGGAGTCCAGAAAAGTCACATGAGAAAGGAGAGACCCATTTATGTAAGCCCAGCTCGGTGAGCACAAATGTCAGAAGCAAATGCTAATCCAGGCTCTGCTTCCATACGCCTCTTGAGGTTGAACAGGGAGCAGGGCAGTGGACCAGGGGCCTCTGATGTGGGTATGGGACAGGGAGAAAGACCAAGTCTCATGGGTACAATCTTTTAATCTTTAAATATGAATTGGAAGCGAAATGTTAGAGTGATAACCACTACATTCTGTGAAACCCCAGATGAGCGATATGGGGAAAGATACTAATTTAATTGCAGATCTGGAAGATAGGATGATGGAGACGGAACTGACCTTTGGTCTCTGTGCAGGAAGAAATAAACGGGATCTACATCTCTACCACCACAAGAGAAGACAGAACAGTGGTCAGTAAGTCTTAGATTTTAATCGCCTTGTGTATTTTTGTGGCAGGATTTGCTCTCTTAGTTTGACAGTGGAGGGAATTAGAAAGTATTCTCCCCCTGGTCAGCTTTTGCTGGTTATACACAAGAAGAACAAAGTGGATTTTGCCCTCCTGAAGTATAATGTCTAGCTGCAAAGAAAAGAAAATAGAAAGATAGTTTTTTTTTTTTAAAGATGAAGAAACAGCCTCCATTACTGTAGTAATGCTCGAAAACCCCTGTTGTTTGAGCAAAGAAAGCACTGACTCTCCAGGTCAGAAGTCACGAACCAGGTGGCCAGCTCTGCTTCCGCCTTCTCACCTGAAGCTGTTCTTCCCTTGGATGCTTTCTGATTCTACTATTCTCATGAGTACTTTGGTCCAAACCTGGATACAAGCCCCTCCCTGGGTGCCCTTAGCACACTGCACAAGGTTGCTGTCGTTGTTCAGTCACTAAGTCGTGTTTGACCCTTCTCAGCCTCATGACTGCAGCGCGCCAGGTTTCCCTGTCCTTCACTATCTCCTGGAGTTTGCTCAACTCATGTGCATTGAGTTGGTGATGCTATCTAACCATCTTGTCCTCTGCTACTCCCTTCTCTTTTTGCCTTCAATCTTTTCCAGCATCAAGGTCATTTCCGATGAGCTGGCTTTTTGCATCAGGTGGCCAGAGTATTGGAGCTTCAGCTTGAGCATCAGTCCTTCCAATGAACATTCAGGGTTGATTATTTAAATCAAGTCGACTCCAAGTCTTGAAGATTTAGTCCCATCCCATATTCTGTCTTAAAGGTATTTCCAGCGTCAGAGAAAAGGAATCTATCAGAGGCACAACACTGATACGCTTCCTTCCTTCTTGTACTGAATCATCTTACTTTTCACCATTTAGAGACATTCTCCCAGTCTCTTTGCCATCTTCTAAGCCAAGGTCAAAGACTCTAGTTCTGTTATGAACAGGACAACCTTTCTGGAGGACAATTGGACGGTGCAGATCAAAAAAATCTTTAAAATATGCATTACTATTCTTACTAAATTGTGACACAGCAATTCCATTTATAGAAATAGTCTAAGAAAATAAAAATAGAATGTGGACAAAGATTTACAGCACCCTTCAGAGCAAAATTTCATAATAATTATAAAGACTGTACATAGCACACATGTTAAAATGTAGGGATGAATTAAATAAATCATGCTATATGCCTATAATAGAATATTATGCAGCCATTAATACTATCTTATAACTGTATTTGTTGAAAATTACTCATGATCTATTGTGATATTATTTAAAAAGCAGGCTATAATAATGACAGTATACTAATTTTTGTTTGAAAATCACACACACACACACACACACACATACACGTACACACATAGATTCTTCCCCTGCTTTTTGTCAGGATTTCCATCCCGAATAATTTATGGGATTCCTTGAAGAAAGCCTATGTTTTACAAATGTCCAATTCCACTCATCAGTTACAGTTTGACTCTCAATGAAATTACAATATTCATCAGTCCATTTCCACAGTCTAAAAATATAGGACTTTGGCAGAATGCCCCAGTAAGGCACTGTCACGTCCTTATTGGTTCCCTCTGGGGCACAACCCCAAGGTGAAGTTATGTTTCTGTGTCCACTGTGGTTGCTGCTTTGTGCTCCTAATCTCTTGTGGATAGAACTTGGATGAAAGGAACAAACCACTTTTAGAGACAGTACTGCTGAAAATGGGGACTCTCGCCCCAGGATCCATGGACAGAATCCACAGTCCATAACCTTGGATGGGAAAAAAAGGTGTTATGTTCACTACCTTGTCATAGACATTCTCTCTCCGCTTGTTAGGATTGCCGGGTGCAAGTTGTGCCGGGCGCAAGCTCTGCTGTGTCTTTATCAGCCATGAAAAGTGCAGATGCTTCCATGTTGTCGCACAGTCGCCAGGTCCTGTCTGACTTTGTGTGACCCCATGGACTGCAGCACCCCAGCCTTCCCTATCCTTCACTGTCTCCTGGAGTTTGCTCAAACTCATGTCCATTGGATGGCTTTGGTGATGCCATCCAACCGTCTCATCCTCTGTCACCCCCTTCTCTTCCTGCCTTCAATCTTTCCCAGCATCAGAGTCTATTCCAGTGAGTAAGGTGGCCAAAGTATTTGGAGCTTCAGCTTCAGCATCAGTCCTTCCAATGAATATTGGAAGGTTGATTTCCTTTAGGGTTGACTGGTTTGATCTCCTTGCTGTCCAAGGGACTCTTAAGGGTCTTCTCTACCACCATAATTTAAAAGCATCAGTTCTTCAGTGCTCAGCCTTCTTTATGGTCTAACTCTCACATCCATATATGACTACTGGAAAAATCATAGCTTTGACTATAGAGACCTTTGACTAAATGTTAGCAAAGGGATACCTCTGCTTTTTAATACGGTATCTAGGTTTGTCATAGCTTTTCTTCCAAGAAGCAAGCATCTTTTAATCTTGTGGCTGCAGTCACTTTCTGCAGAGATTTTGGCATTCAAGAACATAAAATCTGTCACTGCTTCTACTTTTTCCCTGTTTGCCTTGAAGTGATGGGACCNAGCAAGCATCTTTTAATCTTGTGGCTGCAGTCACTTTCTGCAGAGATTTTGGCATTCAAGAACATAAAATCTGTCACTGCTTCTACTTTTTCCCTTTTTGCCTTGAAGTGATGGGACCAGATGCCATGATCTTAGCTTTTTTGAATGTTGAGTTTTAAGCCAGCTTTTTCACTCTCTTCTTTCACCTCTATTAAGACACTCTTTAGTTTCTCTTCACTCTCTGCATTAGAGTGGTATCATCTGCATAACTGAGGTTGTTGATGTTTCTCCTGGCGATCTTGATTCCAGCTTGTGATTCATCCAGCCCAGCATTTTGCATGATGTACTCTGCATATAAGTTAAATAAGCAGGGTGACAGTATACAGCCTTGACTCACTCCGTTCCCAATTTTGAACCAGTTTGTTGTTCCATGTCCGGTTTTAACTGTTGCTTCTTAACCCGCATACAGGTGTCTCAGGAGACAGGCAACGTGGTCTAGTATTCCCATCTCTTTAAGAATTTTCCAAAGTTTGTTGTGGTCCACACCGTCAAAGGCTTTAGCTTAGTTGATGAAGCAGTAGTAGATGTGTTTCTGGAATTTCCTTGCCTTTTCTGTGATCCAACGAATGTTGTCAATTTAATCTCTGGATCCTCTGCGTTTTCTAAATCCAGCTTGTACATATGGAAGTTCTGGGTTCACATACTGTTGAAGCCTAGCTTGAAGGATTTTGAGGATTAATTTGCTAGCATGTGAAATGAGCATAATTGTACCACAGTCTGAACATTCTTTGGCACTACCTTTCTTTAAGATGGAATGAAACTGACTTTTTTCCAGTCCTGTGGCTATGGCTGAGTTTTCCAAATTTGCTGGCATATTGAGTGCAGCACTTTCACAGCATCATCTTTTAGGATTTTAAATAACTCAGCTGGAATTCCAATACCTCCACTAGCTCTGTTTGTAGTAATGCTTCCTAAAGCCCACTTGACATCATACTCCAGGATGTCTGGCTCATATCATGATTATCCAGTTCATTAAGATCTTCTTTGTATTGTTCTTCTGTGTTTTCTTCCCACCTCTTCTTAATCTCTTCTGCTTCTGTTACGTCCTTGCTATTTCTGCTCGTTATTGTGCCCACTTTTGCATGAAGTGTTCCCTTGGTGTCTCCAGTTTTCTTGAAGAGATTGTCAGCTATATACTGGTGCTTGCCACGGACCTTTGCTGTCTGCCTCTGTGGAGAATGAGTCCTGTGCTGTGGCGGCCCTGAAGGGAGAAAGGGTGGAGAAAGAAGCACTCTGTGCTCTGAGGAAGCTGGTGGAACAGGTCTTTGGATAGTTCGATATTTTAGGAACTGATTTCATAATCCCAATCTTCGCATCTCCTTGTATCTAGAAAAACACTAAATCTATTCATGGTGACATCAGCTTCTTGTGACTAGTAGAAAAGCCTTTGTAAGATATGTGCTTGATTGTGTGAACTCCCCCTTCCCCAAAAATCACGTATATTGACCTTCCCCCAGTACCTCTTTGAAACAGTTTCTTAGAACTATCTGAGGTGCTGTCTCCCAGACTGCAGTCCTCATTTTGCTCCAAATAAAACTTAACTCAGAACTCTCACACTGTGTATCATTTTTTGGTCAAGAGTTGTGGTGACTGATGAAGTGACCCAGATTGGACTTCCCTCCTTCGCTTGACCTATGAGAAAACATAGCTTTGGTACTGGCAGCAGCCCCTTGCATCCATCTGCCTGCTCGGGGAGGGAGACCAGATGAATTTGGGGAAGTGTCTCCTAATTCTCAGATCTCCTGTTTTAGTTGATGATCCTGAGTTTTACTTGGCAGTGGAGCAGGTTACCTGCCACCTTCCAGTTGAAAGATACTGGGGCATACCTACTCATGATCTAGATACTGAGTGGGGCTTGGTTGAAAGATACCATGTTTGCTTAATTGCAGGAGACTGAGTGGGCTGTGCTGAGTAGTTAGGTAAGAGGCTGATTGGATGCTTTTCCTCAGTTCAGCCCACAAACACAGAAGCAAGGGGCATTTGCAAGCTGCCACTAGCACTCCAGCCAGGGCTATGTATGTACAAAATTAGTACTTGCAAGTACCTATTTCATTGAGGAAATTATACTAAAGGAGATCTCAACCTAAAGGATCCAAATTTGGGGTCCTTTTGATATTCCAAAATTGATATTTTTGCATGCACAGTTAGAAAAAGCCAACCGTAAGATCAGACTGAACAGAATGTTTACTTTGATATCTAGAAGATCCTAAAGGAGGAAATGATAGAGTAACTTCTTTGCAGGAAACCAACAAGAAGTTGCTTGAAAATATATCAGAACTAAAAATGACCACTTGCCCTGACTCTGCCAGATCACAGGTTTAGGGGGACTGACTGGGAAGTCATGTTTGGGGGATTTTTGCCATTTGGATTTTGATTTCTGGGCATCTCTTTGCCATTTGTTTTATTTGGAGTGTGACTTCCAGCTGGTGAGAATATGGCTTGGTTGGTTTGGTTTGGTTACTTTGATCTGAGCACACAGATTGGTTTGAGCACACAGACATCTGGTCCAAACTGCATGAGTTAAAAATGGGAAGTGCTTCCTCTAAAGTTCTACACCCCACCTGGAAGCCTCTTGGGAAAAATTCTAAATGACTGGTCAACCTAGAGCTATGATCCAATGATAAAGAAAAATGGCTTGAAAATATTAGATCTCTATTGCCACAGTATGGGAAAATGGATTGAAGTTCCCTTATGTCCAGGACTTCTCTCCTGTGATCAACAGTCTGGGGCTAATCAAACTAACACTCCCACCTCCCCAGAGGGACAATCCCTGCTGGAACCAAAGGCCCTGCCTTTGTTATCAGGGCCTACTGAGCACTGGTCTAAAATTTTGGCTATGAAACTATGGCCCAGAAAAATAAAGATGATTTTTGACAGTGTGGTCACAATATTCTTTAGACTCCAGAGGAAGTTGGTTAAAACTTTTTTGACGTTGTCCTACTAGGACAAGATGCTTTTCTCTCCCTGTGCCTTGAGACCTTGACTCTCAGGGACACTTGTCTAGACCATCTCTAATTCCTGAATCTGAAGGGGAAAAAAGAAGGAAAAGAAGCCTTTAAAAATTTGTCTTATTCCAACTGTTGTAAACTAGTGAGGTTTGTATTGTGATATCTAATTCATGGCTAAGTTTAGAAAACAAAACTATGAGATCTCTTGTTGTTTCTGTCTGGATATATGTATGAAAGTGAAGTCACTCAGTAGTGTCCGACTCTTTGCGAGCCCATGGACAACAGGCTCCTCCGTCCATGGGATTTTCTAGGCAAGAGTACTGGAGTGGGTTGCTTTTCCTTCTCCAGGGAACTTCCCAACCCAGGGATCGAACCCAGGTCTCCCTCTTTGTAGACAGATGCTTTACTGTCTGAGCCACTATCAACAACCTCAGATATGCTGATGATACCACTCTATTGGCAGAAAGCACAGAGGAACTAAAGAGCCTCTTGATGAGGGTGAAGAAGGAGAGTGAAAAAAAGCTGGCTTAAAACTCAATATTAAAAAAACTAAGACATGGTATCTGGTCCTATCACTTCATGACAAATAGAAGGGATTAAGGTGGAAGTGGGAGAAGGCAATGGCACCCCACTCTAGTACTCTTGCCTGGAAAAGCCCATGGACAGAGGAACCTGGTAGTCTGCAGTTCATGGGGTCGCTAAGAGTTGGACACATTAGCAATTTCACTCTGACTTTTTCACTTTCATGCTTTGGAGGAAATGGCAACCCACTCCAGTGTTCTTGCCTGGAGAATCCAGGGATGGGGGAGCCTGGTGGGCTGCGATCTATGGGGTCGCACAGAGTTGGACACGACTGAAGCGACTTAGCAGCAGCAGAAGCAGCGGCAGCAAAGTGGAAGCAGTGACAGATTTCCTCTTCTTGGGCTCTAAAATCACTGTGGATGGTGACTGTGGCCATGAAATTAGAAGACAGTTGTTTCTTGGCAGGGAAGATATGACAAACCTAGACAGTGTATTAAAAAACAAAGACGTCACTTTGCCAACAAATGTCTATATATGAGGCTATGGTCTTTCCAGTAATCATGTAAGAGAGCTGGACAGTAAAGAAGAATTGATGCTTTTGAACTGAGATGCTGGAGAAGTCTGTTGAGAGTCCCTTGGAAAGCAAGGAGATCAGACCAATCTTAAAGGAAATCAACTCTGAATATTCATTGGAAGAATTGATATTGAAGCTGAAGATTCAATACTTTGGCCACCTGATGTGAATAGCTGACTTGTTGGAAAAGATCCTGATGCTGGGAAAATTTGAAGGCAGAAGGAGAAGAGGGTGACAGAGAATGAGATAGTTGGATGGCATCACCAATTCACTGGACATGAACTTGGGCAAACTCTGGGAGATGGTGAGGCTCAGAGAAGCCGGGTGTGCTACAGTCCATGGAGTCTTGAAGAGTCAGATGTGACTTGGTGACTGAACAACATGTCTCAGTATGTGTCTTTATTTTGGATATTGTTCCTGAGGTTAATTTGTAAATGAGTTCTATTTAACTGGCTTAAAGAGAAGTTGGCGCTTAAAAGCAAATGATTCTAAGTGCAAGAGAAATTAAGCTAAATTTGGATTTCAGGTTCATGTGAACTGGGAAATATTCAGTATCAAATTCTTGGTATTAATATTTGTTGATGTATATGTGTCGGTACTCACACTGACAGTTGAGATGTCTTTGGTAACTAACAGGACAGCTCACATGTGATGCCAGAGAATGCTTCCTTATTGCCTCAGGCTCTGCCTGTGGTGGAAAATTGGTTGAGATTTAATGGACTTGAAAGTAAGCACTTACAAATTAAATATAAATATATAGAAAATTGGCCAAGATAAATTTTAGGACCCATTATATGGGAAATATTAAGTACTGAATTGATATCTGCTATTGAAAGTGGTTTAAGTGTGTTGGTTTGATAATATAGACATGTCTAGAGTTATCCATATTAAGTATAATATTTCTGTTGTACATAAGTTTACTAGAGGTCAAATAAGACCTCATTCTGTTATGAATTTGTCAACAAAAAAAGTAATTCAATGTGGAGAAAACTCTAAGGAACCTAAGATACGTGTTTTCAATAAAAGAAGCTATGAAGACTATATATACCCAATGAGACACTGGATAAAGCATATATATATATACACACACACACACACACACACACACACACACACACACACACACACATATATACAACTTCCCTGGTGGCTCAGATGGTAAAGCATCTGTCTACAATGCGGGAGACCCGTGTTTGATCCCTGGGTTGGGAAGATCCCCTGGAGAAGGAAATGGCAATCCACTCCAGGACTATTGCCAGGAAAATCCCATGGACAGAGGAGCCTGGTAGGCTACAGCCCATGGGATCACAAAGAGTCATACACGACTGAGCAACTTCACTTCCACTTTCATACACACACACACACACACACACACACACACATCTATCTATCTATCTATCTATCTATCTATATATATATACTGAAAAGAGTTATGCATGTCAGGATTTCCTGAGACTGGATTGAATTTAGTTGGATTAATGAACTTTTTTCCCCCGATATGATTTTTTTTTTAAACCTTGAGCTTTTGATTTTATGTTGGGGTGTAACTGATTGACAATGTTGAGGCATTTTCAGGTGAACAGCGAGTGGACTCAGCCATACATACACATGTATGCATTCTCCGTCAACCCCCCAGGGTGCCACATGACATTCGGCAGAGTTCCATGTGCTGTACAATATGTCCTGTGGGCTATCCATTTTACGTACAGCAGTGTGTACATGACCTTCCCAAAACCNCAGCCATACATACACATGTATGCATTCTCCGTCAACCCCCCAGGGTGCCACATGACATTCGGCAGAGTTCCATGTGCTGTACAATATGTCCTGTGGGCTATCCATTTTACGTACAGCAGTGTATACATGACCTTCCCAAAACCACTAACTATCCCTTCTCCTTGGCTACTATAAGTTTGTTGTTCTCACTAAGAATCATTTTATAAGTAATTTGTGTTCATTCGTATCATTTCTTTTAGATTCTACATAGAAAGGACATCATATGATATTTATTTTCTCTGTCTAACTTACTTCACTATGTATGACATTTTCTAGGTCTATCCATGTTGCTGCAAATGGCATTATTTCATTCTTTTTCATGGCTGACCAATATTCCATTCCATATATATACCACAGGATTTCCCAGTGGCTCAGTGGTAAAGAATCTGCCTGCAATGCAGGAGCCACAGGAGGCGCAAGTTCAGTCCCTGGGTCTGGAAGATCCCCTGGAGGAGGGCATGGCAACCCATTCCAGTATTTTCGCCTGGAGAATCTGATGGACAGAGGAGCCTGGTGGGCTACAGTCCACAGGGTTGCAAAGAGTCAGACATGACTGCAGGGACTGAGCACACACAGGCATATATGTGCCCATCTTTATCCATTCCTCTGTCGATAGATGCTTAGGTTGCTTCCATGTCTTGGCTGTCAGAAACAGTGCTGTAATGAACACTGGGGTGCACAGATCCTTTTGGATCATGTTTTTCTCCAGATACATGTCCAGGAGTGGGATTGTAGGGTCATATAGTAGCTGTATTTTTGTAAGGAACCTCCATTCTGTTCTCCATAGGGGTAAATGAATCTTGTTGAGAGTAAGCTGAGACTTAGATTTGTTTTTTTTCTTTCTGTTCAGAGAAAGGTTTTCTTGGAATGCCATTTTTGATAACAGATTATATGAGTTTCTTTGCCTTTAAGGAGGGAACGGGGCAAGCCACAACCTTTGTAAGCATGACATAACCCAAGGACATTACATAGACTGATTAGAAGCAAAATAGGTGGACTAGTTGACTTCCACTAGACCTTGAGCCTCAGCATACGCTCTTTGTAACACATCAGCAGACTAAGTGACCCACAAGTAGGTGGTGGCGCAATTTAATGAAAAGAAACTTCTAGATAAAGAAATGTAAATGAAATAAAAATTTTTTAAGATAAGGAAGCTTTAAGGAAAGAAAATACAAATAAGAGCTTTAGATGAACTTTTAGAAATAATTACATTTTAGGATCTCTCCAGATATTCAACAAATTGAAAGTTAAAATTGTGTTAATGTAAGTTAAGTGATAAGTTTAAAATAAGTTTAATGGAGTAAATGAACTTTAAAAGTAAGCTGGTACAAAACTTCAATTTGGCTTTTCTCTCTGTTAAAAAGAGTCAAGATTTTAAATTGCCATTGATAACAGGTTTTTAAGTTTCTTTCCTCTTAAATGATCTGTTCTGTATTTGCCTTTGAAATCATTTATTGTTACTTTGGCTAAATGAATAACTATGTTTCACAATGACCCATGCTCCTATCTGAGTGTCCTAAACCCTTTTGATATTTATTGACAAAACTTCCTTAATGAAATTCTAATGAAGTACTTTTGACCTCTAGCTAAGATTGGTATGCTTCAAAGGGCCTCTGAAACATCCCAAAGAGAGATATTAAACTAATTACGTTCATTTGGTATGTTGAATTGCATGGGAAGTATTGTGAAATGAGTGATAAATCTCCTCAGGTTATATAGCATGATAAATGTTACCAGTATAGACATCCTAGAAATCATATGGAATTCCTAAAATTCTAATATATCCTGGTAAAATGTTATCGGTCATAATTCTAGTTACTATCTTAAACTGTTGTCATAGTCATAATCAAGTTTCTTTGTCAATTGCATTGTAATCAGATTTTTAAAACATTCCTTCTTAAGTCTTCTGTCATTATTGACAATTATGGTTTTGTCCTGATGTTTTTGCAAAAATGCTTCCTCTTTTAGAAGATTTATAGAAAGGACCTTTGGATAAATACAAGTTTCTGACTTTCAGACCATAATGCTGAACTAGGTAAGAAATAAAAAATTAATGGAAAACCTGATGGCTTCACAAAGGTTAACAAAAGGACTGAATGAACGAATGTGCTTGTAACTTTCATAGTTTCTATCTGAAAAATTACTGGTTTGAATCTGTGTTTTTCAAGTGTAATAAAGTCTTTTCAATTTAATTATAACTTATAGAAATTTGGTAACTTATACTTTTGTAAGCAAAATTGAAACATTTATTTTTTCTCTCTACCTTATCTGTCCAGAGATTCAAAACTGTTAGGATTCCAGTAGTTTTAGGTTAAGAAGGCCATCTCACTAACAGCTACAGAAATCTCAAGGAATTTTGGAGACCTTGAGAAGGGAGGAGTTCACCTAGATCTGTTAGACAAAAGCCCTTGGCATTATTTTCCTAGCTCTGAGAGTATTTTTTTTTAAACTTTAGTCTGACTTTCTTTATAAAAGTTTCAGCAAAGCAAAAAAAAAAAAAGTCTATGATCAAATATAGTTATGTAAATCATCAGGTTGAGTTTATTTAAACCAGACATTTAGCACACAAACTAGTTTTAATTTGGTTATATTTGGTAAAAACAAGGGTAATTTTAGGAAGAAAAGATGTTTTAAAGAATGTTAAATCCCAGTTTGTTAATGGAGGTGTGTCTTATATAGACACACCTTATATAGATATAAGACTCATTTCCTGGATAGTTCTTTGCTCTTATGGTATGTGCGTGCTTAGTCACATCAGTCATGTCTGACTCTGTGACCCTAGGAACTGTAGCCAGCCAGATTCTGTCCATGGGATTCTTCAAACAAGAATACTGAAGTGGGTTGCCATGCCCTCCTCCAGAGGATCTTCCTGACCCAGGGATCACCCTGGGTCTCCTGCATTGTAGGCAGATTTTTAAACTGCTGAGCCACTGAGGAAGCCCCGTTACTGTATATTAATGTAAATTTTTGATTGAATTATTAAAGGACACTCTAAGTTTGTTTCTGAAGCTTATCTCAGTAATCTTTGGATGAAGATCAGATGCCTCACAGCCTGCAACCAAGACTCCAACCAGGATGGAAAGACCTTTTTATCTACTCTTAACTAGCTCATGCACAGTGAAACTGAAGGGAATTTGACTGTTGGATTAATTCTTACTTCTAAAGGCCCCTGCACTGGACTGGTCTGTAGAGAGGACTGCTGACCTCAAACCCTCCTTAAAACGACACTCCAGCAGAAGAAACTGCACTATTCTAGGAAGAGAAGAGGATGATGTCAGAAGTAGACAGCTTAGCCAAGATGCTGGACCTGATTTTTATGATCATTTATAATGTTTTCTTGACTCTTTTGACCTTTGCATATAAATAAAATGTTTTCTAGCATGGACAAGATCCTATGTTAGTTTAAAAAATCAACCCAATTGTTGGATTTGTGGCCAGTTCCGCTGGAGAAGGAAACGGCAGTCCACTCCAGTACTATTGCCTGGAAAATCCCATGGACAGATGAGCCTGATAAGTTACAGTCCATGAGGTCTCAAAGAGTCAGACACGACTGAGCGACTTCACTTCACTTCACTTCACTTCACCTGTGTCTACTACTTCTGGGTTGCTTTGATGGATTTCTTTCCTCTCAGCCTCTTATTGGCTAACCCTTCAGTTCAGTTCAGTTCAGTCGCTCAGTCGTGTCCGACTCTTGGCGACCCCATGAATCACAGCACGCCAGGCCTCCCTGTCCATCACCAACTCTCGGAGTTCACTCAGACTCACGTCCATCATGTCAGTGATGCCATCCAGCCATCTCATCCTCTGTCATCCCCTTCTTCTCCTGCCCCCAATCCCTCCCAGCATCAGAGTCTTTCCAATGAGTCAACTCTACGCATGAGGTGGCCAGAGTACTGGAGTTTCAGCTTTAGCATCATTCCTTCCAAAGAAATCCCAGGGCTGATCTCCTTTAGAATGGATTGGTTGGATTAGGAAATTTATTTTAGAAGAAAGATTGTTGCATCCTGTTTTGTCTACTCATGATATTATTAAATGGGATCCTCCCCCCTGGCCAATTAATAATACCTGCTCTGACCCTGGCCATAGATTTATATTTTCTTTTAGGGTCACTCAAACTCAATCATAACAACAACCTAAGTCTCAGGCAAAGACTGTAATCTTTCATCTATCTAAAGGAAAACTCTCATAATAGTGGGACGGATCTATATGGTTTACACCAGGCTGTGGTTGTTTAAATTTTAAGATCCCCCCCCCCACTTTATCTTGGGAACAGTTAAGTTATACTAAGGATAATCAGCCTAATAACACTAGGAAATTAAATTGAGTATCTTATGAACAGTGCCAATATATAATTTTCCTAAAAACAATAAAGATCGGTACAGATTACACTAAGTAAAACGATCTAAGGATATACTGGGCTACATCTAATGGAAGTTCTTGGCTAAATTCTCACTTATGACTTTAATAATACTGTCAGTTATGTTCCTTTTTTTTTTGCCAATTTTACAAGATTGTTGTTTATTTCAATGACCAAATATGTAATAGAGACTCCAGTGACAATAATGACTAGGTGACTTGCAGCCGTTGATGAAATATATCGTTCTGTATACAGTCAATGACTCTTAATAGTGTAACTCTAGTGACTTAGCAGCAGTAGCAGCAGATATGGGAAGATGCAGTAATAGAGAATGTTTTCCTGACCCATAACTAGAAGATAGACGTCCAGAGATCTCTGGTTATTAAAACGTAGTCCAGTAATAGCACATTGAATGACCTATCAGCAAGATCTCCTCCAGAACTAGGAAGGAGTCTTTCTAGCAGTGTGGGACAAAATGGTCACAAAATGCCTTCCAGCGTGTGGTCAAATTTATGACCATGAGGGGGTCCTGTCAACTACAAACTGGCACTTGCCAATGGCATCTGGGCTTCCCCGGTGGCTCAGTGGTAAACAATCCACCTGCAGTGCAGGAGACAGAGGTTTAACTCTGGGCGGGGAAGAACCCCTGGAAGAGGGCATGGCAACCCACTCCAGTATTCTCGCCAGAAATATCCCGTGGGCAGTGGAGCCTGGTGGGCTACAGTCCATGNTAGGGTCACTCAAACTCAATCATAACAACAACCTAAGTCTCAGGCAAAGACTGTAATCTTTCATCTATCTAAAGGAAAACTCTCATAATAGTGGGACGGATCTATATGGTTTACACCAGGCTGTGGTTGTTTAAATTTTAAGATCCCCCCCCCCACTTTATCTTGGGAACAGTTAAGTTATACTAAGGATAATCAGCCTAATAACACTAGGAAATTAAATTGAGTATCTTATGAACAGTGCCAATATATAATTTCCCTAAAAACAATAAAGATCGGTACAGATTACACTAAGTAAAACGATCTAAGGATATACTGGGCTACACCTAATGGAAGTTCTTGGCTAAATTCTCACTTATGACTTTAATAATACTGTCAGTTATGTTCCTTTTTTTTTTGCCAATTTTACAAGATTGTTGTTTATTTCAATGACCAAATATGTAATGGAGACTCCAGTGACAATAATGACTAGGTGACTTGCAGCCGTTGATGAAATATATCGTTCTATATACAGTCAATGACTGTTAATAGTGTAACTCTAGTGACTTAGCAGCAGTAGCAGCAGATATGGGAAGATGCAGTAATAGAGAATGTTTTCCTGACCCATAACTAGAAGATAGACGTCCAGAGATCTCTGGTTATTAAAACGTAGTCCAGTAATAGCACATTGAATGACCTATCAGCAAGATCTCCTCCAGAACTAGGAAGGAGTCTTTCTAGCAGTGTGGGACAAAATGGTCACAAAATGCCTTCCAGCGTGTGGTCAAATTTATAACCATGAGGGGGTCCTGTCAACTACAAACTGGCACTTGCCAATGGCATCTGGGCTTCCCCGGTGGCTCAGTGGTAAACAATCCACCTGCAGTGCAGGAGACAGAGGTTTAACTCTGGGCGGGGAAGAACCCCTGGAAGAGGGCATGGCAACCCACTCCAGTATTCTCGCCAGAAATATCCCGTGGGCAGTGGAGCCTGGTGGGCTACAGTCCATGAGGCCACTCAGAATCAGACGACGGCTGACACCACTGAGTATGCGCGGGCAAGGGCGCTTGCCATTTGCCTCTCCAGAGACCACCCAGTGCTGCTGCAGCTGCTGACCTTCGACCTGCCCTGAAGGGAGTTCAGAGTGGAGAATGAGGCACTCTGTGCTCCAGGGAAACTGGTGGAACAGGTCCTTAAATCGTTAGATATTTTAAGAACTGATTTCATGATCCCAATCCTTCAGTTCAGTTCAGTTCAGTTCAGTTGCTCAGCCATGTCTGATTCTTTGTGACCCCATGAATCACAGCAGGCCAGGCCTCCCTGTCCATCACCATCTCCTGGATTCACTCAAACTCACGTCCATCAAATTGGTGATGCCATCCAGCCATCTCATCCTCGGTCGTCCCCTTCTTCTCCTGCCCCCAATCCCTCCCAGCATCAGAGTCTNCCCAGGGGTCCAACTCAGGTCTCCTGCATTGCAAGAAGATTCTTTTATAATTTTATTTAGTTAGTTAGTGTTGGCTGTGCTGGGTCTTTGTTGCTCCGCAGGCTTTTCTCTAGTCTTAGCAAGCCGAGGCTGCTCTCTATTTGTGGTATGTGGGCTTCTCATTGTGGCAGCTACTCTTGTTATGGAGTACATGCTCCAGGGCATTCGGGCTTCAGTAGTTGTGGTGACTGGGCTCAGTAGTTGCGGTTCTCAGGCTCTAGAGGACAGACTCAGTAGTTGTTGCACAAAGGCTTAGTTGCTCCAAGGCATGTGGGATCTTCTCAGATAAGGAATTGAACCAGAGTCTCCTGCATTGGCAGGTGGATTCTTTACCACTGAGCCGCCAGGGAAGCCCACAAGCAGATTCTTTAGAGCCTGAGCCTCAGACAAGTGGTGCTGATAGTGGTGGTGAAAGTAAAAGTGAAAGTGTGAGTCGCTCAGTCGTGTCCTGCTCTTTGGGACCTCACGGGCTGCAGTCCACCAGGCTCCTTCCTCATCCATGGAATTCTCCAGGCAAGAACACTGCAGTGGGTAGCCATTCTCTTCTCTGGGATCTTCCCAAGCCGGGGATCAAGCCTGTGTCTCCTGCATTGCAGGTGGACTCTTCACCATCTGAGCCACCAGGGAAGCCCGATTGTGGTGGTGGGGGTCTCTAATCCTGCAGAGCTAAACAGTCCTGTTAATAGTAAAAAACTTAAAGGGCCAAGCAAGACACTTAGAGATCTCATTTTGAAGACCACATCCTCAAGACAAAGATTTGTCCCTTTTATCTTCAGGACTGAGACGCATCAAAGGCATGCTTGCCCCCAACAAATGCAGAGAAAGGCAGCTCTAAAACTCAACAGCTTAATAAAGAGCTGCTTTTGTTTTAATGGGGGACCTTAGATCATAATTAAGGGATTATGAAGAGGTCTGAGCAAGAGGAAGAGGGTCAACATAGCAGAGAGGAAGATTAATTGATACTGAGCAAGAATTCCTAAGCAGCCACAGGGATATGAACAAAGTTCAGGGAGAAAGATTAGGCTTCAATGGAAGTGTCTGGCTCTTCTTTTCTGGAAAGAAGGTTGGAGCAGATGATGGTAGGTTGTGTGTTTGATGTTGGGAAATGAGGGGTCTCTTTCTGATGGCGTCTGTTTACTCTGAGAAATAAAAGTAGGATCTAGGGATGGAGGAGATACAGAATAAAATAATAACCAATAATATACAAATATTCCTTCACAGTTGACAGGGTTTTCAGTCTCTTTTGACAACAGTCCAGTAAGGAAGCCACTACCTTTGCCTTGCAGTTCAGAAAACTGGGGTTAGAGGCCAATTCACCTACTTTCCCCGGGATTACCCAGCTGGAAAGAGAAGGATCTAGAGCTTAAACTCAGCCCTTTGGGTGGAAAATTCATCCTGGAGGCCATAGGAAAAAAGGTTTATTGATGTGTTTACTCATTTTTTTAAAAAATAGGTAGTGTGACTTGATTCTGGAAATTTTACTTGATATACTTTTTTTTCACTCATCTTTCTTTTTTAAGGTGGGGCCATTAGCTAAAGAGAGGGATACATTTATCTACATTCCTAAAGTGCAAAATGCAATGGGTGCTCCTCAGGGTGCCTTGCAGCCCCTGCTACAGGTCTTGGCACTGTCACAAAGCAGTGGTGACAGGAGCAGCTCGGTTCCTATTACCCCCATGTATCGCATCTGGGTCTGGATCTGGAGGCAACAAGGAGGTGATTCAAACTGCCATCAAATTTACTCAACGTGAGGACAGCCCTTAGTGGGTCACAGGAGGCGCTATTTGCTTAAGGCACCAGATGTAGGCATGCTGGTTCTGGGAAAACTTGGTTAAAGGGCTGGGGGATTGTTTGGCAGAGCTTACCTGGAATAGCAAGGGGTCTGGGTGGAAATCTAAATTCTCTGAGGCAGGTGATGGAAGTCTCAGTCAGTTCAGTCACTCAGTCATGTCCGACTCTGTGCCACCCCATGGACTGCAGCACACCAGGCCTCTCTGTCCATCACCAACTCCTGGAGATTGCTCAAACTCATGTCCATTGAGTTAGTGATGCCATCCAACCATCTCATACTCTGTCGTCCCCTTCTCTTCCTGCTTTCAATCTTTCCCAGCATCAGGGTCTTTTCCAATGAGTCAGTTCTTCACATCAGGTGGCCAAAATATTGGAGTTTCAGCTTCAACATCAGTCCTTCCAATGAATATTCAGGACTAATTTCCTTGAGGATTGACTGGTTGGATCTCCTTGCAGTCCAAGGGACTCTCAAGAGTGTTCTGCAATATCACAGTTCAGAAGCACCAGTTCTTCAGCACTCAGCTTTCTTTACAGTCCAGCTCTCACATCCAAGGAAGTCTAGATTCATTTAAAAGGGATTAATTTCCTCAAGACCCAGCGAACAGGAAGAAGTGTTGGTGGTGTGTCAGCTGTGTTTCCACTGAGTAGGAAGTGGCCACAGAATCTGTGCTGGTGGTCAGAGGTACTCTCTTTCCCACGCCCCCATCCCTGGATCTCCAGTATCATCAGTAGATGAGGTTCCTGGCTGTTGTGCTGGGGCAGGGTTTTCCCGGACAGAGTAAGTCTGCTGAGGAAGGAAGGACTTCTCAGGGCAGCTAGTTATATATAACATAGTCCATAGCAGAAATACTCTACTTTCAAATGAGCCCAAAGACCTCATTTGACCCATCTCCGCTTTGTTGGACACAGAGGAAGATAAAACCTTTAACACCAGCACAGGTCATTGTGAGTTTGACTTCTAGGTGAGGTTTGAAACCTTTGCAAAGTATTAGGGATTTAAGGTGAGCTCATTCCAGCGTGGAGGATGATAAAGCAGCTTAGTAGCATGGGCAATGATGGCAAACTCCCCACTCATTCCTGCCCACCTTGGTACNTTTCCCCGGGATTACCCAGCTGGAAAGAGAAGGATCTAGAGCTTAAACTCAGCCCTTTGGGTGGAAAATTCATCCTGGAGGCCATAGGAAAAAAGGTTTATTGATGTGTTTACTCATTTTTTTAAAAAATAGGTAGTGTGACTTGATTCTGAAAATTTTACTTGATATACTTTTTTTTCACTCATCTTTCTTTTTTAAGGTGGGGCCATTAGCTAAAGAGAGGGATACATTTATCTACATTCCTAAAGTGCAAAATGCAATGGGTGCTCCTCAGGGTGCCTTGCAGCCCCTGCTACAGGTCTTGGCACTGTCACAAAGCAGTGGTGACAGGAGCAGCTCGGTTCCTATTACCCCCATGTATCACATCTGGGTCTGGATCTGGAGGCAACAAGGAGGTGATTCAAACTGCCATCAAATTTACTCAACGTGAGGACAGCCCTTAGTGGGTCACAGGAGGCGCTATTTGCTTAAGGCACCAGATGTAGGCATGCTGGTTCTGGGAAAACTTGGTTAAAGGGCTGGGGGATTGTTTGACAGAGCTTACCTGGAATAGCAAGGGGTCTGGGTGGAAATCTAAATTCTCTGAGGCAGGTGATGGAAGTCTCAGTCAGTTCAGTCACTCAGTCATGTCCGACTCTGTGCCACCCCATGGACTGCAGCACACCAGGCCTCTCTGTCCATCACCAACTCCTGGAGATTGCTCAAACTCATGTCCATTGAGTTAGTGATGCCATCCAACCATCTCATACTCTGTCGTCCCCTTCTCTTCCTGCTTTCAATCTTTCCCAGCATCAGGGTCTTTTCCAATGAGTCAGTTCTTCACATCAGGTGGCCAAAATATTGGAGTTTCAGCTTCAACATCAGTCCTTCCAATGAATATTCAGGACTAATTTCCTTGAGGATTGACTGGTTGGATCTCCTTGCAGTCCAAGGGACTCTCAAGAGTGTTCTGCAATATCACAGTTCAGAAGCACCAGTTCTTCAGCACTCAGCTTTCTTTACAGTCCAGCTCTCACATCCAAGGAAGTCTAGATTCATTTAAAAGGGATTAATTTCCTCAAGACCCAGCGAACAGGAAGAAGTGTTGGTGGTGTGTCAGCTGTGTTTCCACTGAGTAGGAAGTGGCCACAGAATCTGTGCTGGTGGTCAGAGGTACTCTCTTTCCCACGCCCCCATCCCTGGATCTCCAGTATCATCAGTAGATGAGGTTCCTGGCTGTTGTGCTGGGGCAGGGTTTTCCCAGACAGAGTAAGTCTGCTGAGGAAGGAAGGACTTCTCAGGGCAGCTAGTTATATATAACATAGTCCATAGCAGAAATACTCTACTTTCAAATGAGCCCAAAGACCTCATTTGACCCATCTCCGCTTTGTTGGACACAGAGGAAGATAAAACCTTTAACACCAGCACAGGTCATTGTGAGTTTGACTTCTAGGTGAGGTTTGAAACCTTTGCAAAGTATTAGGGATTTAAGGTGAGCTCATTCCAGCGTGGAGGATGATAAAGCAGCTTAGTAGCATGGGCAATGATGGCAAACTCCCCACTCATTCCTGCCCACCTTGGTACTGTCCCCAGACACATATCTCTGTGCATGAGCCAAAGCTTCCATGCAGTCAGCATGACTGCATCCACGTTACACAGAAGGATCCTGTGGTTCCCATTCAGCGGAAAAGAATGCTTGAAAAAATGTTTCCCTGGTGACTCTCCTGGTCTCTTCTTTAGATTATCAAGGAAATGCATTTGCCCTGTCCTTTCTTGGAGAAACAGGACTGTGGGAAAGTCTGAAACAGAATCACTTCAGATTCAGGGTACTATCCAAACATCCTGATGAGAAAAGCCAGGCCAGGGTTCTGTCCTGATGGGCCCAGGGGCATCAGGGTGAGCAGATAAGCAGAGACTGAGAAATATGGACCAAGGAGACCGAGCAAAAAGCATGAGTATAAGACCTGCAGAAAGTCAGGCAACAAATGTTTCACAAAGAAGAGAGCAGACAGCTGAGTCAAATGTAGCTGATATGTCAAGAAAAGTGAGAACTGAGAGTTTTCCATTGGGTTTAGCAATTTGGAGTTCATTGCTGACCTTGAGAAGAGTAATTCTGGTGAAGCAGTAGGGGTGAAAGGTGACCACAGCAAGTTAAGAGAAAATAGAAGACAAATCAGAGATAGCAAATATAGAATACTCAAAAAGTTTTGCTGCAAAAATAAGCTGAGAAATGGAGTGGTAGCTGGTGAGGAAAATTTTTTTATGGTGGGGCAAACGATAGCATTAAACTAAAAGACACTTTAAAATAGAAGAATATTAAAAGACAAAATTAAAAGATGCTTGCTCCTTGGAAGGAAAGCTATGACAAACCTAGACAGTGTATTAAAAAGCAGAGGCATCACTTTGCCAACAAAAGTCTGTACAGTCAAAGCTATGGTTTTTCTACTAGTCATGTGCAGATGTGAGAGCTGGACCATAAAGAAGGCTGAGCGCTGAAGAATTGATGTTTTCAAAGTGTGGTGCTGGAGAAGACTCTTGAGAGTCCCATGGACAGTAAGGAGATCCAACCAGTCCTTTCTGAAGGAAATCAACCCTGAATATTCATTGGAAAGACTGACACTGAAGCTGAAGCTCCGATACTTTGGCCACCTGATACGAAGGGCCAACTCTTTGGAAAAGACCCTGATGCTGGGAAGGACTGAAGGCAGGAGGTGGAGATGAGAGAAGATGAGATTGTTGGATGGTATCACCGACTCAATGGACATGGGTTTGAGACAACTCTGGGAGATGGAGAAGGAGAGGGAGGCCTGGTGTGCTTCAGTTCATTGGGTCAAAAAGAGCTGGACACAACTTAGTAGGACACAACTGAGCAGCAACAAAAAGAGAGCTAATCAGTATACTGATGAGAAGGATCCAGTAAAGAGGGAAGGCTGAGATTCAAAGCAGTGCATTAACTGCTGGAGCAACCTCCTAAAACAGGTGAGAAGGAACAGAATCTAATACAAGGGTGGCAGGGAAGGCTTTAAATAGGAATATAGGTAGTTCCTTATTCTGCAATAACAGGAAGAAAGACACAGGGCAGGTGGGAGGGGGATGTCAGGGCAGCCCAGGCAGTCTTCTCAATTCCTTCAATTTTTCCAATGTGACAGGAGGCAGGATCGTCGGCTGTGTGTGAGGGTGAGGAAGGAGAAGTTGAAAAGAGAGAAGTCTTTCGAAAGAGTGGGAAATGAGTGGACAGGAGAAATTGGTATGTTTACCGGAAGTAGATTTTCTGGGTGGCACCTGAAACTCAGCATGAATTTCACATGAGACTGGTCAGGAGGTCTGTGTGTTTTCCTCCAGCCCTACTGAGCTGCCTGGGTGCAGGTGTGGGGTTGGTAGACTGGGCTGGAACCCAGGTTTGGCTTTGGTCCAGTAAGTAGCAAAGAGTGAGAGAGAGGCACAGAGGAGCTTAGAACAGATTCAAGGGAGGCGGGGGTAGGGGGATGAGTCTCCTCACTGCCTATGGAATTTAAACTGGGTAAGGAGAACATGATGGGGAATGGAGAGAGAGAAGGTGACGTGAAGTGTAGGTCTCACTGGATCCAAAGGTTATTAGGGTTAGGGTAAAGAAGGGAGTGAACTGGAAAGAGAGGAGTCGGTTGGGGAGAAGGTTACTTAACGTTAAGATTGTGAAGGAGTGGTGCAAGATCCGTCTAGAACTGGGACCAGGGCGGTAGCCACTAGCAAAGCGTGACTCATCCAAACTGAGATGCACTTACAGTAAAGTCCATACCGAATTCCCAAGACTTAGTGCCAAAGACAGTGACATATTTTATTGATAATTTAAAGATACTGATCATATATTAAAATAATAATATTTTGGATATATTGAATTCAGTTCAGTTCAGTCGTTCAGTTGTGTCCGACTCTTCATGACCCCACAGACTGCAGCACACCAGGCCTCCCTGTCCATTATCAACTGCCAGAGCTTCCTCAAATTCATATCCATCGAGTTGGTGATGCCATCCAACCATCTCATCCTCTGTCGTCCTCTTCTCCTGCCTTCAATCTTTCCCAGCAACAGGGTTTTTTCCAAAGAGTCAGCTCTCTGCATCAGGTAGCCAGAGTATTGGCGTTTCAGCTTCAGCATCAGTCCTTCCAGTGAATATTCAGGACTGATTTCCTTTAGGATGGACTGGTTGGATCTCCTTGCAGTCCAAGGGACTCTCAAGAGTCTTCTCCAACACCACAGTTCAAAAGCATCAATTGTTCACGCTCAGCTTTTTTATAGTCCAACTCTCACATTCATACATGACTTAAACTATTCTATTCAAATTCATAGTTTCTTTTAAAATTACATACGGGGCTCCCTGGTAAAGAATCTACCTACAATGCAGGAGACCCAGGTTCATTCCCTGGGTCGGAAAGATCCCGGAAAGATCCCACTCCAGTATGCTGGCCTGGAGAACTTTATGGATAGAGGAGCCTGGTGGGTTACAGTCCATGGGGTGGCAAAGAGTCGGACACGACTGAGTGCCTTTCACTCCACATGGGGCTCACACCATATTTCTACTGGTCATCGTTGGTTGAGGTATCACCAGATTTCAGTGATGATTTCATGTCCTGAATAGCCCTCTAATCTATCCACCTTGTCCATCTCCACAAACCTGCCCCTTGCACCTGGAGCTCTACCGTAGCCTCCAGACTGGCCTGTCCACATCTGCACTGGACCTTCCTGTTATTTTCCACACAGTCCCAAGATATCCAGCATTGGGAGGTTTTCAAAGCTCTCCAACCTTTTCATGCCGTTCTTTTCAACCTGAAACTCTGCAGCAGCGCCTCACTCTTCTCAGAACAAAGACAAAATCCTTCAGCCTGACCCGTTTCTCTGCACAGCCAACCACCCCTTTGGCTCTCTGGCAGCGCATGTTTGTACCTCATTCTCGGACACCCAGTCACACTTGCCTCCTTCCGTGTAAGCACGGGGCAGGTTGTGCTCACAGCCATCACAGGGCTCTCAAGTGCTGCCCCCTCCCCCTCTGTCTGGTCAGCTCCTCCTCATCTTGCAGATCTCAGCTTGGACATCCCTTCCTTGAGCTCCCCAACCATGACACNCTGCCCCCTCCCCCTCTGTCTGGTCAGCTCCTCCTCATCTTGCAGATCTCAGCTTGGACATCCCTTCCTTGAGCTCCCCAACCATGACACATATCCCAGTTATGTGCTCTATCACTTGCATCATCTATCTTTCCCCTGAGGGCCTTGGCAGTTTTACATCTTACTTGTGATTATTTGGTTAACATCTCCCCTGGTCAGCTCCCCAAGGGCATGGACCCTTCAAGAGAGCTTACGATCACATTCTGGTTTCACTCAGTATTCTATCTCCAGCACCTAACAAAGTGTCCCATACATAGTAGATCCTCAATAAGTACTTGCTGAGCAAACAAGTGAATGATCCAAGATATTCTAAATAGCCTTTAAAGAAAGTGAAGTCTCTCTTTGCGACNGCCCTCAGCCTGCCCTCGAGCAGCCCCGGCCTGTGCTTGCTAAGGGCCAGGAGAGGCCCACACCTGACCTTCTGGAAGGCTGGGCTGGGCTCACCAGCCTGGACATTCCCCCACTACGCCCCCAGCCCCAACCCCTGTGCTGCCAGGTTGTGGCTACAGCTACAAATAAAAGACAGTGTTTTCCAGAAAGCTTAGTAGTTGACTTTTTTGTACCTCCAGCCCTTGAGGATGAAATGGAGGAGATGTTTAATCGCTCAGTCGTGGACTGACTCTGTGACCCCATGAACTGTAGCCCGCCAGGCTCCTCTGTCCATGGATCTGTTCATGGAATTTCCCAGGCAAGAAGACNAGGATGAAATGGAGGAGATGTTTAATCGCTCAGTCGTGGACTGACTCTGTGACCCCATGAACTGTAGCCCGCCAGGCTCCTCTGTCCATGGATCTGTTCATGGAATTTCCCAGGCAAGAATACTGGAGTGGGTAGCCATTTCCTTCTGCAGGGCATATCCCCGATTCAGGGATCGAACCCAGGTCTCCCTCATTGCAGGCAGGCTCTTTACCATCTGAGTTGTTGTGTCTGACTCTTTGTGAACCCATGGACTGTAGCCCGCCAGGCTCCTCTGTCCATGGGATTCTCCAGGCAAGAACACTGGAGTGGGTTGCCATGCCCTCCTCCAGGGGGATCTCCCAGATCCAGGGGTTAAATCCTCGTCTCCTGCATTGACAGGTGGATTCTTTACCACTGAGCCACCTGGGAAGCCTGAGATGGAGGAGACAGAGGGATTAAAACAAACAAAGAAACACAAAAACCTGGGGTGAAGTTTCTGTTTATTTACAAAAATATATATGTATATGTATATAATATATATTACACCCTCCCCCAANTCCAGGCAAGAACACTGGAGTGGGTTGCCATGCCCTCCTCCAGGGGGATCTCCCAGATCCAGGGGTTAAATCCTCGTCTCCTGCATTGACAGGTGGATTCTTTACCACTGAGCCACCTGGGAAGCCTGAGATGGAGGAGACAGAGGGATTAAAACAAACAAAGAAACACAAAAACCTGGGGTGAAGTTTCTGTTTATTTACAAAAATATATATGTATATGTATATAATATATATTACGCCCTCCCCCAACTCCCACAATTCACTTTTTTACTTCTACCCAACCTCCCTTTTTAAAACAAAGAGACTTCAGAGAGCTTCAGAGGCAGTTTCCTCGGGAAGCAAGCAGGAGCAGCACTGAAGTCCTGTGTCTGGCAGGTCGAGGGACCTGGGTCCCATCCTTGCTCCCTGAGGACAGGGAAGGGGAGGGGAAGGCTCAGTCCTTGAAGCCCTGAATACTGTAAAGAATGCGCTTCTGGTGGCCCGGGAGCGTGATCCCCATCTGCACCAGGTCCCTGTGGGCAAGGAGAGGGGCTGGGTGAGTGCCGGGGCTCGATTCCCAGCGGCCCTGCCCTGCCCAGGCCCCCAGGGTCCTCACTCGGCCGTCAGGTCCAGCACGCACTCCATGGTGTCCAGCCCAGCGGAGCGGAAGTGCAGGATGTAGCGCTTCATTCGGATGGACTCCAGCCACTCGGCCACACTTCGGTAGGGGATCCCGTCGGAGCCGCTCAAGCTGGGCAGGCGAAGGGTCACCCTGTGGGGTGTGGGGGGGACCCTTCAGTCGCACGCAATGGGAGATGCAGGGCTTTCCTGAAACTGGGGCTCAGCCTCCGTGCCTGTGTGGCTGGTCTGCAAGCCGGGTGTCTGACACAGAGATTATATAGACTTTGCGGGTTAGCCTGGCCATTGTCTCTGAACCCATTTCCTGGCCTGTTGCCTGGCAACAGCCACAGGGCAGGCTGACAGTCGTGTGGCACTGACAGACCTGGGGACAAGAGGCAGTTTTGGAGGCCCAGACAAGGGACCACCGGCCCGCCAGCGCTCCAGTGGCCAGCTCTGGGCAACTGATGGGGGCTGGTTAAGACGCGAGGATCAAGTATCCCGGTTGAGAGGGAGCAGGAGGAGAACAGAGGCCCCGGAAGGTGGATGTAGCCTCGCCTTTTCTCAGGGTGGCCCTGGGGAGTTCTGGGAGCAGCCCCCAGCTTGCCACCTCCAACCTTGGCTGTTATTCTTGCACTCTGACCCCCACAATACAATGAGTGTTCCTGTTCAGAAGCCAGCCGGGGCCAAAAACCATTAGCAAAGTAAATCTGCTGGGGGGAAAATATCCAACATTCCAGAAAGATTAGCACATGTGGTCTCCAGTGCACGAGGGAGTTGTGCTCCAAAAAGATAGTTTCAAAAGTTGGAACTGGGAGCACATTTTCTCCCAGAAACAAGGTTATATATGGTGGTCTGATACAGAGGCCAGCACACCAGAGCTGCTTTACCCGATAAAGCATTTGAAGCCGTGCCCGTCTCTCCCATCTCACCCCTGCAACCAGTCGATTCTCTGTATTCTGGCACTATTTTCGGTAAAATGCATTTCTGACCATGTCCCTCCCATGGACAGTTTAAAAACAAAAAAATTGGTCAGGATCAAGTCCAAACTTCTTCGCACCCTGCATTATTTGCAACTGGCACACCCTCAGCTCCCCACCCCTTGCTGTCTACATGACCTGGGCGCCTTCCCAGACCCCACAAGGTTGCCTCTCTCAGTCACGACACGCATGCCCCCACTGGCTCTTGTCGGTTTCTCTCGTCTTCCCTTCCCCATTCTCAGGGACCAAGCCCCCTGGAGCAGGTGGCAGGTTGGCAGCCACCTGCATATACTTTCTCTCTCAGTGTGCTTGGTTCCTGTGCTGCCCTTAGTCGCTCAGTCACATCCGAGTCTTTGCAACCCTGTGGACTGTAGCCCACCAGGCTCCTCTGTCCATGGGGATTCTCGAGGCAAGAATACTGGAGTGGATTGCCATGCCCTCCTCCATGGGATACCCCCAATCCAGGGATCGAACCCAGGTCTCCTGCATTGGCAGGCAGATTCTTTGCCACTTGAGCCACCAGGGAAACCTCCATCAAACTAGAGCTATCAAGGCTGAGACACTGTACCTCCTCCATCAGAGCAGACTCTTCTCAAAAGTGCAGACTGGAATCCTGCCTCTGTGCCTGACTCTTGGGAGCTCCACGGGCCCGGCACTCGGTGCACGTGGCTGCTGCCCATTTCCGTTCTCCCAGACCTGCCTTCCCCACCCAGCATGGTTACCTGGGATCAAAGTTGGCAATAGTTCGCAGGGAATGGGGGTTGGCGTGCAGATGCTCCAGCTGTGCCTTCAGGCGGTGGAAGGGGGGCCGGCGGGCACGGTCGTGGGCCCAGCAGTTCTTCATGAGTTCATAGAGGGGGGCAGGGCAGTCCACGGGCGGGGGCAGCCGGTACCCATCCTCAATGCTCTTCATTACCTACAGCGAGGAGGGCAGGAAGCTATCCTGGCAGCCCAGGAGGAATACCTCTGTGCACACAAGATCATTGCCACGGAGCCTCTGAACCCTCTGACCAGAGTGGGCGTGGTCAAGACAGCAGGGCATGAGGTGAAGGGGACCAGAGAGGATAGGAATGCAGATAAAGGGTCAGAGAAAAAATCAGGGTATTTGCAGGAAAGGGCCGTGGAGGATTTGGAGAGAGGATGGGAGGTGTGAGAAACACCAGGCTCACCTCCTGATTGCTCATCTCCCCATAAGGCTTGTCCCCGAAGCTAAGCACCTCCCACATCACGATCCCAAAGCTCCACACGTCGCTGGCCGTGGTGAAGATCCGGTGGGCGATGGCTTCAGGGGCTGTCCAACGGATGGGGATCTTCCCTCCCTAATGGGGCACGTGGGGCAGAAAGCTGAGGAGTCCCAGCACGGAAGGGCATGGGAAGCTACCGTGTCCCCGTGACCATGCCTCTCATGCTCTGTATGTACTGACTGCTATGCGTGCAGCGTGTATTGTGGCTGTGACTGTGTATGCGATAGGCGTATGAGGCTCTAACCTGGGTTTCATAGGTGCCATCAAAGTTGTCCAGGAGGCGGGTCAGGCCAAAGTCAGACACCTTGCAGCACAGGTTCTGGCTCACCAGGATGTTCCTGGCGGCCAGGTCCCGGTGGACATAATTGTGGTCACTGAGGTAGTTCATGCCGGATGCTATGCCCTGCAGCATGGCCACCAGCTGCCCAGGCATGAGCTGGTCCTCCCGCTCCTGCAGCAGGGAGTGGGCGAAGTCAGGGGCTGGGCCGGGTCTCCTCTTCCCAGAAGCGGGGTCCATGCCCGGGGTGGGGCTCTGTGGCCAGTCCCCTTTCCCAGCTGGTCCTGTACCCCCTCACCCTTAGGAAGGCATCCAAGGCTCCATTCTCCATAAACTCCGTGATGATCATGATGGGTTTTCCTGAGACACAAAGCACAGATCACCCCAGCAGCCTCCACCCCTTCTGACTTGGAACCTGACTTCCTGCCTCTGAGGGCACAGCCGCCCTCCACTTCCGGGGGTCTCAGCCCCCCTCTCCCACCCCCTCCCCCAGCCCCTGCAGCTCTCTTGGACCCCACCCCTCATACTCTTTGTGACCACGCCTTCCAGGTGCAGAATGTGTGGGTGGTTGAACTGGCCCATGATAGTCGCCTCTCGAAGGAAGTTCCACCACTGGCCATCGGGAGACGTGTCTTTCAAGGTCTTAATAGCCACGATCTTGCAATCCTGGCTGGGGAGTCTCAGGGACCCCCGATAAACTTCCCCAAACTCTCCTGGGTGGCAAGAAAACAGGGTCACAGCCAGATATACTGTCAGGCTCCTGAGGGGGACAGACAGTGACCTCCTCAATCCTCCAGTTCCCTTTTCTTCTCTGGCCCAGAGGATCAGAAACATGGTGTACCCTCCTCCCCGAGATAGGGCTTGGCTGTACTTCCCAGGGCCAGGGGCCCAGGAGCCTGGAACAGGAGGGCAGCGCTGTAAACTATTTAGCACTGCCTCCCCACCTAGCACAGTTCCGGGGCTCAGGAGACACTGGGCAAGGGGGTACCATGCGGTGGGGCTGGACTGTGTTCACGAAGGGCAGGCTGGTCAGGGTCAGTACACAAGTGACCGGGGAAGCTGACCACTGCCGCCTCTCTTCCGCAAGCTCCTCCGGTCACAATTCGGCCAGCTTGGCTACACAATGGGCCAAGACACTGCTGAGCTTTGTTCTCTGTTCAGATCCATTTCTCCTGGTGACCCAAGGGATCAGGGCAGCCCAAGGACACTGGGCCCCTGGTGGGGTGGAATGCAGGAGGCCCTGAGTCCCTCCCACGTTTGGGAACCCTCTGAGAAGAGCCTGAGCCTGGGCACAGTGACCCTCTCTCTTGATAGAGACGATGTGTCTAATGCTCTTGATTAGAAATTCCACAATCACAGAGACAGATAGTGCAGGAGGTGGGGGCTGCTCCAGGACACCTGATAAGGGGGTTACAGCGTGAACACAGTGGCTTCAGGACACAGGGTACAATGGGGAGGAGACTCATCTGGGAGCTCCTGGGCCAGAGGAGGGGCCAGCTGGGCTCCGCAGGGAAGGGCCGGAAGGAAGGGGCCTGCTGGCAGCTCTGTGCTGCCACACAGAGGGGACCAGAAGGCTCACCTTCCCCTATGACGGTGTCCACGACCAGCCAGGCTGGGTCGAGCTCCTGGGTGAAGTCCAGGGCTCCCTGGGCAGGGTCTTCATACGCCTGGAGGTCGACGTAAGGCTTCAGCCACAGCTTATCCTCTGCAGGCAGAACAGGGTGGACTCAGCCCAACTCCGGGGGCTCAGGAGTCCTGGTTCAGGAGGGGCCAGTAGTGAAAGACAGTGAAATGAAAGACAGCCTCCTCCCTCAGCAATGAAGCCTCCATAGCCCAGTCACTCCTCCTGTGTCTGCATGCAAAGCTTGTGTGTCCTCGCCTCCCAGGGACCAGAGCAGCAGGCAGGAAGCCAGACCCGAAACGTGTTCACGGCCTCGAGTGACCCAATCTTCCCGAGGATCCTTAACCCTAAGTCCTTGCCTCCCTCCTTCCCACAGCTCACCACCCCGCTCCGGTCACTCACAGCTCATTCACATTCCCAGACAAGCCTGGCTCCTGCCCCGTGACCTGGATGGGCCCCAGACAACCCCTTTGGTGGGGCACCTAACGAGGTGACGAGCGGGAAGCCCACATGCCTGGAAGGAGCCTTTTCCTCCCTCCCGGCTTCAGCCCACAGACCTGGACAGGCAGGGCAAGGAAGGCGGCCCAGAGCCTGGGCATTTTCATACAGTAGCTCCGATAGCTCACAGGTAATTGCACAGAGCCTCTGGGGGACTATTAGTACAGAGTTAATTAACCAAAGTTAATTAATGAGTGAAACACCACAGGCCCGGAGACAGCAGAGCCCACTCGTGCCCCCAGAGCTGTGCTAGCAAATCTGGGTCCCTGGGTCCCATCCTAGGGGCACCTCCCAACATGCATGCTCACACAAATGTGTGCACACAGGTGCTCCTGGCTCACCTCGGTCCCCATCAGCGGCACGATCTCGCTGCCTCTGCTGCCTCTGGCGCCGGTGCCGCTGAGCTCTCCTGTCAGGATGGGGACCAGGGTCTTCAGGGGCCCAGGACCACCTCAGGGGCCCAAATGCTCTTTAGCTGAGCCCTCCCCAGAAACAGCAGGGGATGGGGGGGACACAGGAGTTTTGGGACAAGAGGGTGGGAAGGCTGTTGGAATGCATTCAGGAGCTTCTGCCTGAGCACAGGGGACCCAGGGTGGGGAGGGGGATTGGGGGCACAGGAGAAACACCTGGAACGGAAGACCAGCATCCCGAGCAGCAGAGCTACGCCCAGCAGCAGCCCGAAGATGATGGCCACGATCTCGCCTCCAGACAGGACCCTGGAAACTGCAGGCACACGGGATGAAGACGTCGGGGGGTGCTTAGGGCCCCCAGGGATGATGGAGGTTAAAAGGGCACATGCAGTGGGGTATGCATCCCCCAACCAGGGAGATGGGTATGGGTGTGGGTGAGAAAGCCTGTGGGAAGGGCCCCATCCAGGGACCATCAGCTTGGGCTGCCAGCCAGCGGACCCTGACCTGAGAGGTTAGGAGACCGGACTGATGCCGGCTGGCAGTATACAGCATTAGGATGTATGTCTGAGAAGGAGGTGCGGTGTGAGTCTGTATGGAGCTGTCCACCCAGGAAGTTTGTGTGTGCGTGCGTGCATGTGTGTGTGTGCGTGTATATACAGGAAGCAGGTCACTAACCAGAACAGGGTCTGAGAAGCCTCAGGGGGATGACAGGTGCGTGTGTGTCTGGGACAGAACACAGAGTAACCCACTGACCTGGTGGGCTGGTCCGAAACTCGTGGTCAGCGGAGAAGGGGCCGGGGCCCAGGGGGGTCACCATGCGGACTCTGACGATGTACGTGGTGTCGGGCTGCAGTTCCGTCAGCAGGACCCTGGGCTCTAGAACCATCTGGTACCNGGGGGGGACACAGGAGTTTTGGGACAAGGGGGTGGGAAGGCTGTTGGAATGCATTCAGGAGCTTCTGCCTGAGCACAGGGGACCCAGGGTGGGGAGGGGGATTGGGGGCACAGGAGAAACACCTGGAACGGAAGACCAGCATCCCGAGCAGCAGAGCTACGCCCAGCAGCAGCCCGAAGATGATGGCCACGATCTCGCCTCCAGACAGGACCCTGGAAACTGCAGGCACACGGGATGAAGACGTCGGGGGGTGCTAAGGGCCCTCAGGGATGATGGAGGTTAAAAGGGCACATGCAGGGGGGTATGCATCCCCCAACCAGGGAGATGGGTATGGGTGTGGGTGAGAAAGCCTGTGGGAAGGGCTCCATCCAGGGACCATCAGCTTGGGCTGCCAGCCAGCGGACCCTGACCTGAGAGGTTAGGAGACCGGACTGATGCCGGCTGGCAGTATACAGCATTAGGATGTATGTCTGAGAAGGAGGTGCAGTGTGAGTCTGTATGGAGCTGTCCACCCAGGAAGTTTGTGTGTGCGTGCGTGCATGTGTGTGTGTGCGTGTATATACAGGAAGCAGGTCACTAACCAGAACAGGGTCTGAGAAGCCTCAGGGGGATGACAGGTGCGTGTGTGTCTGGGACAGAACACAGAGTAACCCACTGACCTGGTGGGCTGGTCCGAAACTCGTGGTCAGCGGAGAAGGGGCCGGGGCCCAGGGGGGTCACCATGCGGACTCTGACGATGTACGTGGTGTCGGGCTGCAGTTCCGTCAGCAGGACCCTGGGCTCTAGAACCATCTGGTACCGCTCTTCGTCCTGCAGATGGGAAGATTCATGTTATCTGGGCCGTGCCACACCAGACCTGGTGGAGGAGATGGGTAGTCCTGGGAACATGCGGGAGGGGAGGCTGGGGGATGGTCAGGGCAGGGCTCTCGACGGGGTTCTGCCCTGAGACAGCCACACAGGTCACTGCGGGCTGTCTTCTCCCATTCTGCACCCCAGGCTAGGAAATGTCAGGTGCGTCCAGGCGTGGACACCGGAGATGTTTAGCCGCATTCTCACCTGGTTCAGCACATGTAGCTCGTAGCTGAGGTTCCCCCCGGGGCTGCGGGGCCGGGACCCTGCCCAGGTCAGCTCCAGCTGCCGTGGTGCCTTCTTCACCAGTCTCAGGGACAAGCCTGACAGGGATTCTGCGAGTTCAGAGCGAGGAAATCACTTAGGTAGCTACTGCTGGCTTCTCACCCATCACCTTGTCCCCGTGGTCCTATCCCCCCACCCCCCATCTTCTCCAGGCCTTGCTTGCCCCCAGGCCCCTCACCTGCAGACCCCATGTTGATGCTGAGTGAGGCACTGGCAGGCTTGGAGGCACCCAACCCTGACACTCCATTCTGGGCTTCCACATTGNGGAAAAAAAAAAAAAGAGTACATCCTGTAATAATATGCTCCATTTTCTTCTGCATTCCAGTATGGTTTCTTGGGTAGGAAAGAAAGGGAAAAGATTAGAGAGTGGCCTGCAGAGAACTGTCTTCTTACACAACTCTAGGTATACTCATGGGTGTGTCACACACAGCTGTGGTGAGCACTGATGTAAAAAGTCCAAATACCTCTCCCCTGCCCCCACCATGCCACGCTGTTATCTCAATGGATGCTCATAAAAGCCTCTAGAATAGATGAGACTGGCACTCATTAATAATAATTATACATTTTTATCACCATTTCAAGACAAGGAAAAGCTCAGAGAGGTTAAGTGACACTCACTGTGTCGGGACACAGCTGAAAAGGTACTCGAATCCAACCCTTCTGATTTCTAGTCCCATATTCTTTTTGTTATTCCACACCTACACCCTCTTCCCGTTTTTTGCCACCTTCTCTCTCTCTGAGCAGAGCAAGGTCATGGAAGGGAGTGGGGCAAGGATGAGCATCAGGGCTGAAATGGCCACGAGGGGCAGGAGCACCTTCTGGAACAGGGGCCGCCGGAGCTGAATGCCCACGTCCTGGTCACTCTCCATGTATAGGAGGTTGAAGGTCTCCTTGCAGCCCAAAGGCCCTGCTTCCCCAGGGAAACTCTTGCAGTCCCGCACGGTAAACTGCAACTCCACGTGGACGCGTGAGGCCTCCTCTCCCCGGTAGATCCAATTAGTGCGAAGCCAGTGGTCAGTGTCTCTGCCTTCTTCCACGGGGCAGTCCTGGTACATGTACAGGGGCGTCCCGTTCAGTATCTGCTGCACCTCACTCCACTGTGAGAGGAAAATAAGAATCAGCCTCCAAGTCATCAACACCTACTCCCCAGACTCACTTTCAAGAGTGGAGGTGAGGAAGCTGGTGTCAGAGCTCCACAGGTTCACACTTCTTGTTCTGCCCTCTCTCAACCCCCAAGCACCAGGATAGTAGGGTAACTGCTTAAGACTGGGGACTTATTTGGATATAGCATAAGCAAGACAACGGGCTTCCTAGGCGGTGCTAGTGGTAAAGAACTCTCCTGCCAATGCAGGAGATGTAAGAGATGCAGGTTCGATTCCTGGGTCAGGAAGATCCCCTGGAGGAGGGCATNAGACAACGGGCTTCCTAGGCGGTGCTAGTGGTAAAGAACTCTCCTGCCAATGCAGGAGATGTAAGAGATGCAGGTTCGATTCCTGGGTCAGGAAGATCCCCTGGAGGAGGGCATGACAACCATTCCAGTATTCTTGCTTGGAAAATCCCAGGGACAGAAGAGCCTGGTGGACTACAGTCCAAAGTGTTGAAACGAGTCGGACATGACTGAAGCGGCTTATCACATGTGCAAGACAACACCTCCTTAACAATCCTGGCCGGCCAGCCCTGGACCCTTCAGTGAGCCCACTCCAACTCTAAGAGTATGAGTACCATTTTCACCTATTTCATCAGCAAAGCTGTCAGATACTCCAAAGGCAGATTTTGGTAGCAAAAGCTCATTCACAGACTCTTTCTGCCTATTTGTTCAGAGGAGGGGAGACTACGTATGACATGAAGGCTCTTGACTTCTGCAGGGCAAGAGTAATCATAGAACTCTTCTATATGAGGGAATCTCATCCTCTCCAATGTTCCTTCCAATTATGGCCACTATCAAAATCAACAATGGAAAGAGCTGGTTGGACTCCTAGACATCATCCAGTTCACATTCCTTAACTCTTTTAACATTAAAACAATGTTTAATCTTAGTAATAATAATGATGGCCAGCACTAATACAGTGCTCATCATGGGCCAGTCACTATTCTAAGCATTTTGGATGAAGAAGCTGAGTAACAGTTAGGTTAAAGGACTTACTTGCTCAAGGCATCAGCTATTAAGAGGAGGAGCTGGAGGTGCACCCAGGGATTCTAGGCTCCAGAGTTTATGCTCTTAATCATCATGTTTCTATGTGCTTATTACAAAAAGCCAAAGAATAAAAACCTACATAAAATAAAAAGTGAAATTCTCATCCATCCACCCATTCTTAACAACCTGGAATAAAGCTTCCCAGATAATTTTCTGTGCTTCTAGAGAAATACTTGAATGTCTTCTCATGTGCATGTTTTTCATGCTTTTTTAAACATAATGCATTTCATTTTATAACCTACTTTTTGCTTTTAACAAATAGTCTTTGAAAGATGTCCACAACAGTGTGTGCTGCTGCTGCTGCTAAGTCGCTTCAGTCATGTCTGACTCTGTGCGGCCCCATAGACGGCAGCCCACTAGGCTCCACCGTCCCTAGGATTCTCCAGGCAAGAACGCTGGAGTGGGTTGCCATTTCCTTCTCCAATGCAAAGTGAAAAGTGAAAGTGAAGTTGCTCAGTCATGCTGACTCTTAGCAACTCCATGGACTGTAGCCCACCAGGCTCTTCCGTCCATGGGATTTTCCAGGCAAGAGTACTGGAGTGGTTACCATTGCCTTCTCTGACAACAGTTTATAGATCTACCTAATTCTTTTCAGCAATTCATAAAATAGTATCTCATTGTATGGATGCACCATAATTTATATAATTATTTACCTATTGTTGGATATTTAAGTAACTTCTAGCTTTTTAAAAAAAAATTTAAGTAAATATGTTTAGATTTATATGATTTCTATAGAACTACTATATCTAAGGGCAAGTACATTATAAATTTTATAAGAAGATATTGCCAAGTTGTCCTTCACAGAGGCTTTATCAACTTACATGTCCACAGTGCAGAAGGTGCATTTTCTCAAAACTTCATTAACACTGGACATTAATGAGCTTTTTACTTTTGGCCAGTCTTATGGACAAAACAGCTTCTGGCCATTTTAATTTACCTTTCTTTGGGGAGGAGGTTGTGGCATTTTTCTTTTGCTCACTGTCTATGGGTCTTTTTATGCAGTTACGTTTTTATAACTTTGCCCAATATTCTACTGTCATCTTTTGAATCCTTTCAGTATCCAGTTGGATAAGCTTTTTTTTTTTTTTTTTACAGTACAGATACTATTCATTTGTTTGAAATGTATATTTCATATATTTTCTCCATCACACCATTTAATTTTGCTAATGATGTCTTTTAAAATTTTTAGATGATAACATTTTTTTCTTCTTTCCTTTTTCTGTGTTATAAAAATATTTTGCTTGGGAAGCTCTCCCATCCCAAATGATAAAGATCTTCTACATTTCTCCTAACATTCTTATAGGTTTGGTTTTTAGGTTTAGATTTAAACTTCCTAGAATTAATTTTTTGTGTGTATTTAGGGCTTCCCAGGTAGGGCTAGTGGTAAAGAACCCACCTGCCAATGCAGGAGATGTAGGAGACGTGGGTTTGATCCCTGGGTTGAGAAGAGCCCCTGGAGAAGGGAATGGCAATCTACGCCAGTATTCTTGCCTGGAAAATTCTATGGACAGAGGAGCCTGGCGGGCTATAGTCCATGGGGCAGCAAAGAGTCGGACACTGAGCGACTAAGCGCATAGTGTGAAGATGTAACTTTACTTTCTTCCTTTAAAAAATCAGGGACACTGAACTGTCAATTTATCAACTAGGCTATATCTTGCACATTGATTTGCAATTCCAATGTTATCACAGACTAAAATCTCAAGTATGCAGGTTTGTTTGGGGACTTTCTATTCTGTTGCATTGACCTGAATATTCTTGTGCAATACCAAGTGTTTTAATTATAACTGATGTATAGTATGTTCTGATATCTGGTAGGACAAGTTTCCTATTTCATTATTCTTCTTTTTCAAAAGAATTCTCAGCCATTTTTAAGTATATTCTCTGCTAAATGAATTTTTAAGAAGCACTCAAATTCTATAAAATATTTCAGTGGTATTTTGGCTGCAACTCCCTTATTGTATAAGGAAGAGACTGAGGCCCATAGCAAGCTCACTTTCCTGAGGATTTTAATCACTACTTGCAGTGTTGGTAAAGGTGAGGAAAAGTGCCATGAACTTAAAAGTTCGGGGTGGTGTGGGGCAGGCACAGAAGTATACGTCGCTGTGAGGCACGTATTTTTTGTATTAGGGTAGGGGGTTCAAAGAGAGAACAGGGGTATCCCGGCTATAGCGACGACGGCAGGTAGCGAGGGCCTGTTCTTAGGGAGCTGTGATGGGGAAGCCGGAGTAGAAGGCTTAGGGTGGAGGTCAGGTGGAAAGGTGGTGGGTGGTTAACGCACAGCTCATTAGCTAGACTGCCTGGGCTGCAGCTGGAGCCAAGAGAAGCAGATGTTTGCAGCTGTAACTCGCTTCCCTTGGTTCCAGCAGTGACAGATGTGGGAGCAGCAGCTGCCCGGGATCCACAGCAAGGATCCTTTCACTTACCACTCTGGTTGCTGGCTGTTACATAGGTCTGTTCTGGGGAGGCCGAATCTGAATGTGTGTGTGTGTGTGTGTGTGTGTGTGTGTGTGTGTGTGTTTTGAAGACAGGGAGGGATGGAAGGGACACAGCAGACAGTGGAAATGTGCCTGCTGCCATCTTCTTGCCTTCCTAGTACAAAGCTGGTTAGCCTGAGCTGCAAAAGGGGCCCTGCTTCCACTCCAGCCCAGTTAGGGGAGACTTATTTGGGTGGGTAGGGCAGGGGGAGCCTGTGGGAGCCTGCAGCCCTCACTGTGGAATGGTGAACTGGTTTATGAGATGCGGCACCTATTAGAACTGGCCTGCTCCAGGATTTTCCGAGCAGCCCCTCCTGTAGGATACCTTATGATTTAGTCTATTAATTCTAATTACAGGCCACTCCACGGGAGAGCCCAGAGTGGAGCCAGGACCCTGCGATCCAGAGGGAAAGAAACCAAGTAACCCCAACGCCAGAAATGGAGGCTGGATTCCTACTGCTGTAGGAAAGAAAAAGGGACACCCAGAGAACAGAGTCCAGGTTCAGAGGGAAGAAGCCTGAGGCCAGAGTCCTGGAGGCTGTGGTGCTTGCAGAGACTCCTGTGGTCCCAGGCCCAGCTCCGCTGAGTGGCAGCTTCGCTCTGGGACTCACAGGATTTCCCCCTGCTCACTGGGTCTTCGGAATATCCAACAGCTTAGAATGCATGGTGTACCTGGGCTGGGGAGAACGCAAGGGCCAAGGGCTCTCTAATGGGGCAGCTTTTTAACTTTGGGAGAGTCACAGATGCTTTGAAGAAGGTGATGAAAACTCTGGCTCTCCTTTTCCAGACCAAAAAAATCCACATACAGCTACCTAACTCTGAATACTCTTTGATGGGGGCCTGTGATCCCCTGAGACCTATCTGTGCAACTCCACTGGGATGGATGGACCCCAGATTGAAGACACTCTTCTGTGTTTGGGTCTCAGCCCCCAACCATCCCAGGGATGATCCATTCTCTTCCTAGGGGGATTGTCACTCTCATCTTCCTCCAAGTCCTCGCAAGTACTTAGCCCTTCCTCACTGGGGCAGGGAGAGGAGGAGCCAGGCAATGAAGCTTTCCCCATGGGGTGAAGCCTGACCCCCCCAGTCCCATTCGGGAGGCTCTGACTCACCTCCCCTCCCCTCCCCCTCCCAGAGGAGACACTTCCAGTTTTTCCAGCTCTTTTCTCTGCTCCTCCACCCACCTCACCATCCCATTTCCCAGTGGCCTTCAGCCTTGAGCCACCCCAGATGCCCCCTGACACTCACCCCATCCTCTGGGGGATCCAGGAGCCAGCCCAGCTCTTCCTGTGCCTTGCTAGTATCCATTAGAGTGACTGAAGGTGGAGAGAAAGGGGGCTGTCATCTCTGGGGGAGGCCCCTCATGTGCAACTCACATTCCTTCTCCTGGGCCCGTAGCCCTGAAGCTTCGGCATCCTGTACCCTCACAGCTGTGAGTTCCTGAGGTTTAGGGGAGGAAAACCTCCCCGGAAGGAGGATTGAAGAAGAGCTCCAGGGCTTAGTGTGTCTTCCTCCCAAGTGTGAAGGGAGAAAGGCAGAGTGGGGCAAGGGTTGGAGGGCTGAACCTTTGGCCAAAGTCAACGGCAGGAAGAGCAGTCCCAGAGAGGCTGGGCAGCCTCTCACTCGGTATGGACCGTCAGGTGCAGAAATGGAGGGGCGGATGGATAAGAGAGGAGCTTGGCTGCTGGGGATGGTTGAGTGGGTAGGATGTGGACAGGGGACTCTGGAGGGGCATCCTGGGTGGGGGAGCTGCCTCCCCTTGGCAAAGGGCCTGGGCTGCCCGTCATTCAGGTGGTGGAGTAGGGTACAGGCACAGCCAAGAGTCTGGGAAGCAGGGATAGCAGGATCACAGAGCATGCAAGTGTCCACAGGAAAGGCTTGACCTCTGCAGCCAGGAGCCCCTGCACCTAACCCACCCCCAACTGCAGGTCCCTCTGTCCCCGGGCTTAAGATGGCATAAGGAGACTTCCACCTCCGACTTCCAAAGGTTCAGATCTCTGGGTTGGGAGCCTGAGGCTGGGAGTGCTTGGGAATGGAGAGTCCCCAAGATTGCTGGGGTGGGAGGCTGCTTCCAGCAGAAACTCATTCTCCACCCCCACCCCACCCAGGAGCAAACTGCTGGCCAGCAGAGAATGGGGTGAGTGACCCGGGAAAGCAGCTGTTTGGGGTTAAAGGCCAAAGACTGGCCTGGCCAGTCGATCGCCTGGCAGCCGGGCAAAACAAGAGCGCTGGAGAGGGGCTGCGAGGAGAGGGCCTCTCTGGAATGCCGGCTCCCGCAGGAGGAGGGGGTGGGGCAGGGCCTGTCTCTTATACACATCTGCCAAGTTGTCCTTCACAGAGGCTTTATCAACTTACATGTCCACAGTGCAGAAGGTGCATTTTCTCAAAACTTCATTAACACTGGACATTAATGAGCTTTTTACTTTTGGCCAGTCTTATGGACAAAACAGCTTCTGGCCATTTTAATTTACCTTTCTTTGGGGAGGAGGTTGTGGCATTTTTCTTTTGCTCACTGTCTATGGGTCTTTTTATGCAGTTACGTTTTTATAACTTTGCCCAATATTCTACTGTCATCTTTTGAATCCTTTCAGTATCCAGTTGGATAAGCTTTTTTTTTTTTTTTTTT